>OY855903.1:33330250-33837750 GCA_963693305.1 Meandrina meandrites | reverse complement strand
GAACAGAAAACAATTTATGCTTCTATTGAATGCCCATCTTATTCGATTCTTTTCCTTGTTTTATTTTATTAGACTAACCCCTGTAGAGCAACCCCTATTGAACCAGGTGGAGAGTTCTTCCCGGGAAAACAGCAATGCAACCGCAATGGGCAGGTGGGGGCCGAGATGGCAGCAAAGATCGTTTCCTGAGTGTGTTAGGAGGCAAAAGTGGAGTTCTTCATGTCTGCACCAGTCATTGTAAACCAAGTCTTGCTGCAAGAGCTACCAGATTCACCATGTCTGGGCCTCCCCAAACCAGCACACCTTGCAAGAACCGTCTGCCTCAGAAGTTCCGACCTACGGAACCTCAAGTTTCAGTTGGAGATGGAGCACGTGCCAGACAACTTCTTCCGGAGTGATGTCAGGGTTAGTAAAATGAACACTATAATCACTTTGTGGATTAAACTAAATCAAGTAATAAATTGCAATTTACTTGTATAAAAACAGTCTATTGGATTAAGCACAATTATACTCACTCCGTTAATTATCGCGTCCCTTTGCTTGATTTCTGACAATTTCTCAAAACACATCGCTTAAAGAAGACAGGGGGAAGTATTAAACTCACTAAATAATTTACAGTTAATTATCGCATCTGTTTGCTTATTTATTTAAGGTGGGAGGGCGCCGTCATTTGATTTTCACAACATCCCATAAACTAGACGTGCAGAACAGAGCCAAGAGCTGGTACGTGGATGCCAGCTTCAAGTTATGCCGTCAGCCATTCACCCAGCTGTTGACGGTAAACGCCTTCGTTAACGCAGACGACTACGTAAAGCAGGTGCTGTTGGTTTTTGTACTCATGTCGGGCAAGAAGAAGGGAGACTACAGAGGTGTCTCCAAAAAGCTGCTTGAGCTACTACCATCCCCAGCAGTCAAACAGGTCACGCTAGACTTCGAGTGCACCATGTGGAAGGTACTCAGCAAGCTTCTGCCGGGCATTAAATTACTGGGATGCCTGTTCCATTGGACACAACCCCTGTGGAGGAAGGTCAGTTTCAACATTTTGAGTTTATTAGACTTTGTGCAATTGGTCTAAAATGAGTCATCTTTTTCCCAGTTGCAAGAGCCTGGGCTGCAAACAGCATAGAAAAAAGAACAGGGAACTCATGCCTTCATCTGAAAAGTCATCAGGCCTCAGTTCGAGCATCTACAACAGAACGCCACCACATCACCTCTGCATGAGTTCATGGACTACGTATCGAGTACCTGGATTGACAGCAACACCTGGCTGCCATTCTGTTGGTCTGTCTTTCTGCAGTTTGTTTGGACCAACAATCATGTAGAAGGCTGGCATAACGGTCTTAACACCCAAGTCCAGAGCAAGAGCCAGCTGCCCAACGCAAATCTAGGTATTCTTGTGCTTTTGTAAACAGTAATTACACACTCGACCTCTTGAACACAAAGGCTATGACAGGTCACGAAAGCCATTTTATAATACTACTTAAAAAGAAAATACTAATATACCAAAATACTTACTAGCTCATATATTTATAAGTACAACCAAGAGAAAATGACGGGACAGAGAGGGACTTATACCCCATTCACACCAAAGCTTAAACACATTTAAATGTTGTTTAGTTAAACGTACAGTCGACTCCCGATAACTCAAACCCTCGCAAACTCGAACCAAAATCGATTACCCCTCAATTTCCGTCATACATTTACTGTAATTTTACCCTCAGTAACTTGAACCCCCCGCTTACTTGAAGCAAGTTTTGTTTCCCTCCAGGTCATTTTCTATATAATTTTAACTTCAACAACTTGAACCCTGTTTGTCAATAAGTGGCAAGTCAAAACAAACAGTGTATTGTAGTCCAAAATATGTTATGTATTTTGAAGCAGCCACATTGGTATGAACTTTTTGGTTTCTTTTACATAACACGAAATGTGTCAGTTCAGGTCAGGTTCTGCTGGTTTTCACAATCTCTTTCTTCTTAACTCCTTTTTCAAAATGTCAATAAAACTCTTGGCTCCCTTGACTTCTCTATTCTGTAGCTAAATTTGATTAGAACGTACACTGCATAAATTCCAGACATTTGTTCTCACTCCTAAATAACTGGCGCCTTTTTCAATTTCCCTTGAAGGTTTTAATATCAGGAGTCAACTGTAGTTCATAATATTTACTGTTCAAACTGGGCACCACTGCTAACTAAACATGTTTAAAACCTGTTTAACTAATGGCAAGAAATTGGGGATTTTTTGTGCTTGCAGTTATAAAGACAGAGACGGAGAAATGTGCAAACCCGCCTGCACACACTTGTAACAGCTTATAGCATAGTTAATAGAGGGAGACTGATGAGGAAACCCGGCAAACTTCAAAGAGATATGTCTTTGTTTACAAATTTCACTATCACGTGACATTGACCCTGCAAAACATTTCAAGATGGCATCTGTGTAGCAGAGCGATCGATGCATGAGATTTGAAGTTTATTTAGCCTATTTTAAAATGTGCTTTTTGCTTACAGATTCGAGGAAAAGGTGTCAATGATTATTATGTGCAGTTTGGGGCTGCGGATTGTGCTGGGGAAGGAAAGGTCTCCATATATTCAAGCTGCAAGCGGCGAAAGATGAGGTTCAGAAGAAGTGGAGGGAGGCTTGGCTTGGCGAGATTACAAAACTCTTGAGAAGAACTTTGAGTTTCAGAAGCTGATAGAAAATGACACAGTCTATACTTGGGAGAAGCACTTCAAACCGGGTGAAAAATGTATGTAGCAGTTTACGTATAAAAAGCAGCTTACTGTGTATGTGTGGTCGTTTCCTTGGCAGCGAGCTGTTATATTTGGAGATTCTGTCTTGTAGTTTCTATATGAAAAATATTTTGTAACTAACATTTATAAATATATGTTCAGCAGTCTGACTTTCATCAACTGTGCACTATCTTAGTAAACTACACAACACTTATGTTTGGTTGATTTTGTTGCTATGTGAATACCTAGTATTCAGGTCCAGCCTGATTTGTCTGATTTGTCAGCCTGATTTGTCATTTACTTGACCATGGTGGTGTCCAACCAGAAAGCTTTCCTTACTTTATGGCCTAAAATTTCTCTATTACCAATTATTCCCTTTTATTACTTTATACTGTGTTAAAGTTGTGTGTAATTTGCCCTTTACAGTTTAAATAAATAAAGAATTGAACGGTTTTATCCAACTGTATTTTATAGAATTCCTTGTTATTGATTTCAAGTGTAATTTTGATTATTCTTTCCTCCGACTTCTTTCAGTTGATTCTCCATTCCAAATGAAAACATGCCCAAGAAAAGCCAATCGACATGAAAACCTCCTTCACGACCAACAAGGGAAATTGTTAAGGAGGTTTATTCTTTGGTAGAGACCAGAAAATATTAAGATCTTTGTAAAAGAGTAAAGTCCTTGAAAGCCATTACTGAGTGGAGAGTAGAAGAACGTAGTGACAGGATAATTTTGAGAAAAAAGGATTGTTTTCAGCTTCCCGAATTTGAAGTCAAAATTGATGACAGTCTGGGATTTGCCATTTCAGTTTATGGATGGTTCTTAACTGAAGACCATGAATTGTACACACAGAAACTGAGGTCTATGAACAAGTGACAGTGTCTGATTTATTACGAGAAATTGAATGTCAGGTTATTTGTCCTGGAGTGCAACCCATCGATTTAGGTAGACAAATGTGCACAGAGCTTAAGTTCTGCTTGGCTCATTTTGCAACCACAGGAGTCACTGCAGCACAGCTGATGCCCCTTTTCTGGGAAGCAGTTGGCATTCTCGAGACAACCTGCAATCTTTGGGTCATTGCAGCCACTTTTGATGGGGCATCACCAAACCAGAGGACATGGCAGAAGCAGAGCACAAAACACAAGTGTTAATTCCAAACAAATTGCGGCTGATGTTAAGAAATGGCTAACTACCAACAATGTCGGCCAAACACTGTTCGCCAACAAAAGTGCTTGACAGAGCACAATCAACTTTCTAAAACCTGATAAGAAATACCCTGGAAACATTACCACATTCTTCGTCGCCAAGTTTTGTATTTGTTTGCGTTAGTTTTTTTTTCCTCTGCATCTCGTTGCTCGTTTTTTATCAGTTTGCTAGGCCACATTCTTTGGCACCTTCATAGTTCGCCTTCCCTTCGCCTTTGCACATTTTTTCCATATTTTTGTGTTTCAGTTTGCTCTGCTTAATTTTTTCCTCTCCTGCATTCGAGGTGCTCGGTTTTAGTTTGTTAATGTATTTTCTTTATGCATACGTTATATTTTCTAACATATTTTATGTGCTTGTTTTCCCTGCTGTAGTTCGCATGTTTGCTGCCTCTGTGTTCCTGTCGGTAAGCTCCTTTTGTTTTGCATGGAGATATTAAAGGAAGAGCATTAGAGGCAAAACCGCTTAGGTGAAGTGGTGCTGTAGGCAGGACAAAGAGAGAAGTGAATTAAGAGTTGGCACAGAAGGAGAAAAAAAGGAAAGAGGAGGAAGAAAAAGCAGAAAAGGAAAGAGGAGAAGGAGAAAGAGAGGAAAGTGATTTATGAGATAGCGCCAGAAGAAAAGGAAATAAAGGAAGAGAAGGAAAGGAATTAAGAGAAAGAAGGAAAGAGAACGAGGATAAAACGAACGTGAAAGCAAAGCATATAATATGCAATGAATAAAAAGATAGAAGAAATAAAGACAAATTGAGGAAAGTAAGAATGTGCAAATGTTGATAAATGAAATTTATGGAGCAATGTTGAGGAGTGGGGAGATTGTGAGGGCCATTTTAAAGAAATAAGAATTTTGCTGGGAATTACAGGGGCCAGAGGAGTTTTTTCAGACTTCATTTAGGGTTAATGGTGTTTTTGCCCTTTTCTTGTTAGCCAGACGGTGGATGTGACTTTTATCCCTGTATGTTTTTCCTTCTTTCTCAGCCACTCCCTGATCAAAAGGCAGTTGAAGGCCTTGGAGGACGAGGGAGCATGTAGAAGCGCGGAGAATGGCTTGATTACTCTCCGTAGACATTAAAACCACCCATTGAACATGTTTGATCGAAAGCTAGCGGTTTCCTCTATCATAACCTGGCACTGGGGGTTTCTGGTGCCGCCTCGTTCATTTAGGGTTCCACTTTCTGAATATATCGATGATTGACACGTTGGTCAGCTTTTTGTACAATCGTCTGAGCAGCCAGAATACTGAGGCAGCGGTGTACATTCTCTGTTACCTACTTCTGGAGGCCGGTTATTTTGTTAATTTGGATTAATCTCAATGCATCCCATCCACGCTCGTTACGTTTCTTGGCTTTATATGTGATTCTATTCGGCAAGCTTTTGCCGGTAAAGGCGTTTCCTTTAGCCTGGCTGTGGCTAGTTGCAAATTTTGCCTACATGAAGTCGTCAAAGCCATTGCTGGTCTTGTACGTAATTCAAAGGCGGCTACCAAGGTCACTTGCTGGTCTTCTCCAGTCTAAGCTGGAGTATTGGCATTTTTTAGATGACTGGACGGATTGTTTGCTGTGGAGATCGGAAAGTCACATCACTGTCACTCTGTATTGTGACGCTTCTAAACGGGCTTGGGGAGGCGTATTGTTGCATCTGTTGAGTAACAACTTTCCGGCTTTTCTTTGATGAGCATCTTACCTATATAAACTTCTTTTCTTCAGGTTTCATGTCCCTGGAAAGCAGCCCGGCAATGTTCATCTTGCCTCTATCCAAACGATTGCGATGCAAATTTTTGCCAGGCTTATGGTACATGAGCAGGAACTCCTGTTACTCCAGTTGTCCAGCCTGATCTAGACATGAAGGTGATCAATAGCAGTTTTGTGAACTTTAAATCATTTTCCAGTAACAAGTCATATCAGAAGCAAAAGTCTTCTTTGGAGCGGCAGTTGTCAAGTTTCCTTGCTTCTCTTTCGCCACCGCAACACAACCTCTGCTACCTCTGAAGACATTGTTAAATCTCTAGTAAAGACAGGACAGGCAGAACTATTGTTCACACTCGTTCGAGTGATAGGAAAGTTTGTAAATGCTCCCCCCGTTTAGAGGATGGCTCCGTGGACTCCCTCATTGGGAAGTTACGTGCTATTTATAGTAAGTTAGGCTGTTTGGGTAATGCTAACCCTGTTTCTCACTCTTTAGTAAAGGAATATTTAAATTTACAAGGGAAGAGCAAGCCAGTTTGGCATTAACTCCTAAGCAGGCAGTCCCTCTTTTTAAGATTGTTTTGCAGAATGCAAAATAGGAGTTACGTTACCTAGTGAATTTACTCGCTCGGTCCTTATTATTATTACTTATTTCATCATACATAGAACCATCACTTCTGCTCTTCTTCAGCTTCAGTCTTAGCAACAAAGTACTTCCATTCTATTTCAGTGGCTTCTTTTGAAAATCAAAGGCTCCTAAGAGCTAACTCATTCGTACATACCACAAAATTGCGACAAAAATGTGATTACTTGTGGAGGATATTTCAACTTACACCCCACCTTATTATCAGAAAGGAAATATTGAGTAATTTTTGAGTTGTTGACATGAATTTGTTGAAGGAAAAACAAAACGGTACATTCACAGCTGAAATGTCAGTCCAAGAAAATATAATGCTTAATGTGAACGCAACATGTAAATTTATTTTCATGCAATTTGACAAATCTCAATGTTAACAAGGTTTATTTAACTTTATTTATGAACATTGAGTGGTTTGAGAAATTATCCATACCTCCCCCACAGAAGGGATTTTTCCGAAGATCCCCCCACCTCTCTGGAAGTTGAAATTAACTAACATACATTTCCTTAAAGTTTTCTGTCTTTGAGATCCCCGCCCCCAGGAATTTCTATTCGCTTCTGTGGGGGAGTATAGGCATTTGCTGGAACCACACATTAACTAGCTGTAGACATTAAATAGAAAAATATGCAACTACAGTATTGTGCAAACGAAATGCGCGAATTTCATTCTTTGTTTCCCCGACTTTTCGTGGAAAGTACGCGCGAAAATTCTAGCAGAAATTTGCGGCGCTTGGAGCAACAATTCGCTAAAACAAAGGCCGATAGTTTGGCGAATTTCCGTGACCTCAACGACAATTCACGATCAATAGCGCTAATTCGCAAGTCCATTTACGAAATTTCGCTACGAACTAAATGGTTGATTGTGAGTCTTCAGTGAGCGATTGATACGACCTCCTGGTTATGTAACTTACACAAAAAATAGCTTGGAATTGTTCGGCGGAACTGCGTGCCTCAATGCTTGACGAACCTGAAGCTTATCATAATTACATACCGGTATCGATCATTGAAAGATTGATCGAGTGGATAAACAAGGTTACGCACCTAAAACTTGCGTAAAGATTTGAAGCAAGTTTGCTGGATCGAGTTCAGCTACTGGGGAGTCGATTTTGATTAGCGAGAGCTTACCTTTTTTATGAAGACTGTAAGCCCAATTCGTTCACTCTGTGACGCCAAAACATCTGTTGCTCTGTTCGGGGAAGAAACAAAGACCAGAGTCTTAGAAATATCGTAAAATACTCTGGTAAAAGGAAGGTTTTTGTTCTGTACAACTTACACTGCCATTAATTTAATAGTACTAAGGTTTTAGCCCTTTTTACAGTTCCCGGCGCCATCTTGGAATAGCAACCGCGCAAACACCACATCAAGGCTAACGTTGAGTTGTATGTTGCATTTGTATAGGAAACGAAGTTTTTTGGATAATGAACAATCTATCTATCTATCTATCTATCTATCTATCTATCTATCTATCTATCTATCTATCTATCTATCTATCTATCTATCTATCTATCTATCTATCTATCTATCTATCTATCTATCTATCTATCTAACCTAGATACTCCTCCGTCGACTTTGAAGAAGAAAAGAGGAAAACATTGTGCCGTGTTTGGCTGCAACAACAGCTATTATGATGACAAAGGCCTATTCGCAGGACATCATTTCTTCCAGTTTCCAACTGACCCCAAGCGCAGAAATAGATGGTGTAACCTTATAAAGAGGCAGCATGGAAAGGACGGGTTTAAGGTGACTGGTGCAACTGTAGTTTGCTCAGAACATTTTCGACAAGAAGACATTTTACGAAAACTGGGAGGCCGATGCTACTTAAAGACAGGTTTGTAATAAAATACATGCAAGCCCATAACAAAAAATCATATTTCATTACTCCTACATTTGGCTTAATTTTTTCATTCATACTTGTCTTTGCAAAGTTTAATTTGAAGAGAAGACTGTAAAGCTTTTAAATAATAATGATATTTACATGAAATATATTGTATAGCAGTGAATATAAACTGTTGCACCTTCAATGTATGAATGTGTTCTGTAAACTGAAGCCAATTATTATAGTTGATATTATTCATAATTAAAATTATCATTTCACTGAGATTATCGGCACTGTATCATTTATATTGTCATTATTTTTACAGGTTTTTATTTTTGATGATAACCTTTATTTTTATTTCAAGGTGCCGAACCATCCCAGTTTGAATGGACTTCACAGAAAACTTCACAAAAAGCTCCTGCTAAACGAATGCAAAGCAGAACTGTTTCTCCAGAGGAAATGGATGTGTCAGATTCCATGGAAGGGTCATCCAATGTGCATGTACCACTTGAAACAGTTTCAGCAGCCACTGAACGAGGTTCAACCTCGTGTGCTGATAATCTGGAATCAGCAGGATCCCCTGATGTTGATATAATTACAGAGCTTCAGCAGAATAATTTATTGGAACTAAAGCTAGGTGATTGTGAAGAAGAGTTGAATAAAGTGAAAAATGAAAATGAGCTTTTGCTAGGGCGGCAATTTTCCCTAGACAAAATAAAGGATGATGATTCAGCAATTTTATTTTATACTGGATTTCCCTCATATCAGGCACTGATCAGTTTCTATAAGTTTATTGAGCCAAAACTGGGGAAGATGCAGTACTGGAAAGGACAGCAGTTTATGAAAGACAGTCAGCCTTATCAAGAAGATGAAAAAGACTGGACCCTCCAGGAAATTAACATTTCTTGATGAATTTCTGTTAGTTTTAATGCGACTGAAGGCTGGCCTATTTGTTCAGGATCTGGCTGACAGATTTGGTATAAGCATCAGCCTTTTTTCAAGGATTTGCATTACCTGGATAAATCTGTTGTACTTTGAGCTTCAGAGTATTTTCCCTTTCCCTACCCAAGAGTTGGTACGCAAAAACATGCCGGCAGAGTTTGCAGAATTTTCTACAACCAGAATAATTTTGGACTGTACCGAGATTTTTATTCAGCGGCCGTCTGCAATGCTCGCACAGTCAGAAACTTGGTCCGATTACAAACACCATAATACTTGGAAGCTTCTTGTTGGAGTTACGCCAAATGGCCAAGTCACGTTTCTTTCTGACCTCTGGGGTGGACATGTATCCGATAAACAAATTACCCGCGAAAGTGGAGTGCTTGCTTTATTAGATAGTGGTGACAATGTTATGGTTGACCGTGGCTTTGACATAAAGGACGTTGTGCCTGATGGTGTCACCGTCAATATGCCACCATTTTTAGGAGGACGGGATCAAATGACTGCGGCTGAGACAGAAGAAACTATGACCATTGCCTCTGTGCAAATACATGTGGAGCGGGCAATTGGTAGAATTAAAACTTACCATATTTTAGACGGTAACCTCCCAAACACGTTAAGCCCATATGCGACAATGATTGCAAACTTTCTTCCTCCGTTACTACAACCTGCCAAACCAAATTCCTAGTTTGTATTGTGACTATCCAGATTGAAGAATTTTGTTATAGCATTGGCTTATAATGGTAATTGTCTAAGTGAAGTCCAGTTTTATCTTGCAGATCATACAGATGGTAGCATAGCAAAAGTCTGATTAACTTTGTTTAAGTCACAAGTGTGTCAGTGTGATTACAGACAGAATTGGCTGACACAAAGTCCTTTTACCATTATTAATCAAAACAGAATTTAAGAAAGATGGTAAGCATCAATTCAATGTTGTGGCAGTGTACAGTGGATGAATACAAGGTTAATATTTATTTGAACACACTGTCAAATCATCAGCTAATAATAATAATCGTAATAATCTAAATGTAATATAATCCAATTGTGTAAAATTTAATTGTAGTTCCAAGGAAAACATCAACACCCCCACCCCTCTTGAAATTTTAATTATGCTTCATACATTTCTTTCTTTTTTGTCTTTGTAACCAGCGCCCCCGCTTTTCTTGCCCAGGTACTTTTCCCCCTTGGGAGAATGTATAGGGAATGAGTATTAGTAAATGGGTGTATTCATGCATAAAAGCTAAAAAAATCAATAATTATAACCTGATGTCACCCACCATGGGAAATTCAAAATAATCCTACTTTCAACTTAATTCAACTATATTCTGTGAAAATACAGATAGAGAATAACAGAGAGACAGTGCAAGTGCAAATTCATCCCTGCATGGCCATGTATTTACAACAAAAGTGTATTTTTGGGTAACATTGACTTTAGATTTTTACATTAATGAAATAGTAATGATGGCAATAATAAATTAATAAATTTACTACCCAGTAATACATCAAACTTCAGCTTATGCTTGTCTCTGAAATTTCATTTTCAAGCCAGCCCTTGTGCAGTGATATTGGCCAGCCACCATGCAGGTAGAGAATCTTTCCCCGTTGTACTCGTTTGGTAAGGAGCTCAGGGAAAAGTGCCCTTCTGTAGAAGAAGTCAATCTCGGGCAGAAAGTCACTGGACCAAGTATTGTCTAAGCAAATGTTCTCCAGAAATAGTGGCCTATTGTCTCCAAAGTACACTGTGAGAATAATACCTTTCAGATCCAAGTTAGAACAGTAGAGCTGCCCTTGAATTTGAATAGTAGTCATGATTTCTTTTGAGCCTTACTGTTCCATCAGAAAGTTTCCCTAGACAAAAGGTTTTATTTTTGCATGCCTCTTCAATAGTCATGTCAGCTTTGCTTAAGGGGGATTTAATTTCCATTCTCCATTTTTCCTGTGTGTGCATGAAGGTGACAACTCTATCTATGCTGGCTGCTAGGTATGGTTTGTCTTAAGATACCAGTAGCCCAACTTCCTCAAGTGTGACATCCATCCCAGCAGTTCGCATTTCCCTAATATATAAGTTCCCTGCCTTTGGTTCACTTTCAATGCCATATTGAACAGCATCTGTTGTGAAGTTTGAATAAAGAATTGATTTTACTTTATTTGAGGGTTCCACTTTAGTCTTGCCAGCTTTTTGCAAAATGTCACACTGAGGTGAGAACTCCACTAAAACTCTATACGGATTCTTCTTCATTAAAGGAAGAACACTGGCCTTAACATAGGTCTTGCCTTGATAAGCTTTGCTTCCCAGCCATTTAACGTTGCCTTCGTAGAAAAATTGGTAACTTTTCAGCTTCTTGTAGTTTGTGCCTTTTAGCACAATGCGGCGGTACTTGCATGTAGACACGACAAGGTAATCGTACAGCTGAATAAAGTTCAGTTCTGGAAGCTGACGCAAGACAGTAGACCATCCAAGAGCCGAGATTTGCCTTAGAATTTCGTCGTATTTGAAGTCGCCAGTGATTTCCACACTTTCCTGGGCGTTATGAGCCGGCGTTGTCGCAGGACCCATGTTGATAGCAGTTTTTATAACTGAAATGGTCATCCTGCATAAATATGTTTTTTATTATTATTATTATTATTATTATTATTATTATAAGTTCCGCATAAGCAAAGCGTACACTTTCAGCACTAAGTCCGCCTTTATTCCGCCGGCTCTTTCCGAAGTACTCTTCAAAATATCCCTCAGATCTTTCACTGCATTACAACTTCACACCGGTTTAAGTGTGTCTTTCTGAAATGGGTGATACCGCTGGATTTTTTAGCTTGAAGGCTCAGTTTATTCCTTTGGGCATTACCTTCGGCAGTTGCTAAAAACGTGTCGGGCACTTTCGGTTTCATTCGTTTCGAAAAAGGTGAGATATTTTGGAAGAAGACCAGGAAACAGGCGGAAGCGACTTAAAAAGACTGGAACAATAGCGCAATTAAACTACCTTGAGTGAACAGAGTTTTGAACGTATCCTCTTGTTCTTAAACTTGTAAATGAACTCCAGATGTAATCTGCAGACATTTCTTGGATTCGTTTTTTTTTAGCAATGTATTTTGAGCTTTCATATGTCTTTACCAATAAAGAGCATGTTGATAGCTTTAAAAAGAGATCTTGAACGAGTTATTTGATCGCCGTAGGGGAGATTAGTTTTGTTTATTGCCGAACGGCGGGCCCGACTCGCAAAGTTAATTATGCGTAGCCATCTTCTGACTCACGTTTTGTTCAATGCAGTGCATGTTGAATCGAATGCCCAGATCGTTTAAATGACTTTAAACTTTTCCGTTTGGCTACAAGTATTTAATTGAAGAAGTTCTAAGAGCATATAAAGGAGATATAAATGAGGATTCATTTCTCTGTACTGAAGCCGAGTGAGTGGTTTGTTTACAACTCGGGCGCGCGGGCCCGCTAACCTTATTTGAAATGTTGCCTTGAACGTCTTTGAAGTAGTCTGTTCCCCCAGAATAAAAGAAAAATTATTTTATCAGTTTTATTTCCGAACAACAAAGCAATTAAAACCCTGATTTTTGTGTTTGTGAACGTGGGGAGCTCTTTCTCTGGCCACGAATTAAGCCTTGCGTGCGCGTATTGTTGAAATTCTGTTAAGCTCTTCTTTGGACTGTTCTTTAATACGAGGAAAGAATTTCTGTTAAACCATTCTAAAATTTGTTTACAAAAAATGTGTCAATTGGAATGCAACTTTTGAAAATTTAATTTTGTAGGCCATGCGCACGGTGTTGGTGTACAAGTCACAATTTCTAAGGATGTCTGACCTTACCCGTGATTTTTTTGTGAATAAGAATAAATATGGCTGTAAATAATCATACAGATGTATTCTTCATTATCTAATCAAGTTGCATTAGTTTGTTTAAATTCTCGTTTGCTTGGTTAAAACGTAAAAACAAGACAAAGTTAGTCCACTCACCGAAATTCTTTACATGCAGCGCAACATTTTCGTTTACAAACGACACACTTTCATCATCGTTTGCAGCGTTTATGTTGTTTGAAACGCTTTCAACTAGCGTTTGCCAAACCAGCGTTTAGCGTTTGTGCAATGCTATGGTTTGGTTCATTTCTGTCGTTCAAATCGTTCATTTACACGGGTTGAATCGTTCGTTTATATGGTTTGAATCGTTCCTTTATATGGTTTGAAACGTTCGTTTCTATGCTTTGAATCGTTTGGTTCATATGGTTTGAATCGTTTGGTTTATATGGCTTGAATCGTTAAGTTTATATGGTTTGCATTGGTCAGTTGCTATCGTTTTCATCATTTCTATCGTTTGGTTTGTACTGGTTTCTATTATTTAGATGATTGTTTTCTGTATGGCACTGCACTTGGCTGGCACTGCACTGTATGGCACTGCACTTGGCTGGTTTCGATCTTATTTATCTGGGCGTTCCCAGCGAGTCTCTGTTCGTGGATCTGTGTCTGAGAAGTTCGATCTGTGCTATGGAGTCCCGCAAGGCTCATGTCTCGGACCGCTTCTGTTCACAATCTATGCAAGCGCATTGTTTGATGTTGTCAGAAAGCACCTGCCAACTGTACATTGTTATGCCGACGACACGCAGTTATATATCTCGTTCAGTCCCATGGCGCAATCTGGCCAGGCTGATGCAGTTGCTGCCATTGAACACTGCACTCACGACATTAGGAAGTGGATGTCTCAAGACAAGTTACTTATGAACGATGCTAAAACAGAACTTCTTTTGATTGGTACCAGACAACAACTCGCTAAAGTTAGAATTGATAGCATAACTATTGGAAACTCTGACATTGCTCCGCAATCCCCTGTTCGGAATCTGGGTGTGTGGTTAGATTGTAACCTATCGATGGGTGACCACATTACGAAAACAAGCTCTGTTGCGTTCTATTATTTGTACAATATTAGAAGGATTAGGAAATATCTTAGCAAAGAATGTACAGAAACCTTGATACATGCCTTTATTTCCAGCCGTATCGACTACTGCAATAGCCTATTATATGGTTTACCGGCATGTCAGCTACAGAAATTACAGAGAGTTCAGAATTCAGCTGCTCGTCTTGTGTTCGAAGAAAGCAAGTTCTGTCATATTACACCTCTATTGAAATCACTGCATTGGTTACCTGTAAAGTATCGCATCGATTTTAAGGTTTTATTGCTAACGTTTAAGGCCATTCACGGACTTGCTCCGCCATACATTTCCGAACTTATATCTGTTAAGGACACTAGTGGTAGATATAGTTTAAGATCAAACAGTGGTATACTTCTCAACTTTAGAACTTGCAAGTCTTTAACTACGCTGGGTGACCGATCATTTTATATGGCTGCCCCCAAATTATGGAACAATCTTCCCCTTTTTATTAGAAATATCTCCTTTGTAAATAGTTTTAAAAAGTCTCTTAAAACACATTTGTTTCAGAAGGCGTTTTTTTAGCTGATTATTTATTTTATTATTAGAACTTGTACTAGAGATGTTTTTAGGATTTTTAAGTAATGTTAAGGGTTTGTAAGTATTATTTTCTTAAACATTGTAATGCGCAGCTGAAAATTTTATATTGATAATTGCGCAATATAAGTCAATTATATTATTATATTATTATATTATTATGAAATAACACTCAATTATACTTTTTAGCTGTTCCAGAAGTAAAAATCTCCCTTCTTTATTGCCAAAAGTATATTACTTCATTCATAAATTTCGCTATAGTACGCCAATAAATCACCTTATCGATCAAATTCACCGGATGGCAGTTACAATGTGAGATTTGTTGGGTTTGGAAGCCGAGGCGGTGTTGACACAGTTTTCGCCAGCTAGTGCAGTAAAAGCCAATTGAAGGTAAGTGGATTGCAATGTTTTCTGTGTTTTAACAAATGTCTTAAATTTTAGAATATGCAGTATTTGTTTATATAAACTTTCGGCCATAATATGCTGAAAGACATCTAAAACACTTCACGTTAATTTTGATCAACCAAAAGGCCATCAACAACCATCGCTATTTGAATAGCATTGGCTTCTTGAAAGGTTTATGGTGAGAAAGGTGTCTTGTTAGCGACACCTGAAGTCTACAGTAAGCAAACAAACATTGTTATCAACAACTTTGGGATATCCAAAAAACTTGGGCGATATAACTAAATCGGTAATTTAGTATGATATTGATGTTTGATGTTAGTAGAGGTCCCAAAACCGATTGATTTCGTTAAAAAGGTAGAATAATTTGTTAGATATAACTGTTCCCTGCCGACCCTTGCTTAACCTTAATGAATTGCGCTAATTCTTAGCTAATAACTAAACCGCCATTATTATCACAAGCTCAAATAATATCCAGATAACTAACACATTTAATAATGTTTTCAAAGGTTGTACAAGCCAGCTTTCTTCGCATTGAACATTTGTTTTGAATTGTGTAGATCTAGCTTAGTGCAGTTGCATTGAAAATAGCTGTACACAATGTCTCTGAAAATGATCATCAACTGTTTGAAAACTCATGAATAATCATACCTTACAGAACTTACATTTTCCAATTGAGCTTCAACATAAAATCCCCACAGAACTTCAGTGAATTTTGCTCCAGCGGAGAAATTCCATTCAAGTTCATGAGCGATTTTCGCTTCTCGTAAGACAAGCAAGTGCTCTCTTCGTTTCTTTCAATTCGCCTTGTGGTTTGATTACTAGAACTGAATTTTTCGAGTGGATATTTTTTGCCATTTATAACAAATGTTGCAAAAATTATTTGCTTCATGATCAAAGCGAGTTGAACCAATGCATCTGAATGGTTTTCCCACACCAAATCGTATCCTGATTGGTTTAAATTCATTGTACAATAAAGATTGTTTGCTGGCGAAAAGCCAGAAATTAGGCTATCTATGTGGTATGGGAATTGAACGCTATGAGAATGAAATTACTCTCTGAGTCTTTCTCCCCAATTTAATCACTTTCTTACCATGCTGTTGGTGACTACTAATTTTCTGCGTATATAACCAGAAATCCATATTATGAGTTTCTGATAAACGCGGCTATCTGGCATTCCAACCGGCTGCTTGCCACATGAAATCCAAGAATTGTAAGATTATTTTCGACGTTTCTTTCTGATCACAAAAAGAGGAGTACCTTTGGAAGAAGTGCACAATTTACCGCACTTTTATTTCACTTCAATGTAAAACATTCATGTTCAAGTTCTTCTGAGTCACCGCGTGATTCCGGCTGCTCATCCGGCTGGCCATCTTGGCCGAGTGAATGACACTATAGATTTGTTGATCAAACTTAAAAGACTAAATTTACTTGAAAACCGTTTTCCCCTAAATGAATGTTCCGCAAAAGAATGCCATACTTACCAGTTACTCAACTCATTGCATTGCAATCTTCCATCATTGCCATCATTAAATTCATAGATGTGAAAGCGCTCCTGGATGTGATAATTATTCATCATGAGATCCACAGCGGAGCCATATTCCAGTTCCGTCACTTTCCCAAGTTCTCTCAAGACGTTTCATATCTTTTTTGAGTTTTGTAAAGAGAGCGATTATTGTTTTGGACTTAATAGAACACAAGTAAGAAGAAAGCCTCTCTTAGTTTTTCAAAGCGCACGATTTTTGTACACCGGCTGTCTGTGCGTCCTGTACGTTCATCACGTGTGATTGTTTTGATCGGGTTTCTAATTGGCTAAGCTCTGAATCAGTACAATTTTTTTCGCTACGATGAGCACCTATCAAATAAGTAGCTAGGATTTTGTTTCAACTGCATTCCCACCTTCACGAGACAATTTTGCACAAATCAGTAGAGACCTCGAAATTCAGCCAGATTTTGAGAGACGTGACAAGGGTTTTGAGACTGATGGAGCTATTGTGGAAATGAAAAAAATATTGTTGCCTAACTTTAGGCACTTTATTTAACAAAAAAAAACAGCCATAGTATATTGCAGTTCCCCTAGTTTTGATTGGTTCAGAGGCCGTGGTTCATGGGCACATATACAATGTACCCAAAACACGAAGGTGTAAGCGTCGGTGAGAACTGTTGGGAACCTCAAATATTGAATGCAATTTTTTCACTCGTGTCTGCAAAGGGGTTATCGTAGCATGTATACAATTGTCTGAGCACGAAGCAAGACATCGTTACCCCCTCGCACACCGCCTAAATGACTGTTACGCAGTTAGGGTTGCTGCAGGGTAGACAAATCTCGCGAAAAAAGTACAAATGCCCCACTCCACTTTTCACATGTATCTGACAACCCTAGAAGATGAGCAACTTGTGACGTTAAGTTTATTAATATGCAGTTAAAATTTTTTACAAAAAGCCACATGTTTCACCTGAACAAATATTCTGATTTCCTACATATATTTTTCTTTTCAGGTATTTCCGCGATGCAAAGTCGATGTATGACAAACAAGTTGTATCGGTATGCTCTTTTCTTTTTCCCAGAAAGCCAGAAAGTCGGAACAGTGCCAACCAACATGGTTTGCGACGGGTGTAAGTCTAATATAAGGGTGGGGAATTACATGCTTGTCGACTGGGATGGACAGAGAGTGTGGGGTCATATACTTATGCTACATGGTAAGTCATGTTCTGTTCAACTGGTGCTGTGTGCTTTTAGTAGGTGTGCTAGCACAATAACAAGATCCATGACTTGCTTACTATCTAAAATTCACCATTTTCAAATTCTGCCCTTGGTTCAGCTTTTTTTTTATTCGTTGCTATGATATTGCTTTGTCTGTCACAAACCAATAGTAAAGATTGCGTCAGTGTCAGTTGCCTCTTTCACAGGCAACACCGGAATTTGCCTAATAGGCCAGCACCCCTTTAATTGCTAGAGCTCAGAGCCAACGTGAATATCAAGACCAGGGGCATCCCTATCTGACGTGAAAAAAGTTCTGTATCTTTATCGCATCAAAAGGCATACCTTAAGAAAACCAGCATTATTTTCCCAAACGAGCATAATTTTGAGCGAAAATAGGAACTACTAGCACACTCGATACAGGCCTAGCATTAAGAAGTAGAAAAACATTTGTCCAGTTCTTAAATTGATAATCACACAGCAAACATAAACTTGAGCAATTGTACACTCACTAAGAGTACGCTATAGCGCTATGACTAGAGCTCCTCCTTTTTGTTTTGTCAATTTTCAGCCCCGACGGAAAAATCATTGAACTAGTATAGTCTGTTAAATCTTGAACATGTGAATCACGCTCCCGCTGTGCTTCTTATGTTACAGATTAGCCTCAAGAATGCTGGGCCGCAGAGAGGACAGCAGATATTAAGGCAATTGATAACACCACAGAATCAGATAGTGCCTGAAAGAGAAGAACTGGCAAGTATATCAGAACCAGAGGTTCCAATTGGGGACATGCCAGAACCGGCTGGAACACCAGATGTCCAGGGAGGACAAAAAATTGAAGTGACAGCAATGGCGGGAAGTCAAGACACGGAAGTACCAGGAAGTCAACACATGGAAGTACCAGGAAGTCAAGACACGGAAGTACCAGGAAGACAAGAAATGTCTTTACCCATTATTCCACTGCCAACACTAAAAAATTGCTTTAATCATATTTGTTTCACAAACAATGTTTTAATTACTATTTTAAAAAACCAAACTTACATAATCAACCAAATTAAAGACATAACAGGGGTCATGGGGAGAGATTTTGTTGGGATGGGAGAGGGGCCTTTGAATTATTCAGGTGGGGGAGCCATGCGGAGGGATATGGCAGGGAGGATGGGAGAGGGGCCTTTTCATTTAGGAGTGGGGATGTCAACAAGTGGGGGGGTCATGGGTAGGGGTTTTGTTGGGATGGGGATGGGGGGGGCATTTGAATTTAACAAGCGGGCAAGCCGCAGGGAGGGATATAGTAGAGCGGATGGGAGAGGGGCCTATTCATTTGGGAGTGGGGACGTCAACAAGTGGGGGGGGGGGGGGTCATGGGGAGGGATATAGTAGCAGGGCCTATTCATTTGGGAGTGGGGACGTCAAAAGTGGGGCTGCCATGGGGAGGGATATTGTAGAGGGGGCTATTCATTTGGGTCTGGGGACGTCAACAAGTGGGGGAACGAATGGGATGCCAGACGATGATGACAATGATTCCAACCGCGCTTTCAATTTGTCTGTTCAGGATAATGGGTTTCAGATGGGTGGGATGGGTAATACAATGGGGAGGGCAATTTCAAATCAGGAAAGGGTTGGTGCATATTAAGGGATGGGGGACCCGGGTCCCATCCAAGGGTTTTCCATCAACAGGCTCCATGATATGGCCAGGTCCCCCACCCATTTTGCTGTGTTGTTAGCAAGGAAATTTTTCTCCAAAGAAGAGAGAAAAAAACAAAAGTGTGAATGGAGAGACATAATGAACACGGTAAGGGGATATTTTTTGGTTTCTATCCCAGTGATGAAGAAAAAAAATCATGGCAGCTGTGTGTGAATGCCATAAACTCTTTCTTAAGGGGGAGCGTAAAAGACAAACTGACTACCATAGTTTGTTTTCATAGAATACTGTGTCATTTTTATTAAAAAAATAGGTCTGCAATGCGTACATGTGTGGCTTATGAGTCCACTTGTAGCATTTGACTGAAGTAAAACTGAAGAGAAAGTAGGTGGTTATGAGTCGATTGCAACATTTGGATTAAATTGATGACAACATAACGTAGAAAGGTTATTGTGAACATTGTAAGAAGTAACTGTCTGGATATTTCGCTCAGAGGGAAAGTATGGAGTGACAATATCTCTCCAAAGATGAACACTTTTCCATGTTGAAATTCTTACACATTGCCTCTATTGACAATTGCACAAATGGTTACCAGCAAAAAGAGTCGATTGCAACATTTGGATTAAATTGATGACAACATAAAGTAGAAAGGTTATTGTGAACATTGTAAGAAGTAACTGTCTGGATATTTCGCTCAGAGGGAAAGTATGGAGTGACAATATCTCTCCAAAGATGAACACTTTTCCATGTTGAAATTCTTACACATTGCCTCTATTGACAATTGCACAAATGGTTACCAGCAAAAAAAGTGTGCCTGGAAAGTAAGTAAAAATGTTACAGTAGATTATGTGTTATTACTCAATTTGTTGAAATTACTACTTGCCCACCAGTTAGACTAAGGCGAAGGAGACAAAACAACAAGTCACTTGGTACAACTGTTGATTGATGCATTATGGTTCAGTCCCTCACTACGGTTCACTATGGTGCACTACGGTTCAGTCCCTCACTACTTAGCCTAATAGGAGATAGGGTAACAAGTGACTTTGTTGTTTTAAAATGTAAAGTTTATTGTCTGAGCTTTTCTGAGACAAATCAAAATCAGCCTTTCTTTGCGTATTGTGTACATTCTTGAACCAAGAGCTGACCATCCCTCAGTTTCAAGCTAAGACACGAAAAAAGACCAGAAGGACTGTGGGCTCTGAGGAAGAGGACATATCTGCGAGGAATGGTGGATGAAATTGCAGGCTTCCAAGGTCTAAATTTTGATGAGGAAGCATCTTCAATTTTAATTTGAAAGGGCACTATAGACACCAGTAAGTTATTCTGAGCAGGGAATTAAATTTTGTCCCACTGTTGTTGCGAGAGTATGCAGCCAGACTATCAGTGAATGACAACAACGAAAAAATAATACATTGTGTCATCAATATTTTAATGACTGGTTTAGAGTTTAATCGCTAACATAACAGCAAGACAAAAGTTTAAATAATCCGAGTTTCCAAAAACTTTGTTCTTCAGTGTTTCTCAACAAACCAGACTAACGATTGGTTTGGTGTTCAATCGCTACATAATAACAGCACAAAACACTGACAAATCTTCAAATGATTCAAGTTTCCAAAATGTTCTTCAGTGTTTGTCAACATAACAAACTAACAATTGGCTTAGAGTTGAATCGCTAACATAATAACAGCACAAAAGTTGAAATAACCCGAATTTTCAAAATATTCTTCAACATAAACTAACGATTGCCTCAGAGTCCAATCGCTAACATGATAACCCAGGAATAAGAGCACAAAAGCTAAAGTAATACAAGTGTTTTAAGTGACAAACCTGACGGAAGATTCAAGCAGTTAAATGCTGTCTTTAAAGATCGTAAAAGCTCTTGTACAACCTGCACCTATAACACAAGCCGGGTCCAGATGTGTTGTCTTGTATGAGAAGAACTAACTCGTGCAAAAAAACGCGCACATTAAAAAACCAGAATGGCGGAATTTGTTGTGCTTCATGCGACACAAACTTGTACCCAGGCTCTCTCACAAGCCCACGTGACGGGTGCTTGACTCTCGTGGACAAATCCACAAATAAATCTGATGATAGCATAGTGTGGCTACACACTTTGTGTAAGTCACACAAAAATGGGTTGTGTTGCTGGTCTTTGTGGCTGGAGGAACCGTATAGAGCGTCCACACTTGACGTCATAGGGACCATTGGACAGGTTAAGCCAATTAGAAGTTTGTAGATAGTTGTTCATTTTGAAGATAATGCTTTAGAAATTTGAGGAAATCTAGAGAAATTGAAAAAAAGATAACTTGAGTATTTTGAAGCAAAAGTGTGCTCGCAATATCAGGTTTCGTCTTTGATTACAATAATTCGTCGTAAAAGACATTCCAGGTTTTTGATATTTTAACGTCTTCAAAGCGGTAAATTTTAAAATTTATCGCCCAAGAAATTTGTGAATTGTTTGTACATTTTTTACTTCTTTAATATTTTAATCCGTGTATATATACCTTTTCATACTTTTTAATATTGTATATACAAGATGCTTTTTACTTTTTACATTCATTGCTCTTTGGATTTTTACAAAAGAACTTTTTCACTTTTTCAACAGAAGGACCTTATAGATTTACATACAGTAGAGAATTTAATTACACTTAAGAGAAAATGCACATAAATTGTAATGTGTAACTTTTACTCTTAAAAAACTTAAAGTTTTTAAATGAAATGCGAATTTTCGTTCTTCAAAAGGGTGTACTGACCATTGTATCACAGTGTGTTTGTATCAGAGTTTGTGAAAAGCTGCTAGGAGAAGATCAGTGCCTTTTGTAGGCATGTAAAGCTGGTGACCAAACGAGAACTAGAGTGAAATGTCGTTGATCTATTCCTCAGAGATTCTTGAGTAAAGCTTCCCCGAATTCGTGAGTGTCAATGGTGTTAAAATAATATAGAATATCGGATAAGTCCGCATGATTTTATATAGCCTGCATATAGTACGTCTTCCTGTGGCTGCGAATAATTAACAACTATTCACTGAAGTTGGAGGCAGCTAGAACGAGACATAACACAATGGGCACTTTCACATTCAACGAGTTGCAAAAAAAGTGGCCGGGTATTCTGAAGTTTACCCATCACCTCATTGAAATCTCGAACAACTATTTATACCACTTTTGTGACATTTTAGCATATTAGGTCACGAGAACGCGCAAAGTATGAAACGATAGAAACGGTTTAAACGATAGAAACGATCCAAATGGCACAAACCATGAGCCTGCCAGGGTTGCAACTAATCCATTTGTTGACGCTTTTCAATGAACCAAAATGGCAGATTTTCAAGAGAAAATAGCTTCTACAAGGGATGAGCGACTTGATTTACTTGAAGAACTTTCAGGAAAAAAAGATGCAAGTCCTTCAAGTACTTGGGAACATCCCAATAGCCAATGCAGTGAACACTGATGTAACAGTGCAAGCATGGCAGTGGAACTCTACCTTAGTCTGAAAGAGGACGTATTGTCAATGGTAGCTATATTGGACCATTCAGAAGAAGATCTGATACGCCATTGCTCTAAGTATGCTACGAAGAAGCGGAACAGGAAATATCAATGATCCTTTTAACAGCCACCGCGTGAAAGTTTTGACCACATTTCTCCATGATTCATATTTGGCAGGATGAAATATCGTGTTCCTTAAAAACACCAGTGTGTTGTGACTGATAAAGAGGAATCTAGGCAGTCGTTTTAAGTACACTGGCCGTTTTAGACTCTATTGCCAGAAATCGCGGACATTTGAGTCAGCGAATTTTGATGCATTGTATATTAACTGGTCACAAAACTTGGTAATAGCCGCCGATTCACAAGCCTCACTTGGTATTTACATCGAAGAAGATAAACAACAGTGCTGCCTACATAGAGGCATATTGTTAAATTAGGGAAAACACTGGTAAAAAATACTGCATGATAATAAACTGAAGCTTTCAAACGATGGGTCTTTTCAAGAATTTGCTTTTCATGCTCGTGATAGTTTTTTGGACCAATGCACTCACGAGTGATGTCCCTTTTGATTCCCATGGGCCTTGAAATTCCTGGACTTGCCCAAAAGTCAGAAGCGAGTTTCCAGTGTCCGTCTGAAATAGCGTCACTCCTTTTCTGTCGTTTGACAGATGTCCACCTGACTGATTCGTCGCACAACACTTTCATCCAATGACTTGTACACATCGCTAAATGCCGCCGATTTATATTCAGACTTTTGGACAAAGTAGAATGCAAATTGTTATTTTTCACAGTTTCCCCGCACAGAAGAGAGAGACCCATTTGAAGTGCTGCTCTGGTGTCATCACTTCTTTCCTCTTTTCGTGAAGAAAGTACAGAGCATGCGTCTTCAACAATTGCATCATGTAATTCCGCTTTTTTCGACAACAAGCAACAACTCCCGTATTGACAAGGGCTTCCCTTGTGGCAGGACTTTCCACCACTATCCTTACAACTTCCCCTTTTTTTTCTGGGGTAACTGGCAAAACCTCTTTCACCTTGTCCACAGCTCGTTTTCGTGTGGTATGGTTTGGAAAAGCACTTGCTTCATCTCATCGAAGGAGATCCACACAACATGAAGCAAAGAATCTGTGAGAATCGACTTTGAGGGACAATCATAGCGGTTTAAAGAAAAGACCTTCAATGCCAAACCTTTGCGCTGTGTATGGCTGGAGTAACAAGGCCGATCCCTAAATGGGCATCGGCCTCCATAAAATTCTGTTCTGGAATGCATAAGAAGAAGAAAAAGTGGGCTGACTGTGCTTCGCAGGCAAGCACATTGGAAACCTACAAAAAATTCTGTGATATGCTCCCCTCATTTCCGAAGGGAGGATTTCTCGCGTATGTTTACAACTCTTCCTGGACAGGAGGAGCCAACTTCACCGAGGTTGCTGGTGGATGAACTTGAGCTGTGGGTGTTTCGTATAATCCAGGGCAACGACCATGGTTTCGAGGAAATTGATTGAGGGCCACCAATGTCGGAAAGACGCAGGAGAAGGGCGAGAAATTTCCTATCTTTAACTTTGGAGGATATAGACAAAATTTGAACTTTTTATGAATCCTAAAGAACACACAGTTCAATTATACCTTTTACTTTTCCATAGGTTATCAACAAGGCTATTCGTAAAGCAATGGAAGCACCCTCAGATGAGCTAGAATTTGGTAAAATTCTGTGAATGATGCAATTACACATGAACATGTGGAAGCAGTGGTAGTTCCCGCATTGGAAACCGTCGCTGAATGTGTTCTCCAGTCAGTCGGCCTGCCACAAGAAGCGAATGAAGTCATCAGCACTGAACCAGATGCTGCCAAAAATCCAAGCACCACAGCAGAAACCGAAGATTGCAGCAACTGCATTCACCTCAACAACGAGCTTAGAACGCTGGAAAACCAAGTAAAGATGCTTCAAGGGAAGCTGAACAAACACTGGAAAGAAAAAAGGATATAAAAAGGAAACTTGGTAAATACTTATTTTTCTGCATGTAATTACTGTTGAAATTTTCCATAAAACCTGAAAACAAAAATTGATATTTATTGTGACCTTCTGCATGTCCGAAAATTAAAACAAGTTAAAAAAGTTTATCAGAAAGAATGAAAACAATGTGAAGCCAATAGTATGCATATAAATTGAAGTAACTTTAGGGTATGAAATATTTTATGAGCAACCTTTTCCCATTCATTTGGTTTTTCATGTAGTCTGAATCACATTCAATGGTCTTTGCGCATGATGATTCAAGGAAATTCTTTTTTCTGGAGCTGGTAGTAAAATGGTGTGTTCCAAGTTCGCAATTTTATACGTAACAAAATGTGAAATATAGTTATTTTTTTAAAATTTTCCTAGGAGAGCAGTTGTAAGATGCAAGAAAGGGATCCTGCTATTGATGTGGCAAAAGAGGATGCTGAGCACAGTGATGGAGATGATGATGACAATGATGAATAATGAATGAGGATACTGAACATGAGGAGGAAGAGGCAGAGGATGATAGCATATATGACACTGAGACAGATGAGACTACAGAGACAGAGACGGCAGAAGACTGCTGTGACAGTGAAAAACCTAATCTGCAAGTTTCCTTCTTTGGTACTTATCTAATATATTTATTTGTTAGAGTGATAATATTAATAGTATTTTAGGTATTTTAATTGTGTCCCCAATTAGTCCATAAGGGCTAAACACAAAGACACGGTAATAAAGTTTTTATCTTATCTTTTTTATCTTATAATGGGGGCAGCAATACATTGTAAATTCAGTAGGTAAAATGATTTACATTATTTTTCTCAATATTGCCAACACAGGCTGACAGCTGCAGGGAAGAAGTTGAGGTCTGAGCAAAACCACATTGTGTTTTTGACTCACCTTCTCCTCCTCTTTAACATCTGCCACGTGTGTAAAACAGACCACCCTTCTGCGGAGGCAAGAGAGGTTGGGACTAAGGCAGTAGTAACAACAACCTGCAGCAACCCCAAGTGTCCGAAGCAGTGTCCTGCTGGCAACTTCCTGTAGTGCATGGCTATAATTTTAGCTGAGGACTCAGCATCCCAGGTCTTCCGGAATTTTTTGCACATAAGTAGCCTGCGAAGCTGGCATTGAAAGGGGAAAAGAGGGGGGGAGAGGGAAAAAGGAGGAAGGATTGGGGGAGAGAGGGGGAGGGACGCCTGCAATAAGAATCCCTTTTTGTTTTTGTTATGCAGCCGGTGACGGCTGCAAATTTCCAACTGGCTGAGACCAGATATCCCGCTGAGACACAACAGTAACCAAGATGGCGGACAACGGTGTGGATATGTTAGAAAGCGCTCTGAGAGATTTAACTCTTGCTAGCATGAGAGATCGAGATATCGTTTTGAAACCAGAACAAGACTCAGCCATAAGAGCTCATTTATCTGGAAGAGATGTCCTAGCGGTTTTGTCCACTGGATACGGGAAGAGTCTGATTTATCAGCTGTTTGTACTTGCAAAGGACTGTCATTGTGCCGCTGAAAAGTATTTTCGAAGACCAGCTGCAGGAGATGGAATCAGTGGGCTACCCTGCTACTGACTTGTCCCATTTATCTCTGCATGAAATTCGTAGATGCAAATTCACAATTCTGTATGCAAATGCAGAAAAGGTCAAAGACAAGCCCTTCTGAGAACTGTTGATTGACTCCACATTGAATAATTATACATCGAAACGTTTCAGCAATTGTTGTGGATGAGTTGCACTCTGACATGGACTGGAAAAAGGTGAAGAGTTATTTTCAGTCTGCCTTTAAGTCTATATTCTTGTAATACACGGAAAACATCTAAGACACTTATTTAATTAAATATTTTTTTCACTGAAATTACAAATATTAATTTTTCCATCTGTTTTAAAACATTAAATAGGTTCAAAATCAACTTCCTTTTGGTATTGGGCATCCACAGGGTTAGCGTGCGGAAGCACATTTTGTAAAAGAGCAGTTCCTTCCTCCAAAACCTAATTTTTGAGCAACTTTGATCACCTTTATTTAAAATAACTACATGTCTGGTAAAGAAAAGCTCAAGGGGAGCATAAAAGAGGCGAACGCAGGTCGGTGGAGGAAGAGCAACAAACCAACAAACATGCAAACATGGCAGACATCGAAGTTCAATCGAGTGGCAAGGACAAAGAAGCACTGCCCGGCATCAGCAGCAAAGAGGCTTGGCAAGAAACAAGCCCCGAGGAAACTAGTCTTTTAGAATTGAAAGAAATGCTAGTTGATATCCAAATCACTGTATCGAATATTCTTCGCAAAAACTCTAAACTTACAAACGAGATGGCAGAGGTACGAAATGCAATCCATCAACAGAAAACTGAACTCACAGCTGTCAAAACAGCACTTGCCATTACAAAGAGACACCATCAGGAAATGGAAACCGAGCTGGCCGCCAAGAGAAAAAAAAATCAATGATCAAGAAGAAGAAATTGAAGACCTTTATGATCTTCAAGACAAACTTGAACAGTACACTAGAAAGAACTCCCTAGAAATCCATGGTGTGCCCGAATCAGCCTACATGTCAACAGAGGAGGTGGTGCTAAAGCTTGCAGAAGCTTTAAATGTGGACGTTAAATCAGAGGATGTTGAAATTTCTGAAACTTCAGAGAAAAGGAGTAAAACCTAACATTGTAAAATTTCAAAGTCACAAAGTGAAATCAAGCATGTACAAAGAGAGAGCAAAGCTGAAGCATGTCCGTGTGTCGGACCTATTTCCGTATTCATCTGCAGCAACTCCGGTGAAATCAGAACATATCTACCTGAACGAAAATTTAACATCTTACAGAAGTGGGATTTTGAAAGAAGCAAACCAAAAGCATTAGGATGGCTTGGTACTAAGCGCGTGGTCGATGGATGGGAAAATATTTGTTAAAACATCCCCTGATGGTCGACCGACTTAAATTTATGACAAATCTGACCTGGAAAATCTTTAAGGTGATCATTTACTACAATAAACTTTCAATTTGTAGTTGGGGGTAGGAACTAGGTGTCCGAAACTAGAGGAAGGGAATCTCATAAATTAGTTTTGTTTGTTTGTTTGTTTGTTTTTTGCGTTCGCTTTATTTAATTATTGGATATAAACTTGAGTTTTCTGCATGCCAAAAAAAATCAACCTATGATGTAACATCGTTAAATGTGAGAGGAATTAGAGAACAGAGTAAAGGAAGTTATTAATTCTATACATTTATCGCTCTGTAACATTTATGCCCCAAACAATCAAAATGAACAGCTGGAATTCTTGCAATAACTTAATAATTGTCTCATAGACAAATCAGAACTGACAACATTGATAATAGGCGGCGACTGGAATTCCACTCTATCAAAGAATGATAAAATTGGCGGCAAACCATGGAAAGCAACAAACTATAGAAATCTTCCTCTGACTACCCTTACCAAACCAATAATATGGTAATAATATGGGAAACAACTGGGTATAATAAAGCTAAATATGGGTTTAATAACAGGCATACACTCCCACCTAACTTAAAGTATGGTATTTATATGGATACAAATTTCAAAATATAATTTATATGGAAATAATATGGTTGACTGATTGCCCATATAATAACCACATTACTCTCATTCTCACAATAATTACAGTTATATGGGATTAATAAGGATGACAGTGATAGTTAAGCCATATATGGAAATTATATGGCAGATGTACCCATAATGTAAATTTACATAAAATTATTGCAATTTCACCTGGTGTCCATATTTATCCCATATAATGGTGACTTTGTCAGATTTTCAGTTGCATGCTGTAGTTTACACTGAATAGGCAAGTCATGCAATTCAGAAAAAATAATACAATAATCACCAATTACCAAGCTGGAAAAAATTTAATTTAACTGACTAATACTGTTTCATCAACATGATGTTTTTACATTCTTGATATTCTTTACACATGTGAACAGCATAGTATAGTAAAGCTGGCGATTTCCTGACGATAATATCTAGTGCATCCTTACTGCAGTAAGCTACATGTATTTCTTAATGGTTAGTGCTGGAGTGATTGATCGAGTGGTCTGGATTTAACTCATGCTCAAACATACATTGTACTTTACCTTTGTCTTACATAAAAGAGTGGGTTTACTTATCTTGCATTATAATATAGTGATAAACCAACACCTTAATCTTTTTTCAATATGATTAGGAAAGTGAGCTATGTATACTAATTTAGTGTCCTTTAACTCCATGCAAACGCAAATGTCTTCAATGCTGTCAATGGAAACCAAAATGCATTGGTCATTTTTAGGT
The DNA here is from genome assembly GCA_963693305.1 of Meandrina meandrites. Taxonomy (NCBI): domain Eukaryota; kingdom Metazoa; phylum Cnidaria; class Anthozoa; order Scleractinia; family Meandrinidae; genus Meandrina; species Meandrina meandrites. Next base: position 33,808,771 of record OY855903.1, on the reverse strand, counting down.
GGATACCATCCAACAATGTGTGTAACGGGACAAACACCCAACACCTCATGTGTTTCACAAATATAACCCACTTGTTTCTCAAATGGTAGAAACACTGCAGCATACTCAACAGAATCTTTCTGAGGACAAAATGCTTGCACAAACACTTCAATTTGCATTTGGTTGCAATCTTTGTATGCAAATGTGAGAGAGTTCCTTACAGAAACTCGCTTGTAAGCTCTGGAGTGAATAGGTCTGCCTCTAATTTGAACTCTAGTGAAGAACTTGACTTCATTTATTGAATCCACCCCCAATCCTGACACAACATCATCTTCCAATTCTGGTCTCAGTCCAGCATTCCTCAATGCACCAACAATGTATGTGCCTTCTCCAATAAAAATTTGGTTCTCTCTACAATGCAAACAATATGCTACTTTTAACAACTTTTACTTTCATTTCTTTATAATATTTTATCAAGAGTTTAATCTTAAACATGCATGCATGTATGATGTATATTTATTTAGACATGTACAGTACACGGTATATACATGTAGAATTCTAAGCAATTTTAGAACAATGTAATAAATGTATGTGTTAAACTTCTGCAGTGCCAATTGGTAAATGGTATATAGGAAAGAAATTTTCTGGCATGGCATAAGCTGGTACAGTGTTCTGGTATACATGATTAATCCAACCATCTGAAGGAAATTTGTTTCAACTTCTGTTCTCAATTACTTAAACACACCTTTATAATTTTATTAATCATAAAACTCATGCACATTACATATTTCAGTCTGAAATTTCTCTGTATATTTAAGAAAAAAACAAGAACCCGATCCTAAAAGGCTTTAAAAATTCAATTTGCGGGTGGAAAATGCTACAGGTTTTCCTGTGTACCGGTAGCAATACTTTAAAGAGATGGCACACAAAATCTTATTTACAGCTTCCCCAAAGATCCCTGCCACATGTACTTGGCTATGCATTCATGAACTACTGTTAGTCATTCTCTATTATTATGTAAAAACCTACACAGTATTTGTTGCCATTTTTGCTGTAAAAACTTTGTAAGTCAGTGTTGTGTCATAAAATCATACAGAATAGACGTCAAACATTTCAACAAAGTGAGCCAGGAGCATCTCTGCTTTTCTTAGATCAGCAGGGGAAATGGACTCTTGACAGAGAAGAAAGATCGCTCCAACTAGTAGAGCATAGTGGTTTAAAAGTTCGTCAGAAAGAATCCCTTTCAAACAAGGGAGGGAATAAAAGAGAAGCCAACTTCTGTATTCTGCAGCTGTGGGAAAAAACATTTATGTCATGTAATGAAAATCATAAATAAGACATTCATTCTTAATGTACTGTTCAGGAACGCCCAAAAGCACTCTCAGTGATTCATATCATGCAGTTACTTATTAACTGCCAGCCATCATGCCTGTGTGGCACAGAGGGCAGCACACACAGGTGGTGTCTGATACAGTCTTAAATCACTGACTAATAAATTTCTGTTGCACAAGTCTATGAAATTTAGACTATCACAACACCATCATTGGTCAAAATTTCAGAAAAGAAAGTGTTCTCTGCCTTATTCTTATTTTGGATGCTTATTAAAGTTATTACAGTTTTGTAAATAAATATTTCATTGTACTTAATGAACTATTTATAATAACTAGTGACAACAAATGTATCACAGGCCAGAACAATAAACTTATGTGTACCTTTCCAGTGTTTGCGATTTGTCTCAATGCTCCTAGGAACCCGAGTTATTGCACTTGGAGGTTTGATATGCAATAAGCGAGAGTCAACTTGATGAACCAGTTGTCCACAATACCACTTCGTGCTACTGTTGGATGAGTCAAACCAAAGGCCAACAAGGGTCTTGACCACACCCAGGCAGACACCATGCATGTAATCAATGCTAATACCGAGTGGTATGCTAAAACTTGGCAGTCCAAACAGTGGGCTTGGAGTTCTAAAGCCATTAACCTTAAAAAAAATGTTCAATGCATTGAAAGAGTGACATTGACTTCAAATAAAATGATTCAACCTATTTTGAATAGGCTAACTAAATTAAAGTACAATTTAAGTGGCAGAAAGACTAGCTGAGTGCTTTACAAAACGTTACATACTTGTATTGATAGCGGAGCTCCCGCGGGCGCCTTCGGCGCCCGCGGGCGGAGCACCATTGCTATAGAAATTGGTAACCCATCAAGCCGAGAAAATTTGGATGTCACGTCCGTCCGTCCGTCCGTCCGTACGCACGGATTAGGGCTGGGGACGAGTTTGTCTTTGTCCTTGATTTGGAGTCCTTCTCTGGCAAACAGTAACACAAAAACATTTTTTGGTTTGTCGAGAGTTAACTTATTTGTCGTAGAAATTTGTTAAAACACTGTGTCACTTCAGGTTGTTTTTCTCGCGTTTTCTTATGATCTGGACATTACATTGCAACTTAAACGAAGCGATTGGATGAAAGGGCGCTAAAATAGTTGGTACGTTGTTCACCTTTTAACCTGAATGAAAGACGTGAAGAGAGCATGCTGGAAAACATAGTGCTTCGTGAATATTTCTCACGCTATTTACTCATCAACTTTATGGAAACCTCATGCCAAATGATCTAGGACAACCGCTTAACGGGATGATCCGAAATAATTGCCGACTTGAATATGATATACATCGGAAAACACCGAGAGTTGAAGCACTGCGGTTGACCTTGGCTGAAAAGCTGCTGAAAACTGGAATAAAAGCGAGCTCAGAGCCGGTGAAGTTCACTAAGTGATGGACAAAAGACTGCTAACAGACCTAACAGCTACACCGAAAGGAAAGGAGAGATCGATCTTCGCCGATAATTCAAAACACTGTAAGAACTTATATGTCGGTGGTGTTGGAGTAAGCTTACAACGAGTGGCGTGTTCGCTTCCGATATTATTGTGCTGGTTTGAAATTTTAGCCCTGCAGAATTTACAAGCCTTCTCCAAACATGAGGTAACAAACGTAAATGTATGCACTAAGCATTAGTCTTTTTTGTTGTGCATGAGAATCTGTTTATACTTCATTTATGAGCGAATTTGAAGTTGTGTCGGTTTCGCATCTTTTCGTAAATATTTACAATTCAATTAATGCTGCTCTCAAACTTGAAAATGTTTGTACATTTTATACAGACATTGTTTATTAAATAGTTCATTTGGACTAATTGTTTGGTGTTTTAGTTAGTCGAGTTAACTGTGATGTTCATTATTGGATTTTGAAAACAATATTAAATTATTAAGCTTCATGGATCAAAATCACGATTTCGATTTGTAAAAATCCTGCAAACAAAAACGAGTAAAACTACTCAGCGATACTGCACACCAAGATATTTTTAAGTGGTCTATTATTCAACCGCTCTTTTTGATACTCGATTGCATTTGTTTTGTTTCTCTTACCAGCGAGTGCGTTGAAATGATCTTGAAATCTTGCACGGGTAAACCAATATATATTTCGCCGATTTCGTTGCAAGTTACCCGTGTTTGGCTCAGTGAGTTCAGACTACCAACCGGGCTTTCCCTACCGCATATTTGCTTACCAGAAATGAAGAAAATTGAATCAGTTCTCTGCGTAAAATTCCCTTAGGTATTTAGCAACGCATACGATAAAACAGAATTAGATTATTATCATGCAACTCAAACCGCAGCGAAAAGACAGAGGACGGTTCAAAACAACATTGTAAGCTTTATTCTAAGTTAGCGTGCACTACTTCCCAAATCACAAACTGTCACAATTCTTACACAAAATCTGACTTACAAAACCGGCACCATCAATTTGCAGAGTTTGTTTTGCTGTGGTGATTTTCTCAGTTTGCCGTGGTGTGAGTTTATTTGGTTTACTGTGTTTAGCAGCGATTTACTTTATTTTTCTGTACTTTTTTTTGCCTTGAGTTGATTTTTTGCCCTTACTGTTTTGTATTAAATCAAAACAAGATCAAGGTCCTTTTTACATTGAATAACTCATAAAGGTGTATTAATGTAGTGTACAGTAAACGTTGTAAAAAGTTTTACAAAGATATCTGTTGTGTGCTCCTACGTGCGTACGTGAGGAACCCAATAAAGTGCACTCGTCAATTTCGGTTTACCTCGAAATATGTTGACATCGCTTTCGTCAACAAAACCGTGAGAGGTTTTTACATCTAAGATATTTTATACTTAAAAGTTTAACCATGAGCGATTAAAAACTAATTTATTTTGTACCACTGTATAAGCTTAGAAATAGTGTGGCTACTTATTTGCTAATGATAAATGGGAGCTCCGCTTTTAGGCCTGCCTAAATCTATATATTATACATGTACCTTAAAGTTTATAATACACGTATGTACTGTACATGTAGGTGATCATAATAATAAATCCATGGGCTTCTAGCATTTGTGTATGAGCTGGCATCCAAAATGTATGTTGTGTTATGTATTGACAGTATCCTGCATTACATCTGAAGCTTCACTGACAGTTATATTCAAAGACAGTCCTTTTTTCTACTTACTGTTAAATTCTCATGCAATGCTTTCAATGAGTCCTGTTCTATACCCTTTGAACTTCATAGTTCTGCATGACCGGATGGAGTATCACGGAAAGGGAAAGTCATAACATGACCTTTGATAGAAGTGCTAGCAGTTTTGCCTTTTTCTGTACAATAGCAGCAGCTGTTGTATCCAGTGTAAGTAACTTGTTCCAGCACTGCAGACCGAGCTGGAAGGTCAAAATGACTAGACAGCACCATCACTCGTGAAGCAGCAGCTTCTTTGCTTGGCAACTCAACCTCAATCCCTATAATAAAGGTTACAGAAAATACCAATTAATAGCTTACTTTTCACGATACACAATGAAGCTTTTCAAGAACTTTTCACAGTGAAGCTAAGGCCACAACAGAAGAAAAAATAACTATTTTGTTATTGTACATGTACCCCAGAGGGGTACTCGAAGTATACATGACAGGGGCTCAGACGGAGCTTCATTTTGCAAACCCAAAAAAAATACACAAGCCTGAAAGTTTAGACTCAAAAAAATACCTGACATCAAAATTTCCAACCCCGAAAAATACTTTGTCGCTAAAAAAAGTTTGAATGAATATTTTTCTGATCCACTGATCACAATGAAAACCTGAAACGAAAAGTTAAGGAGAAAAGACCCAAAAAAATATGCATATTTTTAACACCTAAAAAATACCTGACAAATCCCCTGACCCAAAATAATACCATGTGTAAATTTTCAACCCAAAAAAATAAGTCGGACACCCCCGTCATGCATACTTCGTGTACCCCCACCCCCCCACCCCCCCCCCCCCCCCCGGAAATGTTCTGAGTGCCTCTTACCTTGTACTTGAGCTGCACAGATCTTCTCTATAAAGGGCTTAAGGAAAGTGGAAAGTTTTAAGCTCTTAAAATCTGTTAAAGGCTTTTATAAATATGTGTCTTTTGCTTTCCAAAGGACAAGTGAAGTTTAAATTAACTGGTGTTTACCTTGTGTCTATCTTGTAACTGGTGTACAAGATAGAGGATTTCACCTCTGGAAAGAAATGGCCTCATACTATGTAGATATGCCGCATGCACAATTCTGAGCCCATAATTTTAGCAGAAAGCTACAGTATATACACGAGTTTCTACTGTACATGTATGCCTTATGCATAAAAATTATATACTATAGATATTCATGCCGGTAAGCCACTTACAGCAAGTGTACCTTAAGTGTGGAGGAAGTTCATTAATTGACAAAAAGAGTGGCCAGATTCCAAATTTGGAAGAATTAAACACAGAAACACCATCAGGTTTCAGTTTGAATGACATGTTGAATGGTTGTGACAGGAACCCTTCATGCTGGAATTGATCCTTATACAATTTCCCATCATACACATCATCAATGTTTTCTTCAGCCTGCTTTCTTCTCTGAAAACGATGCTCCAGGCCACTGACAAACTCGGGATCTGTCAAAAGTTCAAACAGCAGCAAATGTCATTTCTTGCATTCTCAATCTTTCTCGTGAGATATTTATTGTACATTCACTCACTATTCTTTCTATGATTGGTACATCTGTAAATGCACAACTTCCAATCATGTGCCGCTGTCATTAAGCGATGACGTCATTTTATGACATCATTGATTAATGTTAGAAAGCTGGGAAAACGATTGAATTTTTGGAATTTTTCGTGTGAGAATTACTCCCTGAATTGAACCGAAGAGCAATGGGAACTAGGTGCATTGTTTGTATTCTTTTTGAGATCCACCATCTTGTTTTTTTTGGCAAAGGAAGATATTTTTTTGCAGCTTGTATCATCACCAATCGGCAAACCGTATGTCATTTGTAGCTGTTAAATTGAGATTTTGAGTCTGGAGTGAGTGTTGAACTTTATCAGTTATCAAATAAATTTGGCATAAAGTTAAGAAGTGATGTCTGTCGTGACTGCAGACGAAGCAACCGATTATTAGCAGTTTGAAACATCTGTTGAAAAGGTGAGCCATCTTAAACCTTTTTTTAAGCGATGACGATGACGTGATCGATTAATCTCGCCGTGCGAGTGGACAGGATCTGTTGTTGTCTGTTGTCTGTTGCGATCGACCGATCTGTAGATCCGAATACTGGGAAAAGAAATCAAGTCAACTCAACAAGAAATCGTCGCATAGAACTCAAAGCAAAATACTCCTGGGCTGTTAGAAAGGACTAATTTGAAGCATAAACGAAAGAAACAAATTATATTTGATGCGTTCTATAAGATTTAGTAAACAGAAATCTTTCCATTCTTTAAAACAAAAGGTGTAGACAATTTTAGACAGCGTTTGACCTTGCATCGTATATCGTATATCGTATGTCACGCCAAGATAATGCAATTTTTGTTGAACAATCATTCAGCACAGAAGTTGTCAGTTACTTTTATTTACCCTAATTTTTTGACAAATGTCCTGAAAATTATCAAAGACCCCTTGTGAAACGTCATCGCGTGCCATTTATTTTTTAGTAATAGTACAATTCAGGGAGTAATCAGGTGTCGTGAGTAATTTCAAAAAATTGACTGAGCATGCAGCGCAATGTTGATTTTGAAATTAAATGCACAGTTACTCTCTGAATTGTACGACACAAGGTCCAATTACTAATAATTTATTGTACCAATAACAAAATACTTACCTTTGAAGAATTTAGTTAGTTGATCAGCAAGAGGTGCTTCCAAAAAGAATGATGTATTGTTGATTAAACTGGTGCCACAAATTTTACAAGAATAAGGCAGCACTGCTGGCTCCACTTGTTTCTGCCTTTGCAATACGAACAGAATATATGTTTGACCAAGTTTCCTTTTATGTTCTTGAAATAGTCAAACAACTTCCTCAAGGATGTCTTACAGTAGTTAGGTTTTGGGCAATGGGCCTCAATAACCGCAAGAAGATCGGTAAAACACTGCCCTGTAAGTCTGTGTTTAAGAACGAAGGACAAGGTCAACAGTATGCTTGATGAAAGGGAAAGTAGTGCACCTTCATAGAGAGGAGGATCATTATCAACAGGTCGTTCTTGATCACAGTCATCGCAGGCGCTTCCTACAGTTGAGTTGTCGGAATCGAAGTCATAAACAGTGCCTGGACTCGATGAACGGGAATCATGAAGTGAGTCATGATCAGATGAGTAATCGATATCACTGCTGCTTACTTCTTCTAAGTTCTCCATACTATTCCAGTATGATCCACAGGGTTCCTCTGATAATTTTTCATGTAGATTTATGTCAGAGATTTCCCCCTCCTGGCAATCTTGCCGCACTCCCAAAGTTGAGTGAAACTCACTGTCACGATGGTCAACTGATGTCTGATGTTTTGTATCAAAGAAGTCAAGGTCTCTGTAAAACAGTTAGCCGAAAGTTCCGCGATAAATTGAGGGAAAAAATCAGCGACATCAGAATCCATCAATTTGTTTGAGAACTGTGAAAGTCAAAGACAATAAGTCTTTTATTAAGGGTGTGTCGCTGTAAAAGCCTTCTAACAAAAGATCTGATTAAACTTATTTATTTAACAAGTTACTTTTCGATAACAAACAAACAACAACGGTAATTATGGAATAGTATGTTTAGAATGGAAAACAGTTTATGGGCGAGCGGGTGGCAGTCCTGCAGTGTGAAATTGAACCACATTGATTTTACTAAAGGAACACATGCGATAAACCTTGTATTTAACTTGGAGTAGTAATATAATGGATGGATTATAAAACATTTTGGCAAACTAATAAATAAGTAATGCAAAGACAGGCAAAAATTAACAATAAAAACCGACGTTTCGGTCTCTTCATGACGCCATTGTCAAGGATCGAGAAATGAAAAAATTGCAAAGTTTGTGGCGAGGTGTTACATTAAAATTAGCATACAGTGGAGGCTAATTATATAAATACTTTTGCGCGAATTGAATCGCTTTGCACGTTCAGAGTGGGTTTTAGGTCTCTGATGAAAAGCATTTCATTCACCAAACAATCGAACTTATTTCTACACTTCTTCAGAATGCTAAAACGCCTCAAAAGGTCTTTTGGGACTTTGCCGTGCTGTTCGTGTATATATACTGAAGATGCCTTTTGTTTATGTCTATCCACACGTGTGTGTAAGTGTCCGCGCGTATAGCCCACATAACCCGCATCACACAGGTCACATGCGGCTGTTCCTCTTTAAAATAGTGCTTCATTTCGCCGTTTCTTTCTATTTCAAACTTTACTTGTAGCCCAAAGCTCACCTTTACGCTGCCCAACTTTTCGATTTCCTGTTCAACCAACCCTGTAAACTTTGCTTTATTTTCTCGTGCAAACACCAAAATATCTTGGTTGTACGGGTTTGTTTTGGACACATCCATTATCCAAACACGAAGCCATTCCTGGAAATTGCTTTGGCTAATATTAAATGTGTCATATAAAGGAACTAGTTCAGGTTGCAACGGCTGAGGAAGGTTTCTGTTTTGCTCCCTCGTTATTGGACTGTAAAACGTTTGCAAAACATTAGACGAAAATCTCGCGGCCGCCATCTCAGTGTATATACTTGTGCAGATAATTGTTCAATTGGAAAATAATTCTGGTGCACTTTTGCATATAGACAGTGCAGACATTTCTTCAATAGAAAATATTTTTTTGTGACACATCCGCTCGCTCGGCTTTGGGTCACGCTCTTTGTTTACTTCCATGTTTTCTTTATTTTCTCTCAAACCACACACATATAAAATACTGTGTTCTGGCGCAAAATTATAACAAAAGGTTCATGATACCAAACAAAGCTTTTCTCAAGAAACGAGGCGAGCATGGGAGCCTCGTTTCTTGAGAAAAAAGCTTTGTTAGGAATCATGAACCTAGGACCAGTATTTTATATGTGTGTAGAAAGCAATTGTACGCCCGTGGTTGAATCGATGAATTGTAAGAACCACATAAGGGGGAAGTGTATTCGAAGTGGAGGATGTCAGTTATGGAAGAATGGAAACAGGTAAGTTTTCTACATAACTAAGACTTCTGAGATATCGTTACTTAAGTCTTTGCCGATAATTTATTCATCTCAGTTAGCTGTGCCTGATACTTCAAAATGGCATAGTGTGATGTCTAAAAACACCTCTGAAACATCATGACTGAACTACATCCCAGTAAAATGATTGTTACTGTACTTTTTACCCTCAGAACTTATCTTGCAAATGCCCTTTGCAATTTTTTTTCCGCAGCATAATATGAAGCATAGATGCTTTAGACTTGTTATAGAGATTCCAGAGTGCCTGAATGTACGGGTAACACAGAGCGATTTTATTGACTTGTACGGAAAGAGTGAGGAGAACCAGTACAAGCTACTTTGTGACTTATTAAACGGACAAACTTCCTTTCAAGATCTTACATGAGGTAGAGTGAGTTTTTATAATTATTCACATGAAAGAACTTTTGCTTTGTTTTACACCATCAAAGAGGACTAATTAGATTTAATTTTCCTATCTATAGCGTGCAATGGATGCCCCACAAAAAACATCTGGCGCCGGAAATACCAAAGAGGCAAGTACCGTGCTAGCAGCAGTTCGTGATATATAAAAAATACATCTGACTTTAGCCGCACATGTACTCTGTGCATTGTCTCCTTGTCTGAATGATTTTGTTGACTTGTTCAACTTTTGGATGAGACTTTGTGGGATTACAATGTTTACCTACATATTTTCCTTCAATGTGCCAAACCCGATGTTCGCTCAATTCAAGTGTACGAATTACCTTGTTCCAATTTATCTAAGCCACATGTTATAACTGGACTGTTTAGACAACGTGCAAATTAGCGACTCGCACTCAAGGCACCAAATGGGTTTTTTTCTTTCTAGCTTAAAATCAATCCACAAAATAGCATCTAGTTAATAAAAATCTCATATTTCAATTTATTTCAACCGAGGCATATTAAGCTAACCTATTATTCATATCTTTCGCTTTAGCTGGAGGAGGAAATCGCAAGGTTAAAGACACAAAATATGGATCTGCGTACAAATTGGAGGAGGTACAAATGTATAAGTTTTTGATTGTCATTACTTATCGTGTGCTGATAATTCGATTGTAAAAAGTGAGCACAACTTGGATTCATTATGAGCCATCTTTTCAATTACATGCTACGCACCTATGCCAGTGTATAGGTAAGTGCTAACATGCAAACTGAAACATAGGCTAAACACACATTATGTGCGTATGTTTTCTGATCTTATTTCTGTTTCAATCTCATCTTTGATCCCATTGGGATCAGTTTGCTGTATTTTGTTTTCTAACATGTTAACAGAGGCACCAACCAACTACCTGAGGTGATTTCTTTTTCTTGGCAGGCCATTGAAGAGCGAGATGAACAGAAGAGGAGAGCAAAGAAGAATACATATACTTGAAAAAGAAAATGAGGAGGTAGGTTTGGCTGCAATTTAATATGCACTGCTTGTTCCTGTTTGACCAATAAAATATAGTGCTTTCACCTCTTCCTTCAACAGGAATTCAAACAGTACTGACACACAGTGTTGCAGTTTCATTTGTGTACCGACCTTGTGTGCTGTTTTTTGATCTGACTCAATTCTTTTCTTTTCAGTCCCAGAAAGTAAAACTGTATTGTCACAGCCTTTCCAAGACGAATGGGTAGGTACTTTCATAATAATGCTCTTTTGCTATTGGTTTCTGATGAAAAGTAAAGAAATATGGAGATTCTGAGCTGGCTTGCAACCTCAATCAACATTGCAATGTTTACAGTACAAAGGCACAATTGGAATCAGTGAAAAGCAGGTGCACACTTGCCTTCTCTTTCACCCGCCTTTTTTTATTGCTGCATTTGGTTTGTCTATTCCTTAACAAAAATCCTGTATCACAAGATTTTGATCCTCAATCTGCATGTATTTTCTAGTGATCATACAATAACGTCAACTACTTTATTTCCTTATTTCTTTATTTATTTATATGCAATATTTCAACAGGCTACAAAAAAATCTGTCAACGTAATGCTTTTTTCTTTTCTAGGATTATGACCTCAAACAGCTAGATGTTGACAAGTTGGTGGCTGTTGCCTATGAACAAGACTTGTACTTCTTGGGAAAAATAGAAAAGAAATCTAAAAAAAGTGTCTGTACTGTTCTTCACAAAGGGTGTTGATGGGGTATTTTACTGGCCTCAGAAGAAAGACAGAGGTCAGATAGAGCCAAAATTTATTTTTTGCCGTAACTGGAAAGTCACAAAAGACCCTTCAAAAGCATTTTACCACGTAAAAAATTTTGTGAATCTTCAAAATAAGTTTGAAGCTTTTTTGCTCAAATACTTTTCGCCTTCAGTAGAGACTCAGCCGGGTGCCCACGTTTGACCATAGCCGCAACGTATAGTTCAGGGTGCAAACTAAAAGGATACAGATTTTCTAACACTGATGCCAATGGATAAGAAAATATAACGAAATATACAAATACACTAATAGAATTACCACATTAGTATTGTCAGATTGTGTGTACACAGAATTGGCATGTGCTGAAGTTGAATAAAAGATCACGCAAATGTTAAGCTAGCCATTTCGTTTCAAGTTCTGTCTACACACACCAGCCCCCTTGAATATCAGTTGTCTTGCTGAGCACGTGTTCTGTTCAGTGACGGTGACGATCGCTGAAGCTTTATCATGTTATGGGCTCAGAGTATGAGCTGTAGCATAGTTCTAAGCCAAAGTCCACAATCAAGCTGTTTCATTTGAAATGGGCAGCAAAATCAAAGTCTCCTTGTTGTGCCCTGACAGGCCTTGTACAGGGAGCTAGATGGTAAAACACGATGAAGATATCCTGCTACCATTTCATTGATCCTCAGAAAACATTTTGGCATGCACACTGAAATGCACTTTATAGTCGCCATAAAATAAATTGTGATGGAAATTTTTGAACAGATTTTGGCGGTAAAAATATTCCGCACTTTGGCGCCATAATAGATGAATGAAGTAATTATTGCGTTTGCTGCGTTCGTGACTTCCGCCGTTCCATCATAAGTTTGCGCAAAGGAGTAGATAGATAGAGTAGAGGATAGTACTTGTTTTGCACTAATGACACTCAGTTGCATCTCGCTGATATCTCACATTAAAACTTCAGAAATCAGGGTCATTGTATTGGAACCAAAGTTAAGTAGCATTTTACTCCATGAAATAAAGGCAATGTAATTTACGATTTATTCAAAATTTTTCACTCGATAGTTATTTTCCTCATATAAATGGATCCACATTATCGACCTGTCTCGTTGCTGACGCTGTATAAGCAATGGTCAGTACACAGAAGCAAAAACACTTGGGTGGGTGGGAAATAAAATACTGTTCCATTAATTTTACATCATTAAATTTTTGAATAAACATTACATACATCTATTGGCGGCTTTTGCCGTAACAATACTGAAGTGAAAAAGAATTTCTGTAGTTCAAATTAATTCCCTGATTTTTAATAGTAATTCGAAACATTTTATGCAACAACCGTGTCGTTCTTTTGTCATACAAATTTCATCATTCCGTCGTCTTCTCTTTGAGACTCATTGTTGTATTACATCAGGGAGAACTTTTCACTGTGTGTGGGTAATACCTGTCAACTTTGAAACGAAAAGCAAACAAAATGTGCTACTCGTGTCATGGTGTGGCTTGTGTTAATTTTGAAGCCATTGGTTTGCTGTTATGTAAAAAACAGAAAGCGCGCGATGCAAAAATAGAAATATCCTCTCTATTTACGCACAGAGGAAAACCTTTAAGTTACAGTGGAGTGAAACCATGTGACTAGTTTCCTAACGAATTTGGGACGTGGACAAGAAAGAAGCAACTGAACGCCTGACAAGTCATTGCGTGCTGGAATGCAGAGGAATGTCGACAGTTGCCATTTGAGAACATGTAATTTGTGATCTTAAATTAGCATAAATTACTATTTTGCCGGCACGGACCAGAGGGCTGGGTACGGGTTTGAGGTGCGCAGTGTATAGTGGGATTTGAGTTTGTAATCGGTGACAGTTGGCGAGGTGAGACATTCTACGGCCAGCCTTTGCCGTGTTTAGGTTAAGTTTGGTTTTTGCAATGGATGAAGCTTAAGTTAAAGAGATCATTCCCCAGAACAATCGCGATCTGCTTGGCCAGATTAAGGATTTAGTTTCCACTTCAATTTCTGATCTAAAGAGATCTAATGATTCAAATGCTGCGGAGCAGATGTCTGAGATCAAGAGGCTAAAGCGGGATGCTCCACCTTCGTTCAAGAAGAAGAGTAACGAGGAACAATTTAAAGCCAACAAATCAGTCATGGAAGCTGTCGAAGACGCTAGCGTTGCTCTTGAGCATAAGGACCTTCTGAGGACCAAGGAAGCGTTGGATCAGGGTATGTCTTTGCTTAAAGATCAGCAAAAATTAATTTTGTTGGCTAAGTCGCCGTACGGTTGGAAAACCGTTTTGGAATATAAACATCACGGCTTGGCAGATGACAAAGAAGACAAGAAGAAGATCTATAGAGCTGAAGCAAGAGCGGCTAGAGCCTCGAAACACTTCGCTCCACATGGTCTGGGATTACAGTGCCGATCTGGAATACCTGTCTCAAGAAATTCGCAGCTCACCATCGGCCAAATTCCTAATTCCTTTACTCGGGTCAATCAACAGCTTTCCGTTGGCAGATCTGCCGGACTTTGCTTTTTCTGTGGAAAACCTGGACATTGGCGAGCTTCCTGCCCCAATGTTCTCTCCTCTTCCAATCCTGCCAACCAACAGGCAAAGTGACTAGACAGCAATACCCAGGATGAAGATGTAGTTGGTTCTAGTTTTCTTTTGTGTTGTTTTCCGTGTCTTATTGTTCGCTGGGTCTTTCATACAAGTCGTGCTTAGTGCTTTCAGAGTTAATTTGCATTTATTAAACTATGTTTTTCCCGTCATGTATTATTTATTTTCTAGGCCATGAGTCTGAGCCTTTGCCATTGCCGTATTGTGAGCTATCTCTTCTAGAGGATCCATCACTGAACTGTGAAATTGCATGTGATGATGCACCTGTTTTGGTTAAAGGAAGATTGCGTAAATCGCTTCAGTTTTGGAAAGATATTGACACACCTTGTTTCGTTATTGACACCATTGAGTTTGGATTTAAGTTGCCACTTCTATACCAGCACCTTTTGTTGCTCGGAACAATAATTCAGTGATTCAGGAATCTGATTTTGTTGAAAATGCTATTAACAGGCTTCTTAGTTTGGATTGTATCACCGAAGTTCTCACACCTCCTACTATAATTAATCCATTATCTGTGTCTATCCAGAAGTCAGGGAAAAAGCGCTTGATCTTGGATCTTCGTCATGTCAATCTATATCTTTTCAAGTTTAAGTTTTGATGCGAGGACCTGCCTTTTGCCAGGGAAGTTTTAAATCCCGGAGATTTCATGTTCTCCTTTGACTTAAAATCGGGTTACCATCACGTGGATATCTTTCCGGACCATAGGCAATATCTGTCGTTTTCTTGGACCTTTTCGTCCGGTCACACTAGATATTTTCAGTTTTCAGTTTTGCCATTTGGCCTTAGTTCTGCTCCTTATTTATTTACAAAGCTTCTCAAGCCATTAGTCAAGAAATGGAGATCCAAGGGAAATTCTATAGTTGTTTTCTTAGACAATGGCTTAGGGGCGGCCGCTGACTGTATCAAAGTGAAGATCTCTAGTTTGGCTGTTCATTCCGACCTATTAAAGTCTGGTTTCCTACCTAACGAAGAGAAATCTGCTTGGGATCCTACTCAAGTGATTACCTGGCTTGGGACTGTTATTAACACTTCCCAGTGCGTTATCAAAGCCACGGACAAGAGAATTGATTCTCTTATTAACGATTTATCATCTCTTTTACGTTTGGAGCGCTCCTTGCACCAGGTTCGCAAGCTTGCAAGAATGTGTGGAAAAATTATCTCGCTCAGGAACGTCACTAGACTTATGACCAGGAACACCTTTCTGGTTATTAACTCCGCTACTAATTGGAATTCACTTGTTTCTTTGACACCTGAATATTTACACAAATTGAATTTTTAGAAAAACATTATCACTGATATCAATGGCCTTCCTTTGTGGCCTATTAAGCGCAAGCCTTCCAAAATCGTTTTCTCTGATGCGTCCAATTCAGCCTGTGGGAGATACATACAATTCGAGGACAAAACTTTTCACCAAAACTGGTCCGGTTACGAGAGTGCACAAAGTTCGGCTTTTCGCGAACTTCTTGCTGTTTCATTGTCCTTGAAGGTGTTCAAGGATTCTCTTGGCACGCAGACTGTTGTCTGGTATACAGACAACCAGAATGTTGTTCGCATCATTAACATCGGATCCAAAGTTCCAGCTTTGCAACAGTTGGCTCTTGATGTTCACCGACAATGTCTCATCGGCGGTATTAGCATTGACATGCAATGGATTCCCAGGGACCTCGACACCGACGATATTACCAAGTTAGTTGATTACGATGATTATGCAATCAACGATTCCGTTTTTTACACTCTCAACGAGCTCTGGGGTCCGCACACTTGTGATAGATTCGCCTGCCATTACAATGCAAAGCTTCAGGTTTTCAATTCTAGGTATTATCAGCCCGGTTCGTCTGACGTCAACACTTTCGTCCAAGATTGGTCCTACGAACACAATTGGCTTTGTCCTCCTGTCTGTTGGATATGCCAAGTCGTCAATGCGTCCGGCACTCTCATCGTTCCCTTTTGGAGATCAGCGCATTTTTGGCCCATCCTTTGTTTCGACGGTGTGCACTGGAGCAGTTTCATTCATGATTGGGTGGTCCTCCCTGATCTTCCCCATCTCTTCATCAGAGGCAAAGCCAAGAATTCCATTTTCTGATCCGGTCCGCTAAATTTCTCAATGGTAGCTTTGCGCATTAATTTTAGTATTGCACCCAGGCAAGGTTCTGTGTTAGTTTGCAATGCATTTTGCATTAGCGCATTGTTTTCTGGCTTTGAGGCACCTTGCATGAAGCAGGCGGCCCTTTGACACGTACCCTTGAGGGGTCTGTGATATTTGTATACAGTGCCCTTGGGGGCCTTTGATTTGAGACTGTTAATGTTGAAGATTTCTATACAGTGCCCTTGAGGGGTGAATAGATTGTATTCATTGCAGTTTTGTTTCTATGTTGTATAAGCGTACTTAAATATAACATTGTTTTTTCTCTGAGGCTCCTTGTCTGTATTTATTTGTTGTTTATTCTCTCATTGTGTTGTTTAGGCCCCATTTGTCTTTATCCCTGGGGGGCTTCCCTTGTCATTTGTATTCCTTTATTATCACTTGGTTTTTGTTTTTTCTCTAGATATTTTTGATACAGAGTTCTGGACTTCCCCTACATGTGATACAAGAGAGGTTGCTTTCTTGATGGAGAACATGAAGTTTACAGCTCTTGCATCCAGGGCTTCCGGGACTTCTTTGTTATACAAGGGTTTTCAACAGATGTAGATCATTTGCTACCACCCTTCTGGGTACCACCGGCTAACCACAGAAAGGAACCTCTTGAGGCGGAGCATCTAGCTGAAAAAACTGACTTGCATGACCTCTTACGGTTGCGTAATTTAGTTATGTTTGTTTTAGCTTTTTCCGGCTTTTTTCTTTTTCCCGAGTTGTCACTTATTCGAAGCAAAGATGTTAAGTTTAATGATGGTTTTCTTTCTATTTTTATCGAAAAAAGTAAAGCCGACCAATTAAGGGAGGGTCAGTCCGTGGATATTGCTGAGTCAGCTGGTTCTAGTATTTGTCCTGTGGCCCTTCTTAAGCTATATATGTCAAGTTCTAACCTTTCTTTTGATTCTGAGGAGTACCTTTTCAGGCCTGTATCATCGTCTAGTAATCGCAAGCGTCTTGTTGCCTTGGCTGGCCAACGCACCCAATTTAATCACCGTCTAGTGTCTCCGGATGTGTAGTGGAGGCAAATTGCTTATTCCGGCCGTCTTATTTGTTCGCAAACTGAAACTCTCTTTATAGCGAGCTTTGATGAAACAAAGCAAATTATTAACAACTCACTGAAGATATTTAAACTATTTGTAATGAATTGTGTTTTTATAGCAAAGACGGTTTACCGAACATTCACATGACATTCAGGTCTTTGGTTCTGTAGCACGGATCTAACAACAAATTTGATAAAAATTTCACTTTTTTCATCTGATCTTAATGAAAGAGAAAACTACTAAAGCCTGAAACGAAAATTTGAATGACGTGTTTGGTAGTCTTTTCTTAGCAAACATGAATGTTGGTTTTTGCTCCTAAGAACTTCATTGGCCAAAATGTCTAACATTAGCAGACCAAAACTGAGGTATTATAGCCTGTTATCTTGTTATTCAATAACAAGCTTATTATTGGATATAATGGCTTTATTTGCGGATAACATTAGGTCAACTTTTAGCCAAAGATAAACTTGACCCTGATTGGGTCTAATACCTGATAACAAGAAATAACAGCTAACACCAATTAGTCCCAACTATAATGAGTGTTATATGATTTTGAAAACAGCAAAGAACGTAGACCAGGACGAACTTGACGAATAGACATTTCTTGTTAGAAAGGCAATAGAGGCCGTCAACAACTGGAAGGCACATCAGTTAGGAGTTGTGAATCACGGCTGGATCTGATTGACAAATTGTGTAAAAGTAAGGTACTGATAACCCAGGACTTTGCAATGAAGTTCCTACCAGTGCAGTTTTGTGAGGCACAGAACGACTTCTTCGGTAAAAGAGGTTTGTCATGGCATATCACCGTGGTGCTTAGAAGAAGTGCAGCTGGCCAATGTGAATCCCAATCATTCATTCACATTCTAGAGAAGGGCCTTCAAGACAGCCAAGCAGTGGTGCCAATAATGGCTCACATACTCACTTGTTTGAAGAACCAGAACCCTTTAATTAGTGAAGCATACTATCACCAAGATAACGTGGGACACTACCACTCTGCATTAACTGTCCTTGCCAGCAAAGTTATCAGTGAGCAAAGTGGCATCTCCATAAAGCAGATGGATTTTAGCGATCCCCAGGGAGGCAAAGGATCAAGTGATAGAAAATCGGCCAAGGTCAAGTGCCATGTTATAGCGTTTGTTAATCAAAGGCAACTCGGTTACCACAGAGGAAGAATTCAAGAAGGCCATTCTGTCAAGACGTGGTATCAAAGGAGTCTGGGTTGTTGTGGTTAATACAGCAATATCCAACCCATGCAATGCTCCAAAATTGGCTGGTATTAGTCAGCTGGACAACTTCACGTTTTCTGACGAAGGTGTTGTAGCGCAAAGGGCATATCAAGTTGGAAAAGGAAAGTTCCTACCGTGGTCTTCTCTTGGTAGTGAGTTGTAAATACTGGATAGACGACATATGTTTTTTAATTCCTTAAGATCACTTTAGTGAAGTTGATTCAAAGTGATAGGCTAATAATGTCTTCGGATACACGTGGCACTGATTCCCATCTTTGGCGTTTTTCTACATTAGAAAAGTATATTTTGAGGCTTTTGAAAGTTCTGTTGTACATCAGCAATTGAATGAAAATATTGTCACATGGCTTCTTTTAAATAAGGTAATACATCATTGGAGCAAGACTGTACAACTGTATTGATCAAGAAAGCTGCAAACCAGTGTGTTTCCAATCGGTAATACTTGGGGCAGGAAGCCAGAGGCTTTTGGGACGTAAGGAAGAGGGTGAGTGGTGAGATGCACTAACGTTTGTGCCTCGCAATTCAGTTCGTTTGTACCTCGAAACAGAATCTGCTCCGGTGGTTAAAATAATTGATCCTCCTCTAAATATTGTGGCATATATCCTAAGTATCTCACTGGCCTGTTGAGATATTCCTTTTACCTAAATTTTCTCTTTCAGTTCCTAGTGAGGACGATTTCAAATGGATTTAAACAGGCAACTTTTCATGTGTCCAGAAGAAGGATGTTGCCGTGTTCCAGAGATTACTCTTATTGACAGGGCCAAAAAGGGCTACACTAGGCAACTGGAGATACAATATGGAGCTGTGCCTTCGAAACCATCATGTATTGTTATTAGAATTGCGAGCCCGCTTGCAATACAATAACTATTCGGCGATCTAAATGGGGAGATTTCTTTAAAATTTAAGCACTCAAATCTTGCTTTTCTTGCCATGAATAGTGCATTTTCTGACACACATCACCAAGCTAAGGGCCCAGAATTTTTAGGCGTTGAGCAGGTTTAATTGGGGCCTCAGTTAGTGGTGCAGTTTATCGCAGTAACGTTGCTCAACCTTCACAAATATCATTAAGTCAATTTGTTACCCTCACCTTTACAAAGAAAAGACCAAGGCAATCAGGCATGCCAGAAATATGAAGATTATGCTATAAGGGCATATGAACCTCATATGAAAAAGAGCCACATCAACTTTCAACTCACACGGTGTGGGTTGTTTATTAATAAGTACCTATTCCTCAACGCCTCACCAGACTTTTTAACATCATGCCATTGTTGCGGGTTGGGATGTGATGAAGTGAAATGCCCCATTTGCAGCCAGAATGGTGACTTGAAAAAAGTGTGTGGAAGAAAAGAGCTCTTGTTTGGAAAAGGTCAATGGTTTCTTTAAGCTGAAAAGACAACACAACTATCACTTCCAGGTTCAGTAGCAGTTGTTTACCTTGCCAGAAAGAATGCTTTGTGACTTTGTTGTCTGTGAAATTGACTCCGATTTAAATGCACACTTAATGACAGACAATATTTACCCTGACCCACTCCACTTAGATACAGTTTTAAAGAAACTTGAAGCTTTTTGGAGAATTTGCAGATCTTACAGAGATGGTTCACAAGGAGATGTGATACACCTCTAAGTGTTGCTAGTAACAGTGGCATTTGCTTTTGCAGAGGCCAGCCCAGTGATCATGTAATCTCATGTAGTAACATGGACTGCCCTTATGGTAAATTTCACAGCACATGTTTGTCACTCAGTGACATGCCATTGTTGAAGACATGGTCAAGCAAAAGAGAAAAGCAAAAAAGAGCAAAGAGCCACATGCAGTGAACCAGGCTGCCATGAAATGCACCTGTATTTGTAACATCGGTGTAACCTCAACTGACAGATTACTCGAGTGTCACAGAACAAGCTGAGGGAGTGGACACTATTTTCAATTGAGTTGTTTGGGGCTGGAAAGGATGCCAAACAATGCTAAGACAACTTGGCAGTGCGAGGCTTGCAGGAAAAAAACAAAAACCTAGTTTGAGGACTGTTAAACCTACCACCTTTACTTCTTCTGCTGCTTGTGCATCCCCAGTTTCAACAGATTCTTGTGTTTTAAGTGATTCCAGCAGTGACAGTGATTATGAAATTGAGATCGTTAAGGAAACTACAGGCACTGTTGACAAATATGGTCCCCTAGCAAAGCTACAAGATTCAGACTATGATATAATTAATGATTCATCCAGGTGGCTTAATGGTGACATTGTACAAGCAGCACAAGTGCTTATGCAAGACATCAACCCATAACGTGAGGGCCTGCAACGTCCAACCCTTGACCATGTATGGAACTTTGACATTGTTTCACATGAATTTGTCCAGATCCTTCATACAGGCAGTAATCACTGGGTCTGTATTAGTAACATAGAATGTTTGCCCGGGAAAGTAAACCTGTATGACAGCTTGTTGCATGATGTCATTAGTCAGGAAATAGAGGACCACACCAATGACATGTTAGGTGAAAATTTGCTTTCACTTGAATTTGTTCCAGTGCAGCAGCAGACCAATGGTGGTGTTTTTGCCATTGCCTTCACTGTCTCTTTAGCTTTAGGAACAGATCCTATGCATGTAACTTTTGATGTTCAAATAATGTGACTGCCTCTAGCAGCTTGTCTCAAAGACAAAAAAATTGAACATTTTCCCAGTTTTTTAAAAAGGCCAGGACTGCAGAAGCCTGGGTCAAAAGAATTAACAAACTAGTTGATGGTTTATTCGGGCCTGATGTCTTCCAGTTTGTCTGCCAGTTTCTTGCACCTGGCCAGTTCCTGTCAGGATGTATGACCATGATGAGTAGGTGAGAAATGCAGGAAAGTTGATGGTAGAGGAAGACAAAGAAGATGACAGCACCACCAAACAAAGTGATAATGCTTTAACTGTCAATGTGGAAGATGCTCATGAGGAAGAGATGACAGCAGTGCCAAACAAAGTGAGATGTGCATTTCCTAGGCCATCTAATACAAGAACTTTACAGACATTTATTACAAGGATACTCAAACTCATTTTCTAGTTTTACCCCTTGGCGTCTTAAGCCTACACGGGTTAAAGCACTATATTCTAGAGCCTACAAAATTTGCAGCAATGGTAAACTTTTCAACAACCAAGTTAGAGGTATTGATAAGTTTTCATGGAACAATTTTCCTGAGAGAGTTTGTCAGTCTATTCTTAACCGTTGTAGGAAAAACACCAACAATCCCAAATGAACAAACAAACAAACTTGTGGAAGACAATGGTGCCAAAACAATCTGGCTTAAATTACCTTACACTGGCAAAACAGGTGAAGGGCTAGTTAACAAATGTGTCAAGAAACTTAATAGATTACTTGGTAGAAAGGTTAAGGTTATAATAGATTATGATACCACAAATCGAGATAATTGATCATAGTTAGAATTGGTCACAATTAGCATTCCTGGAAGCCTTTGATATCAAGAATCTTGCCCAAGGACATGTCGACAAATGATGTGCTCAAATATGATCAGTGGTCTACCTTTTCCCTCTATTATAAGCTCGACATCCTTAGGCTATTATATAAGGAAAACAATGACAGCCTGCCCAAGCCCCTGATGAGATCGATAGTTGATAACTCCAGCCACTTCTATTCACTCCAAGGGAAAGAACTTTCTTCTATACCATGATTTAACTCACCATTTATGAAAGACTCACTTAGATATAAGGGATCTGTCCTTTGGAACATTGTCTTATACAACAAACAACAAAACTTTTTCAAGCTTTTTCGACCTGAGAAAGCATGTTGTAAATAGAGCCTATTTTAAACATTTTAACTTTAACACCCTGTTGGCTTCAACAACCTGCCAAAAACATAGTGACTTTATATACAACTAGTTTTAGTTATTAAAAATTTAAAGACGATCTCTGGCTAAAAATATTTAAAAAGTACGAGCTTTCGACTGTTTGAACTACAGTCTTCAATGGGTAAAAAAGAATGACGAAATATGAATATAAATGTGTAAGAATAAAAAAGAATGGACTATGTAAATTAATTATGAATGTGTGCAAAAAGAATGTTGTATTGCCCAGGGAGTGGGCAGGAATTGTTATCAGCATTTGGAGTGACCATGGAATGCCACGATTCTAGTGTTTTTCTTGTTCGGAAGCTGCCTTTGTCGATTACGGAGGCGTTATTAAAGTCAATGGAATGGTCATGGGACCATGCATGGTTCGCAATTCTGGAGCCTTTAGCCGCTGTTTTTACATTTCTTAAATGTTCTTTTCTTCGCGTGTTAAATGCTCTGCCAGTTTCACCAATGTAACACCACGAACAGTCGGCGCAAGGAATTTTGTAAACAACGTTGGTTTGTAAATCCGGAGCAGGGCGAAACTTCGGGGCCGGGAACTGCTGTTGTAGAGTGTTCATTGGCTTATTTGTGACCGAGATATCATACTTCTTCAAGACGCGGGTCAAGGGCTCAGTTACACCTTTGATATATGGAAGGGACGCGAAAGACTTGCGTGACTCAGTAGATTCGACTAAATTGAAAAACATTCCAACAAGTTCCTCAGGGGATAAATTTGGCGGTGGTCGAGTTTTTTTGGTCTGTAAATCGTGGATAAGTTGTTGGAATGTTTTTCAATTTAGTCGAATCTACTGAGTCACGCAAGTCTTTCGCGTCCCTTCCATATATCAAAGGTGTAACTGAGCCCTTGACCCGCGTCTTGAAGAAGTATGATATCTCGGTCACAAATAAGTCAATGAACACTCTACAACAGCAGTTCCCGGCCCCGAAGTTTCGCCCTGCTCCGGATTTACAAACCAACGTTGTTTACAAAATTCCTTGCGCCGACTGTTCGTGGTGTTACATTGGTGAAACTGGCAGAGCATTTAACACGCGAAGAAAAGAACATTTAAGAAATGTAAAAACAGCGGCTAAAGGCTCCAGAATTGCGAACCATGCATGGTCCCATGACCATTCCATTGACTTTAATAACGCCTCCGTAATCGACAAAGGCAGCTTCCGAACAAGAAAAACACTAGAATCGTGGCATTCCATGGTCACTCCAAATGCTGATAACAATTCCTGCCCACTCCCTGGGCAATACAACATTCTTTTTACACACATTCATAATTAATTTACATAGTCCATTCTTTTTTATTCTTACACATTTATATTCATATTTCGTCATTCTTTTTTACCCGTTGAAGACTGTAGTTCAAACAGTCGAAAGCTCGTACTTTTTAAATATTTTTAGCCAGAGATCGTCTTTAAATTTTTAATATGTTTAACCCTGGCTACGGTCCTTCAATATTTTTAGTTTTAGTTAGTTTATCATAATCATATAGTAGATTAACTTAGTAATAGTTCTAGTTAGTAATTAATTAAATAATTAATTTTTATTGTAGATCTTAGGAATTGCAATCTTAAGCCTGGTTTACACTGGCGACATAACGACATAACGACATAAGCATAACGACATAAGATGGCCGTTATGTCGTTATGTTAGCAATGTGAACATGCAGACATAACGACATAACGACATGGACATAACGACATAAGGAAAGAACCTGAACCTTTCCTTATGTCGTTATGTTCCTGTCGTTGTGACGTTATGTTTCTGTTGAAACAAGTGTGAACAACATTGACATAACGACATAACAGAGAACCAATCGGAGTGCGGAAAATTATCGAGTCCAGTCCATCTCGGCAAAATCCAACATGGCGGCTCCCTCTACCATGGACGTTCAAGTACAAGAAGTGAGACATGATATCGTTGATATCGATGAGATTTTAGCAGAAGCCGTCCGCAGCTACCCGGTCCTGTATGATAAGAGTCTTAAAGAGTTTAAAGACAATCACATGAAAGCAAATGCATGGGGAAAAGTTGTCGAGCAAGTACACGGGATAACGTCAGGTAAAGAATAACTTGTAGTCGTTTCGCTTTATGATTAAGCTTTATGTTTGTTTTGATGTTGCCAGAGGTTTACCATTCAAACCATCAACGAAAACAGCAAACTGTTTAAATTGTGAACAACTTTGATTGTCAAGAGTTCAAAATGCATAATAACCGGATGCGGGGTAAACTGTATTTTGTTGATGTAGTCAATCTAAAACGTAAACCTAATATGGAGATTTCCTGTATAATGTTATAACTATACAATAGTCATTTACAATTCGCCCTTCGGAATCTTTGGTTTTGGTGTGTTTTCGATACAATAGCCACCTTGGTATAACTTACATATTAATTTTGTACCAATCTAGCTTTTTATTGAACAATACCACTATTTGTTGTGAAAGTATTGACAGAGTCGGTGGTTTCTATTATTCATTTTGTAGTCGATGATGCGAAAAAAAGGTTCAAGAATCTTAGAGCAAGATACACAAGAGACAAAAACAAAGTGACAAAGAAGAAGAAATCAGGAGGTGGAACAGATGAAGTACAAGATGCCAAAAAAGAAACTTCAGAGTTATACCCATACCTTGGCTGGTTGGATGCACATGTAACCCGGCGGCGGCGAAGTAAAGGAAGCCTTGTTCCTGGTGAGAAAAGCTCACAAGCTGAAGGAAGTGATGATTATGAGTCTAGCTTGGATGAATCTGAATTGGAATCTGGAAGATCTGAATTGGAGAGTAGTGTAGAAACCTCTGCCTCCGAAGAGAAGTATTCCAAAGCCACAGGCAATATAAAATGGGAAAAACGTGATAAAAAGAGTGCTAAAAAAGATGTTGATAATGTTGAGGTAGAAATGTTGAAATGCATGACACAGTGTTTAAAGAAACCACCAGAAAAACAAAAGGATGAGGATGAGCTCTTTGGGTCATTTGTAGCATCTCAACTGAAAGGTATGAGCCCTGAGCAAAATGCCATGGCCAAATATCAAATCAATCAAATATGTTTCCAAATCAAGATGTCTAATATGGGAATGCCTGGCTTAGGATATTCTAGCCCTCAGAATATGCAGGGGTTCCCTCCAAGGCAAAATTTTGCACCACCACTGAGCCCACAAATGGCCAGCCAACCTTTTTTACAAGAAAATCAGTATACTTTACTTTCCTGATTGTAAAAAGGATAGACACTACCAACTTTATTTACCAATGTATGTTTTTGTTGAAGCAAGTTCTCTGCCAGGGAACGATAGTTTAATTAACCGTGTATGTCGATGCACAGTTCTATTGGTTTAAAAGTTAATATATATTGGTTCATGTTTGTCATTATATTAGAGGACTGTATTTAATTCATCTTGATATGGTGAAGATACACACTGTTATTTGTTAATTTGTCGGTTGCGTTTTAGGAAGAGAACGCATTTAGCTTAGACTAAAGGACGTAAAGTTAATTACTGCTTTTGTAATGGTCTATTAGCCAGTTCAAAATGTAACATCATAAACACAATACAGCATATTAACTCAACCTTTTGTTAAGGGCACCTAAGAAATGTAAAATCGCCTCACATGAGATTTTGTCATTACAATATATGTAAATGAAATGACTACCTGTACTCTACCTAAAATAAATTGTTATTTCTTTTACATATTAAGGAAAAAAAAATACTGTCAAAATAGGAAAAACAGTTTATCAAATTCTGCTTTTCGCCGCCCCTTTATCCTTTTCTGTCTCCAGTGTACATTTACAACAGTGAAGCTCGATTTGCAACGGTCATTTTTTCCGTTTGCTGTATCGTTCATAATAATAACAACAACAGCACTGTTTTAGTTTATACAAGAGATTAGATTTGGACGTTTATACCAACTTTGCATGCTATACTGAGTTTCAAACGGTTCTCAGCTGCGCCTGGGGCCACAGCTCCGTACGTAATCCCATTGCCATGCGACCTGTCCTTCAGGTGAAAGGAAATACTGCTTAAAATTCTCGCGGACAACGTTGGCTTGGTAGCTGTACCTCCCTCCATGGGCTTGAAAGGATCTGAAGCAACCGTCATCGTTGGCAGTTATCTTACGCCAATCCCCAGACCTAATTACTCCATTGTTGTCCTCACTGTCAACGAAACCCGTAGGGGCGTAGGAAGCATTTTCAGTTAAACGAAGATAATTGTGCAAACAAATACATGCCAGCACAATTTTTTCCACTGTAGCAACATCAGCTCTTATTGGACGACGAAAAATTCGCCATCGAGCTGCAAGAATTCCAAAGATATTTTCAATAATCCGCCTTGCTCTGGATAGGCGATAATTAAAAATAGCACGATCTTCAGTAAGATTTTTACCAGGATAAGGGCGCATTTGGTATGGCTTCAGTGGTAATCCCTCATCTACAACAGTGACGTAAGGTAGTTTGTCAGCACATCCTTGCACGTGCTCTGCTGCTGGGACGTTTAAGCTGTTACTCTCTAAAGCTTTGCCAAAGGCAGAGTTTGCAAATGCACCGGAGTCATTACTTCTACCATACTGCCCAACGTCAACAGCTGTAAAGCAGTAATTAGCATCACCGTACGCCAATAGCACAATACTAAATGTCCCTTTGTAATTGAAAAAGTTCGAACCGGAATTCTTCGGGCATTCGATAACCACGTTTCCCATCACCAGCGCCTATACAATGCGGAAAATGCCACAGAGTAGAAAATTCTTCAGAAATTTTCTTCCACTCTTCGGGATTTGTGGGTGTTGGTAGATAAATTTCGCGTAATTGTGACCAGATTGCTTCACAGGTTTCCCGTATTATCGTTGAGACTGTTGATCTACCAATTCGGAAGTTAAATGCCTGGGATTGCTGTGAATCACCTGATGCTAGGTAACGTAAGGTAAGGGTGAGTCTTTCAGCCGCTGAGATGGATGATCTGAGTTTCGTTGACTTTTTGGAAATAAGTGGCGCAACCAGAGATAACAAATGTTCAAAACGCTGAGGTGTCATTCGTAAGTACCTGGGTATAAAGATATTCAAAAGAGGTTTAATCATTGTACCTCAGGCAAAATTTACAGTAAGAAGTACTTGAAGAAGAGAGGTCTGGGAATAAGGCTTCCTTGCAACCGGTTAAAATTACATCCCCACACTATTCCCCATGTACAACAATTTCGCTTATTTATGTAACTATCATTTCTGCATTTTTATCACGATTGTGAAAACAATTAGTTATATACTTGAGGGTTAATTTGATAATGACGAAAAAACGGAACGTTGCAAGAGATCCGGAATGTTAACCTGAAATAATATTCCCGGTCACCCAAACTAAGCTCCCTGACAAGGTTGTGGTACTGGCCGTGTGCTCTTCTAGCGTCCTCTTGAAAGATAGGGCGCACCCATTTTCTCCTTGTAGATGATTTTTTGGCTTGAAGTCTTCGTTGACGACGTCTTCGTAGCAAAAGAAACAAGATGACAGCAAACGCAACAAGGAGTGTTGCATCCGCCATTTTTAAAGTCTTTTCACTCTCTTTAACTAAAAAGCAGTCACTATGTCAATGTTCACACTACCGACATAAGCTCTTATGTCGTTATGTCGTTATGTCGTTATGTCGCAAGTGTGAACCAGGCTTTAGACATTTTAATCGTAATTTTTAGCAAAGCTTAATTTAAACACACCACCCCACAAGCTTTAAGCTTTAATTATTATTGTGTTTAAATAAAGTTTATCTATCTGTCTGTCTGTCTGTCTGTCTGGATTTTGTGTAATTATTTCATGTTATGTTATTCAACAACCTTAATTTAACTTACAATCCTGTTGAATATTAACTAACTGAAAGTCCAGGGAGGGCTTGATAATGTAGCAGGGAAGAGAAAGGCTGATGAAATGAATTTATGACTATTAATGAGGCATTTACCTGTATAAATCCCTGGTTTCATAAATTTATACAAATAAATCCAAGGCATTTATGTGCATAATTTATTAGACCTTTCATTATTATTCTTAAATTCTAGGTTCCGATTAATCTATTCCTGACAAAATAAAACTATAAATTTCCAACAATAAAGTTTTACTGCAACCTGATTTGATGCTAAACCTTTAAGGTATATTGCAGTGGCAGCCCAAACATTTTGTAGGTTTACATCCCCTAAATGTTAAATCTTTTGAAATTACAAAGCCTCCTCCTGCTTCTAAATTCATTTCTGAAATGTACAATTCCAACAGAATCAACGTATAAGATTACCCAAGTTCAATTTAATTTCTGTCATACTGTTCTCAAATTAATTTTGTCGATGCCTATCGCCTCAATTAAAAATTCCTTCTCAGTTGATTATCGTTTGAATTCAACAATGTATGCCTCACTCTTGAAAACATGGCACTCCTAAACGTTTTCTTACAACTTATCTGGAATTCAATTCTTCTAGGCACCTTTGGCCTGTCAGTTGCTTCAACCCATCAAAAAACTCAAGCCATTTCTGTTGATCTTTTCTTCGTATGTTTTCAGCCTACTGCCTTAAAGAGTGTACAAAACACACTAACCTGCACCTTGCGAACAACACCCAGAGCTAAACAAAACATCCAAACAACCTTGTGTTATTCAAATAAGGTTAACAAGTCACAACAAATCGAGAAATCCATGGAAAGTCCACAATGGCAACAATAAAACAAAACAAAGACTACACTGTTTACGGTCAGAGCTGATGTACTAATTACACAGCTTTTGTCCTCTTGGAAATGAGCTTTATATAATGATCTCTCATGAATAATATCATGAAATGCATCAGATAAATACCTTGAATGTCAGTATTAATGTATTAATCCATATACACGACTTTAATAAATGGCAGACCGCTTGGATGGAATGGTAACTACTAACATTAGAGCAAGGCTAGAAAGGCCTCAAGCAAACACGCGAACATGGCCAACATGCCAACAATGACAAACCAGGAGCTTCACTATCTGGAAAGAAACCAAGCGCATTAAAAAACGAAGAGCTCAAGTTTTGGCTGCAGTACAGAGGTGACCCAGGAAAAGGCCTTAAGACCAAAGCGGAGCTTGTGAAAACGTGTTAGTATATTACAATACTATACGGAAACTCTTTTGTTGACATACCTTCCCGTCTTTGATCTGCCGTCTTTCACATAACGTGTTCCTGATAATTCTCTTTGTTAGAGTTGAGCAGTGCATTGAACGAGGAAGAGATAAAAATATTGTGGATCCTGATCCAAATGGGCTATATACGAAGAGAAAACAGCAACGAAATCAAAGTGAATCAAGCAGGGATGCATCACAGTTGCAAGGTGACAAAACCCTGAGTTTAGTCGATTATCCAACAGAAGGATGGAGTACTTCACCGTCAAAATTGCCAGTGTTCACCAGAGCAGGAATAACGAACATATTGCAAGAACTGGTAAAAACATTGGTAATAAAGATCACCATTCTCTGCAAACCACTCTACAAAAAGCTAGGACATTTCTGGAAGATAAATATCTCCATGAAATAATGGCAGTGAATGACCAGGAGTGCTTTTACTTTAAAGCTAAGTGTCATCACAGCTTTCGGAAAAATGATCCTCCTCATCAACTTAAGCTTGCTTTGTGCATCGTAAAGGATGATGTTTTACATTCAAGTTGCACCTGTGTTGCTGGCAAAGTCGGATTTTGCAACCACATTTCGGCACTCATGTTCAAGGTATGCAAATTCACTTTATTGGAAGCAGAAAAAACTAGGATTTGCATGACAAGTGTGATGAGAATCCCTCTGTGGCATGCACGTCACAACTGTAGAAGTGGCACACAAAGGGTTGTGGAGAAAACATTGTACCCCAGCCTGTAATGGAAGTAAACGTTAAAAAATCAAAGCTGGATGAGCCAAGCAAAATAATAATAGTAGATGAGATATCAATGGTTGCAAACAAAACCTTGCTGCATATTCATCAAAGATTAAAAGAAATCTTTAACACACCAAATTCAGAATTATTTGCACGCATCAGTTTTATAGCTGTTGGTGATCTATATCAACTACCACCTATACGTAGAAGAGCCGTGTTTGAGAATTATAAAAATGATACTTTCAATGTATTTCACCCATGGAGTGCATTTAAAATGATTGAGCTAACATAAATAATGAGACAAAAGGATGATCAACCATTCACTGAACTTTTAAATAGATTCAGAACAGGGAACCCAAACAGAAGCAGATATCCAGTACATTCAGTCAAGATCAATTTCACCATCTGACTCCAACTATCCAAATGATGCTCTCCATATTTGGGCAGAAAATCAACCTGTTAATGACCAATACCCACCATATGTCAGCAAACAAGATATTGTCAGAGTTCTTGCAAGAAGCAGGTCTGAAACTGGTAGACTAGTTTATCACATCAATAAAGGAAGGTGGCAGAGTCATGTTAACAATCAAAGTCTCCTTCGAGCCACCCCATGGTATCTGGTTATTATTCTTATGAACCTTTGTCTCTTTTCCAACTATTTTAGTTGAAAAATGCAATAGAAATATATGAGGATAGAATGAAGTTGTTGGGGAATGGGAAGGTTGGGTTGGGGGGGTGCTTCCATATATACATGCTATATGTCGCTGTGCAGGGTGGGGTTTCAAGCAATTTTTGCTCAATAAGACTAGGCTAGTACATTGTGATTGAAACTTCACAGTGAAAGAACCTTATGTAAATATAAATACAAATTATTACAGGAATCTTAAAAGCAACTGTCTGCAGTTGTAATAGAGTTTCTGAAGAACAACAAGTCTCACGTAGAGTGGGAATTTTTATGTGTTTGATAGTTACATACTGTGATTACTCTTATGAAAAGATACATCAGTTGTGTTTTATCAGCTTTGAGCTTGGCAGTTGCCATTGTAGATGTATTTTTATATGAGTCTTTCATAAATCCATCAGTACAATTTATGATCATGACAAGTTTGATGTTGCCTTCTTCTGAATTAGTGCAAAATTTGCACAGAATAAAATTTTGTTAAATGTGTTGCCTTGTTGTTGTCCTTTGTAGCAAACAGTGTGACTACAGAAACTTCACTTTTGATCATCAGATGAAACTTAATTTAATTCTGATAGTTGCCTTCAGGACAAAAACAACATTCACCTTATCAAATGTGATTTAAAACTAAATAATACATGTAGTTGAAATCTAGCTTGTGTCATCAAGGCCAAATTCAATCGCAATGAGCTATATATGGTCAACACTTGAGATTACAACTGTTGTAAATAATATCCAAAAACGTGAATATGTTAATTTTTATCAAGTAAACAAATGTAAGTCAACTCTAAATTATCTGGTTATATATTTAATTTTCAAATTAACGTAAAATTCACAATTGGACAAATGAAAGAAACTCGAAAATATAGTTTAAGGTTTCATCATCCCAATTTCATTAAACAAATGTTAAAATATAGCAGTTCATTTGCTACAAGCTTTATACAAAATGAAATACGATGGTAACCAAGGGAATCTTACCTTTGCTTCCAGATAGTAAAGCATTTATTTCATTTGAGCTTGCAGCATAATTTCTTGTTGCGGCTGCATTATAGTCATTTAGTTGCCGTCCAAATGTATGTAAACATTTCCCAACGATCGATCAATCATCACGTTTAAGCTAGACTTTGGTGCTCATTTCTCTGCAGTCGAGTATTCTCATGATTCCATTTCGTTTAAGAACTCCACAAACGTGTATTTTGATATGATCATGTCATGAATGCAACGAAAAACCCATCTGTTTTTTTCAAGCCAACAGCCGCCATACTTGATCTCTCCATGTGCTTGGGTAATTTGGGCAAGTTTCTGCCTACATCTTGATGGATACATCGCCACTTTTAACCCAACTGTTCACTTGAGCATTCTTGAGCACATTTTCTGATGGTATGTGAGGTCTTCAAAAGTGTATTTTGATCAAACGTGCAGCGAAAGGAACAAAAATTCGCCTTTACAATTTTAGCGTCGGACTCGACACGACAGACGCCATTTCAGCTCATGTTGCAAACATGTACTGCCGCATTTGTTCCACCCCCTCCCCCCACATATATGAACATAAGACAATGGCCCGACTTTGTGGACAAATAAAAACCTAGCGGGGGAGACAGGAGTAAATTTGTTTAATTCACTTTTAATGGAGATTTAATGCATACATTAATTGTTTAACGGGAATGGAGTGACATCCAACCCTCACTATACCTCATGGTATTCATGATACCATGAGGTAAAAATGGATTAAATGGTCAGATGGGAACTGTAATTAAAACTGAAGTTGATGGACACACTAAAAAGACAAATATTGTGTACAATAATGATAGTGAGGCTGGAAAGGATGCAATAGCAAAACATTCAAATAATTTTGTTCATAATAACCAGGCAGTCCCTATTGTACCAGTACTAACAAAAATTAAAATCACACCAGGCAAAGCTTCATCGCCGGAGATTCAAAGAACACAATTTTCTTTGACACTAGCCTATACATGTACAGTACAAAACGTGCGAGGTTTAACATTGAAAAATGTTGTTAAAGATCTTTTAACTATGGCCAAATATATGTCGCACTAAGTGATTCAACATCATTACAAGGACTTCATATTCTTGGGAATATTGAAATGAAACATGTCAAGGCAAATCCAAAGGTTGACAAAGAATATGAAAGGATACGAGAGATTTCATCAATTACAAGCAGTCTTTCCTCTGAACATGAGTTGGCGGTCTGAAATACTAGTGTCACAGTTAGTCTGTTAAATATTAGGTCTCTTAGAAAACACAGTATTAACATAAAATATGATAAAAATATGTTCAACAGTAATATCTTAGCTTTCACAGAAACACAACTACTTCCTAATGATGCAAATAATGAAATAAGAAGGAACTTGCAACCATTTGCTTTATTTAGACAGGACCATCAAAGAGATAAATTTATGAGTTAAGCTGTTTGTATCAAGGATTATATCCAAATCACAGAACATGAATACTTCTCATCAATCAATGCGTTGAAATTTGTGATTGCAAACTCAATAAATCATCAAAATCCATACTGCTTTATCGTGAGCAGTCCACCAGTATTCCTCTCTCTATTTCCAATTTAGAATATATATCTAATTCAAATAACATTGATGTAGTTCTTGGTGATTTCAGTCTGTTGATAACCTCCAATTCAAATCTTTGATGAATAATTTTTATTTTGAAGAAATAGTACAGCAGCCGACTTTTATTTCTACTGGCAGTTTATTAGATCATATATACGTTAAATCTGCTAACCTAAAAATACTTCAAAATGACTTGGTCAATGTATACTATTCTGACCACGATGCAATCAAAATTAACATTAAAAAATTCACGATGACTTCAGATTATTGCTGAAAATGCTTGACACAGTAAATTTAATAAAAACATTCAAGTTCAAAATACGCTTGCTGCTGTGTGACTAGGTGATTATCAATATCGTCATAAATTCACCTCCAAACAGCCTGTTACTATAACGATCTGTATGATTTGTATGCCAAAACTACCAAGGAGACAATGTCTCTAAACAAAGAATTCAAAAATTGAGATCGAATTGAGAGCATAAATAGTGGATGGTATTCAACCGAAATCATTCAGACAAAGTGTTCTCTTACAGCAAACACACACAGCACACTGCTTCTATTAAGGGTGAAAATGTTGATAAACAGTACACTTTTTCAGTGAGGCAAATTTTTTATGTACTTTTACTTCATCTTTTGCAAAGTATCAGAGCTTAGAGCTTTGAGCTCTCAAGTTCTCATTGGTCAATATTTTCTACAAATTTTTAACAATCAGAAATATTGTGATCCTGCAGGTGATTATCCTGTTTCTAAGAGGTAACTTTGAAAAGAAATTTATCAAATTCAAGGATTTTTGATCCTTAATTCTACTTTTAAAGCGTGTTAGAAAACTTAACCTGCCATTCACCAACCGATGTCTGTGGTGTTCAGATCATTCCAAAAGTTTCAAAAATTCAACAGAATCGCCCAAAAATATTTCTTCGACTACTTCAGCTGATAAACAATCTTCTGCAACATATATCAAATGGCCATTGTCCACACAGAAATGGGAAGCACCAGGACACACTTTTGGGCTGAAAGTCGCGTTCATCAAAAAAACCACCGTCGGATATGTCCACGACCTATCCAAACCCAGAAGAAACAGGGGAAATACTCTGGATTACTGCACCTTTCTACTCTAAACAGAGCAAAGAACATCGACGCCCGGCTCTATAGCCCCATAAAAGACCTCTACTTCCTCAAAGTCAACAAAGACACGCTCCTTTTAAGCTCACTTACTTTACCTACAATCAAGCGAAAGATAAAATTATCGTCAATGACATGACTAACATTAGTACTCCACAACAGAGTGAATATTCATTTCAACATCAAACCCGTACAGAACCTCAAGTGGCAAATATCAAAGTGTTAGATGTGCTCAATACTTCTAAAGAATGGGAAGTTGTCACAGTTCAAGGCAAGATTTTTGGTTTGAAAGACCAGTGTATAGTTGGAAGTCAACGCAAAAAACTTAGGCTTATGGAAGCGTTTCTTGACGATGGATCTGGCAGGACTCCCAAAGATATTTGGGAATCTCACATTGAGAATGTAAAAACTGTTAGGTATTACATTGTTTAAATATGTGAAAAAAATGCAGTGTTAACATAATTTCTTTTCATTTGCATAGACCAAGTTTATAACTTCACCAATGTTCAAGTCAAAGTCTGGGGTGGAAGAAAGAAGCTTGCAACCACTATACGTACAGCCATCCAAGCTATTGACGATCAACTGTTACGTGATCTACCGACAAATAGCAAAGACATGGAGGCACAACAAACCCTCAAGATAACAGGGTTGACTCCATACAGAAGATAACTAAGTATTTTAGAGTGTGTCCATTATAGCAAAGGTATAATCCAAGGAACATGCACAGATATGATAATTTGTGAACACTGTGGCTACATCATGAAGAAAGACAGAGTCCTGTCAGACAAAAGTTGTTGCAAAGATAGTCATTAAGATGGATGACCAAGAAGTAGTTTTCAAAGTTGATCATCCTCTACTCGAAAAGATGTATCCTGGTGAAATGTCTGTGGATCACTCAGTCTTAGGAATGGTCTTTATGGTCTTTGTTTGCTCCATTTTCAAGACTGTTCACATTTAAACAATATGCTTCATATGTAACAATGACTTGATTATTGTTTAGAGGAATGCTGCGTTACAATAAAATTGTTTGGATAGTTGTGTGTTAATATCATTCTCGACAAAGAATATTTATGCCCTTTATTGTAATTTTATTCACAATGGTATAATTATGACTGTCATTTGCAAAAAATCTGTGAACTGTTCAACGAAGGAACACTGTTTGGTCGCAAGGACATCTTCCCGGCCAAGGATTTCTTGAGGTCATACTCCCTAAAATGCCTGGAACAGACTTTTTTTCAGAGTTTTATTGTGAAGTGTTTACCTTCTTCACATCGAATGGCATGGATCCATTTTTTCCAGAGCATTTTCTCGGTGGGAAACACATAATAGGAGACTTTGCTCCCGTCATCTTCAAGATAACCTTTCTTTGTACAGTTAGGTACGCTATGCGTTGCAATTTTCCACTTCTCACACACGAATTTACAATAGAAAAGTAAGTTTGAATTGTACAAAGAACAGAGAGTCCAGCCAGTTTTTTATACCTGTTCCAAAGATGTGGAAAACATTACCATAATTTATCGCTTGAGCGATGGTATGTTGTTATACGAGGCCCTTATAGCCTCACTTTGACGCTATAGTTACCATTCCATCCGACCAGTTGGCCATTTATGAAAGTCGTGTATACATCCCTTGGGCCTATGGCCCTTGGGGATGTACATGTATATAGACTAATACCTCTGTTCTCGGTATTTATCTCTTACATAATGTACACGTTTTTTAGGTGTATTAATAAAGTGTTTCTAATAAAAATAAAAATAAAAAATAAACGGAAATTGGAAACATTTGCAGGAGATACCATTCTCAAAGCTTGCGAATCAGGGAAAGATTGATGTCTTGCTTGGGACTGATGACTATCATTCAATGTACCCCAAGAAAGAGGTGATCGGTAGAGCCAGGGAGCCATGTGCATGACTTTGTCCTCTAGGGTGGACTCCAGTGGGGGGGATAAACATGGAGATCACAACACGCATTTGTGTCATACTTTTTGCATGCATCAGTTTGGAGAAGTGGCACTGACGGTGGGACAGTGAGATGATTTGAATGGCATGTTGAAGACATTCTGGGACCTGGAGACTATGGGAATTACACCTCCTAAACCTGTATTGTTCCTTGGCAGAATGAGCGACCAAGCCTTCCAAACAGCAGGCCGCTGGCTGAGAAGCACTTTGAGTCCACAGAGCGAAAATTGGTAAAGAATCCAGAAATAGCAGAGTCCTATCAGAAGTTTGTTGAAGAATACCTGTAGAAGAAATAAATCTGCCTAGCAGTGCCACAAGATAATGATAATAATAAAGTAAAAATAGCAGTGGCAACCACTAATTGGGGACACCTATCTAAAGTATTAATTAAAAATAACTACCTATAAATTACAATCTAAAATTATGCATTATAATGTATTTACAATTAAAATTAAAAAGAAAATGCATTGACGCAACATTATTAGATCAGTAGACACCCACTGTGGAATAGTTACTTCCTCATTTTCCAGTTTGAAAACATTTCTTCTTAGGTTCCTAAATTTTCCCAGTCCGAACTCCAAAAAAATCCAGAGTTCCCATTGACGAAACTCATGTAAAAGGACAAAACATTGACACAATATTTTTTCCATGGTGTAAGCATTCCACACCAAAATCCAGGAACTTTTATTTGCAACTTTCAGTCAATCTGTGCATGTGTAACATAATTTCCAGTTCGCTCTTACGAAAAAAATTCTTTTAGAGAAAAAGAAAAAAAAAATAAACCTTAACAGCTGAAACTCCCAATCAATCAATAACATTTATTTACCCTCGCAGCCGACAGGGACTGAGTAGGCCCCTCACAAACACATGCTAATAAAATGTAACTTGAAAATTTTCTTTAATTTCCAACCTGAAAGGAGAAAATGCTTCTCTCTCAGACTCGTTATTATAAGGATTAGTGATTAACCCGTTTTGTTTGTAATTAAATTTGTCAATTGTAATTTAAGTACAGTAAACTATTTTTGGAATAATCTGTATCATATGTATAAGCCGTAATTATCAGTAGTATATCTTAATTGTATGTAAACAATAATTCTGTAAGTAATTTATTGTAATTTTAGCAACTATCTTTCTTTTCCCTCTCCTTTTTCTGTGTATTCAATTTTTATGTTAAGGTTGTGAGTTATCAATAAAGTTCATTTAAAAAAAAAAAAAAAATGAGAGGAAAATTAACAACAAATATATATGCACAGAATGGAAAAAAATTTTTTCAATAATCTATAAAATTTCCAGAGAAGAAGACGCTCATGAAATAGATGACACCACTGCCAAATAAAGTGAAAATGCTGTAACTATCAAAGAAGACACCCATGAAGATGAAACCAATGCCAAACAAAGTAAGAGAGATGAGAAGGCTGAATCCTGAGTCAGCCAGCCAGTTCTGCCGACTTGAAGAACCTCACTCAGGCTGAATAAGTATCATTAAAGCTTCCTGATGTGGCATTCATTATACAAAATGAATAAATAGTATTTCGACCACAAACGACAGCAGTAGGCATTAGGGACCCCATTCTTGCCACACAATGTCCTGATGAGGCTTTCTTCCATAAACTAAGCAAATTGCCCCAAGCTTCAACAATACACAGTGATTGTGTTAACAAAGAAGATGAAGTCATTGTAAATCTTGGAATTGGCTGTTACACAAAACAGAACTCCAGGCTTTCCTAACCATGTGCAGGCTTTCATCAGAAGCAGGAAAAGTTAATGAAGAAAGTGGCGTTCCCAGACTACTTCTGTCCCAGGTGTCAGTAGTGATTAAGGAATTACTCTACAGTGCGATGCCACATTATGAGACATTAGGCCTTTACTATAGATGTTTCCCAATTAAGTACACTGGTATGTAGGCACTATGTCAATGGCTTCACAACAAAACATGCAGGAATCATCTATCTTCCCTCCTTCAGTTTATTGTGGGCACGGCAAGAGGTGGAGTTCTTCAATTTCTTCAAAGTAGCAGATGCCATGAGATGCCATGAGCAAATACCACAACACTGGGGACTACTCAGTTATGATCCATGCAGAAAAACTGTTTTCTTTGTTTTGGAAAAAGAATTCCTCCTGGAGTGATATCTTGCACATTGTTCAAAACATGCTCTGAGTTTTCCAGGGTTATGCCTGATGGGGCCATTTCAGAGCAGCACTAGAACAAGTCTTGTTTGCCCGTGCAGCCTAAACGTGGACTTGGTCCTGGTAGCTGCAGAGTTGGCATAATTGTTACTATCAGGGACATCATTGCATCTGGAAACTACTGTCCAACACTCAGTTGGAGATTTCAGAACATAGCAAATCTACACAATGAGTTTATAACACTTATTGTTCAGCAGAGAAGTGAGGAGATAAGAGTACTCTGAATTAACATGCATAAGAGACATATTTTGTCATTCGCCAATCCACCTGAAAAATAACCCAGCGTTTTTAAGAGCCACCACTCATATTGTTCAGGTGAGAGGTGAGGAGGTAAGTGCACTCTGAATTACGGGATGCTATCACTGCCATACTCCTAAGAGGTCAGATTTTCGCATTAATTGAACAAAATTAACAATCCCTATGATATTATAGGGGGTATCATGACTGACTGTTAAGGAGGACAAATTTATTGAGTTAAAAGTTAACAGCAGTTTCCTTTCTGAGAAATATATTTAATTCATTTCCATCTTGCTGTTGCAGACTAGTTACATCTGTTGTGGCTGTTGCTTCCTTTTTATTTTATTTTTAAATGCTGCCCGCAACCAATCTGTATTTCAAAACTACATGTAACATCTCTATTTAGTTGTTTCCAAATTAATACATTGATATGTTCCCTTTCTTTGCAAAATATTAGGTATAGACCATTAACTATAAATTGTTTCCTCCCCTTTAGTATTTAGTGTGATGTATTCAACCAGCTAAGAAACATCCACCCTCCTCCCCCAAATCAAAACTCCTAAGGAAAAAGAGACAGGCACTCCAAACTTACAGGTAAAATGCCTCAAGTAAACGACTCTGTCATCACCACTCTCCCTAAAACATAGGCACGCTAAGCGTGCAGGAGTTATTTTTTCAATTGATTGGGAGGCTTGGGGTAGAACTGGGTGTTAGTCGTGTTGGGATGGTTTATTTCATGGGTTGAGCTATTTGTGCATGGTTCATGTGCACGGTCCATCGCGCCGACTAAGAGCTACTTTTGCAAAAATAACTCAAAAACAGTTTAAAAAGAAATTGTGCAAATGTTCTAAAAGTAGGCTGCTTTCCCTTGTAAATATGACTGTGGTGTGCAACCGATCGATCGAACCATACTGTTGAAGACAAAAAATACGTCAGTAATTTCTTCAAACGTAAACAGAAAAAAATATCTGGTACCTAGCCACTTTTAAAGTGTATATGACACGAAAAATATTTTCTGCTTATTTGAAAGGCCTTTCAAAATACAGAAGAATGGCGTTTTTCTTTTCGAAATATCGTTTTTCGTTTCTGAGATATTGTCATTTTTGTATTATGCAAATTAGATCAGTGATGACGTCACAAGATTTGCAACTGAAAAATGGTAAAATACTGAATAAAAAATATCTCTGGAAATATTGAAGCAGTGTCCTTGAAACTTGGCACCACCAATGTGCATCACAAAAGCAACAAAATGACACCCTTAGAATTGTTGCCATAGCAACCCTTTCAGCTCCAGTCTCTGTCAAAAAAACAAATATCCCCATTTGTAGCCTCTTAAGTGAGAAAAAGGGTCCTGCTTGGAACGGTCATTGTCCCCACATTGTCTTAATTCCCAGCATCAGATTGGCTGTGCTAGATGGTTCTTGGTTAAGACAAAAACTGGGAATTTCAGTTTTTATTGAGACAGCACCAGCGGCAAAACTGTTGTCATGGCAACAGCCTTAAGGGTGTCATTTTGTTTCTTTTGTGATGCACATTGGTGGTGCCAAGTTCCAAGACCACTGCTTTAATGGTTTTAGAGATATTGTTTATTCAGTATTTTACCATTTTTTAGTTGCAAATCTTATGACGTCATCACTTATCTAATTTGCATAATACAAAAATGACAATATCTCAAAAACGGAAAAAGATATTTCGAAAAGAAAAACGCCATTCTTCTGTATTTTGAAAGGCCTTTCAAATAAGCAGAAAATATTTTTCGTGTCATATACACTTTAAGGTTACCTTGATGTTTAACTATCCATCCCCTTTCATTCCAAGCCGAAAGAAAACCGCTAAGTACACCAAAACATGGATTGAAAACTGTTGACAACATTTACCGTAAACATGATCACAAAATCGCAAACATGCTCACTAAGAAAGCCAAATTGACCCAGAAATTGCAAACGAATAGCCAGATGGAACAAGAACAAAGTATTCTCGAGTTTCGGAAATAGCTCCATTATTTTCATCAAACAGAAACCTTTCTGCAAGCAAGGACAAGTTTCTTTCTTCGAACGCGAGAAACAAACAACTCTAGTCACCAGTGCATTTCAGGCAAACCACGTGACGATTTTACTTGGACTAGTACAATATTAATTTCGCAACCAGAAGCAGAAACGTGCCCTAACTTGTAAGCGTAACATCATCAGTGGTGGTACCGATAATCCCACGGCCGTTCTAAAAATAGCTGTCGATGAAGTTGTGTGACACGCTTGACTGCACACCCAAAGAGCTGGTTTTCTTTTCAGCCGTTGTTTTTTGCGTGACGAGCCCAAACAACGGCTGTAAAGGAGACTACCAAAAAGCTGACTGTCTTTTTCTTTTGCATATGAGTAAACGTAACTGCAACCGCTTTGCGTTGGGAATATTAAATAAACTAAAAAGGTATTGCGTCAGCCATGGAATGCGCTGACGTTGCAGCTTTCACTTTCAGTACGTGACAAACAAGATTATGTTTACTTTGGATGTTTATTTCGCCAGAAGCGACAGTCGTTAATTTGTTTGCAATTTTGCGACCATTTCTTGTCAGTTTAGCCAGTTGAAGTGAATCTTTTGGCTGTTTCATCGAGGCGAGTTCAGAGATCTCAAGAAAATAAATTTGGCCGACGTAAACACTTGCAAGCATTACGTCATTGGTACGGAAATAACCGCATTGCACCGCCGTACTACTAAAGATAGCCATCAATGCGAAGCTTGAAATGTGAGACTCGCACAATGACTACTATACCTTCCTACGGCCCTCACTCGCGGCACAAATGATGATTTTCTCTTGCTGTGCTATCCAACCACGTTGTCAAAATACCTAATTTAATATTTGCAGAGGAGACAAAACGTGCCCTTGTAACATCATCACGTCACGAGCTTTTCAAACGATAGTACAATAAATAACTCATGACCGCCCATGTGAAGTCCTACTATTCCTAAGCAGGAAACGTCAAACCTCCGGCCACATTCCAACCTCACTAAAATACCTATTATTTGGCAACTCTCGAACCCAAATAAACGCACATGCCTCAACCTATTACAATCACGTTATTCTTTGGGGGAAAACCCTTGAGAGATTTGTGGTCACTCGTGTTATTACTTAGCCAAAGCTCCTACTAATGCTATACTTTTAACCGAGAGAAAACAGTTTAAACACCAGAACACCGCACGGTTGGAATCTCAAATCTTTAACACTCGCCCTTACAAACAACAGCGTCAGTTGGGGACCAAAACAAAACGTTCAGCAAATACACAACACTCACATTAAAAATGGAAGTCACAACATTTATTCTCAATATACATATTTATTCTACTCAAAACATCATACATTTTAATATAACGTGGTCAACAAATACTATACCCATATTGTGTCGTCAACTGAACCAGTTGATTCCGTAAACCAAGAGAATTACCTTCACCACGATGAAATTTCCAAACACTTTTCGCTTTCAGAACCCACACACAATGTTCTCACCCAAAGCTACATAAAAATCAAGACTTGTAATAGAGGCTTCAGACCAACACGGCCCAATAAGGTCAAATCTATAGCAAAACAAAAATGGCCATATCTTGAACCGAAAACAAATATTCATAAAAACGATCCATATATACAAGCCGCAATTTGATTGGTCCTTGATAGAATCCCAAATCTGATTGGTGTGAAATCGATACATGAATGATCCACTCAACCATCCACTTAATAGCCAAACACGTCTTCATGCCGACTAAGAGTTATTCTTTTAAAAAAATAACTCAAAAAGAACACTCATAGCAAAAGTCTTGATCAACACAGTCACTCCACTCTTGGGGGAACGCTGATCCCATGATGGGTTATTTGGTAATCTCATGATGTTTTCCTAAGTGTGATTGTATTACTTTAAAATTATGGTGGGTCATTTGGCATGACACACCGTGGCATGTGGAAGAATTATATAGCAATATAGACAACCAGTGTGATTACTGGTATACTCTTTGAGAGTACAGTGAACAGTAATGCCCCTCTTAAAAGAAACCTCCACTCTTACAACAAGTTGACGTTGAATTGTATGAAATGATGCCAAAATTCCAAATTTTACAGGTCAAGGGAGACATAACATTTAATAACAACAATAAATGGAAAAGTTTATGGCTTTAAAATTTCCAGTGTGCCACCATTTTGGATTTTAAGACGTGTTACGCCTCCCACTATTGTTGGGAAGTTTCCAAACAATAGCGGGAGCCGTAACATGTCATAAAAATCCAAAATGGCAGCGAAAAGAAAACTAATTAAAGGCTTTATCTCGACAAACGATATGGTGGTCCCTTTATCATTCTCCTCTGACTACCCGAAAGCGAGTTAAAGTGACTTAAGCAATCATGCCAGGTCAACAATATGTGTGTTATTGCTTTATTAAACAACTTTGTCTCAAGTTTAAGGGTAGCAAATCCACTCCCATTTGTAAGGTACATGTAGGATTCCTTTCCTTTCCCAAATGCTAGAAATGAATGATTACCAGACATGAATGAAACCATCTGGGGAATACGCAAAATATGGTATCCACATTTGCCTTGACTGAGTTAGAAATGGTTGTTTGTTTACATGTAGGTGATGTAGCGTGCTTCCAATGTTGTCATTTACATTAATTTTTATGTATCCTGCTGGTTTAGCTCTGTTTATTTCGCCACTCTCTACACGGCCTGGCGGTCGCGCTGTAATCAAGAGTTATATCTCATTCCTAAACCGCATTCCTCCGCATAAAGGCGGGTTAAACACACCATAGGGCGAACTTACAAAAAGCAGAAATGCCTTGGACAGGAAATTTTCG
The DNA here is from genome assembly GCA_963693305.1 of Meandrina meandrites. Lineage (NCBI taxonomy): Eukaryota > Metazoa > Cnidaria > Anthozoa > Scleractinia > Meandrinidae > Meandrina > Meandrina meandrites. Next base: position 33,764,906 of record OY855903.1, on the reverse strand, counting down.
GTTTCGTATTTAAGAAAGTCTAAAAGTCTTAAAGTCTTGGGTTCGCAGAAATCTTATCTCGCTATCTAAATAAATTAAATATGTCGTGCTATACTCTCACACTTCAGAAAATATTTCCACATTCCCCACAAGAACACCTTCAAAATAAAAATGAGATTCTAATCTCTACTAATAACTATCAGGATGAGCGTAAACAGAGGTTATTGCGGATCCCGTCCCAATAATCAAAGCCTGTGGATATATGTGCTTTTGGAAACAATAACAATGCTAGTAATTGTGACCTTTCACACGAAAACGTGCCTAACGGCTAGCTGTTTCTGAACAGATAGCCCTTCGTTAGCCGTTCGTCGGCTGTTCGAACAGGTCGAGCTATCTGTTCAGAAAAAATTGTCAGCCGTTCGAACCGTTTGAGCTATCCGTTCAAAAAAAATTGCCAGCCGTTCAAACGGCTCGAGCTATCCGTTCAAAAAAATTGCCAGCCGTTCGAACGGTTCGGGCTATCCATTCAGAAAAAATTGTCAGCCGTTCGAACGTCTCGGGCTATCCGTTCAGAAAAAGTTGTCAGCCAAACGGACAGTTCGAATGGATTGAGCTATCCGTTCAGAAAAAAAGGGCAACCGTTCAGGCTAGCGCCATCCGTTCAGCCACTCACATTGAACAACTTTGTCAAATAAAGAAGGCATTTAATAGTATTCGCCATTACGTAGCGTTACGAATGAAATTATGTGTTGTTTACAAACACCTCAGGAATATTATAATCACAGTTCTTTTTCTGCTCCTGAGCTATCTTTCGATTATCGATAAACGTTTTATTCAAGACTTGAGTTTTATTCAATCAACTTGGCTTTTACCGGGATGAAAACTTCATAAGTTGTAATACGGCTGTCAGCAACAAGCGTGACAGCGATTATAACATTCGCGGCAAAGTTGAAATATGTAGTCATGAAAACAAACACATAAAAAGTTTGTTTCTTACATGCAAGTTTGTGAACGCTCACTACGATCGAATTAAAGTTTTACGGAAGATCAGGGAATCAATGACATTTGCAGGAAATGTCTTATCTTTCGTGAAACGTTCATCGTTGATTATGCATGAGTTGTTTACTTTGTTGTTCGGCTACAGGTTTTGTTTCTTTTGCAGATAAGAATAATTCATATCCCACTGTAACGTTTTTCGGTCAGTTTGAAACTGGACGCTCAGATCGCTTGGTCGGCAATCAGTGTTAACATTTGCGGCTTACATTTGAATATTGAAAAGTTAAGAAATGAAGCACGTGCATTATGTCCCGCCGTCCCAGACATGTGTATGCAGGGAAACAACTTGACGATCAAAACATTGATTTGGCTTCTTATATATCCGATCTGTGGGGCAAAGTTGAAAGAAATAATAAATATCCAGACATTTGTGGTGTAATAATACCTTTCAAGTATACATATACGTGAATTTTAAACAACATTCTCAGTCGCTGACACAGCACATTCCGACAGAAGTGTGACCTCCACGCGTCGAGTTGTCTCACAGTGTCACGATTGTTATTTTACTTTTTATCTACGCTTCTGCTGTTTTGCCCTTCGATGTTTATTTTCTTTTAAAAAACAGGAATGCACCAAGCAAATTCGAAAGATTTTGACTTCCTGAACAGCCGGTAGTGTTACATTCTCGGCGGCGACTCCAAATGTAAATAGAGCGGAAACAGCACCATTGCTGTGTATGAACTGGTTCATGTAGGAGCCGTTCAACGTCTGCCGTTCAAAAATTTCCTTTAGCCGTTCATCCGTTCGACCCTATCCATTCAAAAATTTTCTTCAGCCGTTCGACCTTATCCGTTCGAAAATTTTCTTCATCCGTTCAGCCGTTCGACCTCATCCGTTCAAAAATTTTCTTCATCCGTTCAGCCGTTCGACCTCGTCCGTTCGAAAAATTTTCTTCATCTGTTCAGCCGTTCAACCTCATCCATTCGAAAATTTTCTGCATCCGTTCAGCCGTTCGCTTTATCCGTTTCGAGCGGCTTGCCTACCCGTTTCTCATCCGTTCGCTTGCTGTGTGTTCGGCCGTTTGAACGGATACCGTTAGGCACGTTTTCGCGTGAGAGGTCACAATTAATTTCAGGGAATTTCCCATTCAAATCTGCTTCACTGAACTTCGATCGTCCTTGTCACGCCAGCGCTTGTATGACAAAGCGTTATCGGCTTTCAGTTGGACAGGTCCAACTACACTTCCATTAGTGTCATTGGTTTTTAATCAGATGTTTCATTTTGCAATTCTTTTATGTTTGAAACACACTCTGCCAAGTCCGCAGGTGACAACATATCGTCCTTTTTGGATATCATTTCGATTTTTCGACAAAAAAGCAACAACTATCTCAGCTGAAGTAGCAAACATCACTGTAAATCAAGAGAATTCATAGTGTAAACACATCCGTAAAACCACCGAGCATGTCATCCGAGCCACACTTGTTCCCAGGCTCCGGTACCTCTGTTTTGTCTTTCAAATGGCACTCAGTGTGCGAAAATCCAAACACCTGAGAATTTGGAACTCAAAAGAAAGAACAGGAATATTTCAACATGGGAAAGGAGAAATGTCATACTTGTTTGTTAAATCAGAGGAGCTCAAATCCAACCCAAGGGAGTTCTTCAATACCTTAAAGCTGTTTATTAGTAGCAAAACTAAAGATGTAAAATTTATTGACCCAGCAAAATTTAGATGTTATACTCTGACAAAGACTTCTGCAACTGAAACAGTTTGCAACAAATATTTTGATAATCCATCCACACTGGCCATTCATGCTGGGACTAATGACAATGAGCATTCAACACTTGATTACTGTTTTGACAACTTTCAAACACTCATCAACCAGCAAGTAAAGATGGCTATCACAGTAAGCATTCTCAACTTAACAGCAGAACAAGGCAGACTCATTCCTATGCCAGCGTTAATTTTGTAAACAATGCAAACATAAGCCAAGAGATATTACACGACAATAAACATATCAAAAGACATAAAATTGGATTCTCTGTGGCGCACATCAAGGATTGCATTTTCAACTGCATCGTCGGGGCCACTGCAACTCCTGCAACATCAAGCTTCCCAGTCTTGAACCCCCACAGCTATTGGCCTCAACCTCTTCTGGATCCTGGAACCAGTGTTTTGAAGCATCAAAACCACACAAGTCTTACTCAGACGCATTAAAAACCTGCAGATCTCCACAAGATAGTTCTCCAATGACTAAAGTTATATGAGATGATACGCTAAAACTAAATAAGACTATTATTACCACCTTTCTTTTGTTTTCTTTTTCTATTATATTAATTAATGATGATTGGAACCCTTTTTCTTTTTTCTTTGAAGTCTATCCCAAAGACTCCAGCAGTTTTATTGCCCAAAGTTATAGAATTGAGCTGCTGGAATATCAATGGTTAATGACAGGATCAATTTTTCGTAACAAACAATATTATTGACTGTGATATTATTATTCTAAAAATTTGGAGAAATGAAGTCCAGGATATCCCAAATTTTGATAATTAGAGCACTAAGCCCTCCAGTTGTTTCAGCATGTAGTTGCCCAATCGAAAACATCATGTCCTAGTTAGACCAGGTCATTTCTCCACTCATATGTAACCTCATAACATACATAAAGGATATTATTAAATTCTCAACCTCAGATAATGCAATTCTAGCTTTCTGATTGGTTCACTAGATCTCGGTTATCAGCCATTATACCTGCGTTTGACCTTATATGGGAAACGAGTGCGGCAAGTGCCGCTCAGTTTAAAAATTTTCCTGCGGGAAGCGAAAGTTCCATCAGAAAAATGCAAATTTGGCGAGGTTTATAAGCTTATACAAGAAATAATCGCCTACCCTAAAACCACACAAATACCACAAAATGCGTATAACTGAAAGGATTGATGCGAAATGTTTAATTAAAATACTTGTAAATGTACAGCAAGAGCGACCGGACGAAGAAGAAAAGCAGCAAATAATTTACGGAAAGACCAGAAAACTGACACAATTTCATTCAGTGTTAGACGTAAATGTGGCTCAGCACTTCAGTTAAGCCTGTTACCTTAATTTTATACTTCAATAAACTTCATCGAATCTGAGTGCAATTTCGTTTCAGCATAATGTAGTAGTCTTGATGACAGCCGTGGAGCCGTAAACAAGTACCATATGTAAACACTTGCTTCGCTCGTCTTGCACAAGGAGTATAATTTCCAGAAAAGCTATTGCTTCGGATCTTCCCGTAAACCTTAATTGTTGTCACAATTTTCCAGGATGAAAAGACGATTTACGAGGAGATTTTCCGAGGAAAATCTTCAGAAGAAAACTCTCTCGCTCGCTTTCCTCGCGTGTTTCATTCAACTCAAAAAGTGAACACCGCGCCACAAATTTTCCCGCCTCCTCATACTATCACTTCGTTTACATCAAAATGAAATGTCCAGTTGATTTATACTAAAGAAGAATTTAATAAAACAATTATTCCATTCGCCCTTGTTGGATACGAGTGGTTATAGCCAACTCGGCGCTTCGCGCCTCGTTGGCTATTTACCACCTCGTATCCAACGCGGGCTCATGGAATAATTGTTAATTAACCATGCATTTCAGATCTTTGATGGTTTTCAGTTTGGCAGCAATGACACCATTCAACGTTTTCTCTGCACAATGGACATTAAGTCTCTCTACACCTTGATCCTGCACAACAGTGGCCTGGAAATGTGACATATTCCTTAGACAAACGCCCTGTTCTCAAAACACCCACAACAACACAAACTCGTCAGGTGGGAGGAGTTGCCATGGTCAGAAAAATGGGCCCAAACTATGTATGCCTTTTCACAGGGTACGTTGAGGACCAAATCAGTTAACAGTACACTGATTGTGTGCCTCAGCTTCATAAGCCATACGTTAATGATGTGGTAGGAGTTGCATGTTGCAGCCTTCCGAAACTTCAAAGAATTCATTGCATTTTTCTCTTATTTCCATCTTGCACTGCAATTCACACATACAATCTTCAAAACCGAGCAACATTTCTGGCATCCGTATTTCCACTTCCATTCACGTCAAAGCAACTGATACCCAGTTACTTTCAGTTACTTCCAGTTACTTTCAGTTTTTACACCTTCCACACCTCCATTCAGGCAACATCAATTTCCTAACAAAACCCCAAGGAATGGCTTCTTTCTTTTCTTTCTTTGAGAGGCAGGGCTTTAATTCTCAAACTCTCAAACAAGACCTTGAGAAGATGAAATATCTGTCATGCAAATGTCGCTGGTTCACGCAGCCAACAAGCAAGCTACCACACATGCTAGCTCTTATCCCTGTGAACACTCCTGCTGCTGTACTTGTGGCCACATTTGAAACAATGTCAACCTTCAGGGGCCAAAGGACTCCATGACCATCTGGGATCCTTTACTTGTTCATCCTCCAGACTTACTTATTGCCATCCTGCCATTGCTGGAGATTTTACTATTTTTATGCTAGCTACCTTTATTGTACTTTTAGGTATATATTTTAATAGTTTTTAACAGATAACTAATTTTATATACATTTTTATATCATTGTTATTTTATTGTGATTAGAAGGGCCACTGGTTTGCTAGCTCCTTTGAACTATCAAGTGCTACCCTTGTTACATAAAGACTCTGCTACTACTATTACTACTACTACTACTACTACTACTACTACTACTACTACTACTGCTGCTACTACTGCCCCGCCATTTACAGAGTGAACCTGGATTCCCCACCGCAGATCATTTCAGCTCCAGCAGGGTATGGAAGCAGCCACATTTGTAGGGGCAAGTTAAATCTGAAAAACATACATGAACTAGTCATGCTGTATAGCAAATAAGCCTAGCTACTACAGCAGTCAAAGAATCTTCAGTTTCCCTTTGTGATGATACTGGCTCCTGCTGTGACAATGCTGATGACAGCTGTTGTGTCTCATAGTCTTTCTCTGAGTACTCAATATCATCTGTGACATTGGCTTGTCTTGTTTGGGCAAAGTTAATGATGGCATAAGCAGTGGACATTTCCACTGGAATGGCTAATGTTTGCTTAGGAAAAAGAGTCTCCCTTTGCCACTGATCTTGACAAACCTTCACTAATTTTCCTGTTCCTCTTTTCCCTGTCACAGCTTTCCCCTCCTCTTTCATCGTTTTATCCTTTAAAAGGCTTGTCTCAAGAAGTTTGCAGATGTGTATCTTTTTTGTACTTTGCAAATATGGTGACAACATGAACAATGGCCTGCCTTTAGGGCCAATGATGCATATTCTGGGCGGATGCTGCACATCATGTTAAAAACATGACATGCTCAAATGTACTTTTAGTACGTATTTACTGTACATTACACAAGGGGGCCATTTGCTTTGAAGGAGAATGATTAATGCATTACAATGTAAATGTAACTGGCCCTGATAGTGATATATAGCCTTATACTATTGTGTCAAAAAGTCTCTATGAGGGCAGCTGATGAATTATATGCATGTACATGTATTAAGCTCTAGCTTGAAAAGGTTGACTTTCCGATGTGTTTAAATTTTAAGTTTCAAATTGGGCAATTAAGCAATTAAGGACAAAAGCAAGATTCATCAAAGTATAGTTTCAAATGTGTAACCTTGCTTTCAAACAACTGGGGCCTGGAATTTAAAATATGCACTACATTGTTGTCTACTTGTTTACAAGCTCTAACCAGATTTTTATCTTAATTTTAACTCGTTGTATTAGCCTACCGGCAAAAATGACATTTTTTAAAAATTCTTTAATTCATACTTGGAACTCTCGGTTTTTTTTTTACATTTACCGATTCAAGAATGTAGGCCAGGGTGTATAATGTTTTGAATAACAAGTTCCCCAGCCTGGAAGCTGCAGAGGTCCATGATAAGCTTACGTTAACTGATTGCTAAGAGGAGTTGGATCTGTCAGAAGATAGAGGTAACAGGATGCGCAGACTCCCTCCAGTTGCAGACAAGGTGACAAAAACACCAGTCCTTGATGAAACCGCCAAGCAGCCATTCACCTCAACTACAGGAAGCACTGCAGCTACTGATGTGGAGGATGTAAAGAAATTTATATCATAAGACCTACAAGTCTTACTGAGATCATGAACATCTCACTTCTGAAACTTGCCATTAAGAATGGCATAGACACAAACCCTGCTGACTTTGCATCACAGTCTGTCAGAGCAATGAAACACCTTCAGGATCATGGAAAAAGCAACCTGCTCTACAAGTTTGATTTTTTTATTGCAAACACTCATCCTGGTTCAGATGTTCCCCTGTTCCAATTAGAGAGAATGCCATTTGGGCTTGTTGAATACCAAATTGAATTCTTTGCTGCCACCAGTATTACACAGGTTGGTTGTTTGTCTACTGTAGTTAGATAATTTGGGCTAGTAAAAACACACAAAAAAATCCTCATATTTTCTGTCTTTATTTCAATGCATTGGGATGCCTTTAGATGCTCTCCAATCTAATTTGATGATCAGGGCTGGGTTGTTTAAAAGCCAATTAACACTAACCTGGGATAAATAGTTGATCACAAGTTCAATTTCTCTTGTATAAAACTGTTTTTATTGCCAGTGTTTTGTGGACTTTGAGATTAGTCTATCCTTCTTGGCACAGTACTTAATCGTTATTTATTTTGATGTTTTTTCAAGACTTTCGGAGCTAGACAAACATTTTTATAAACAAGAGTGCAAGGATAAAAAAATATAGGCTAATAAGTCACAATTGCAAAACAGTCGGTCTAAATTCTTTAAATTCTACATCAAACAATGGAGCTGCAAATTGCATCACATAACGTCAGGGGATTAGGAAATAACACCAAAAGAAGAGAGGTGTTTAATTGGTTGAGATCAAAACAATTCTCAATTTACATGCTGCAAGAGGTTTATTGTTCAGAAAATACGATAGATCTATGGGCTAGTGAATGGGGCTAAAAAACGCTTTTCAGCTGTTGTTCGAGGAACAAAGCCGGAGTCAGCATTCTTTTCAACAACACTTTTAATCTTCAGATTCTTGAGCTTTTTGCGGACCCAAAGAGCCGCTTCATAATCCGTGATATTGAAGCAAATGGTAAACTTCTAACATTGGCTAACATATACGCCCCCAACGAGGATGATCCAAACTTCATTGTGTAGACATTATAATTGGAGGAGATTTCAATCTAGTACTTGAATTTGAGAAAGACAAAAAAGGAGGCCTCGCCAGAACACATAAACGTGCTCTAAAGGTCGTCCAGGATTTCTCAGAAAGCCTAAAGAACTGTCTGACGCATGGCGAATTCTCAACCCGGATGCCATAAGATATACCTGGCACCTACGGCAACCTGACATCCACTGTAGACTTGACTTTTTCCTAGTAAGCCAGTCATCTATTTGCAACATAACTCAGGCAGACATTATTCCAGGGTTTAAAAGTGATCATTCCATGATCACTGTTAACTTATCTCTGCCCTCAAACCCAAGAGAAAAGGGTTTTTGGAAGCTGAATAACTCGCTTTTGGCTGAAGCCAGATACCTGAAGAAATTAGGGCAACAATCCAAAAAACTGTAAAAGATTATGAAAATGATGTCTCAGTCAATCCCGCCTTACTTTGGGAGATGGTAAAGCTAAAAGTGCGAGAGAAATCGATCTCTTATGCTGCATCAAAAAAAATTGCAACAAAAAAGAAAGAAGATGAGCTGGAAAAGTCAATCACAATATTGGAACAGAAACTTGATAAGGCTAACAACAACGAACTCCAAATTCAGAACATTTTAGTAAGAATTAACACATTAAAATGCGAGCTGGAAAAAATAGTAGAATATTGGACCAAGGGAGCAATTCTTAGATCAAAGTCCCAATGGTACAATGAAGGAGGAAAAAACACCAAATACTTTCTCAATCTTGAGAAGAGGCATTTTAAACAAGGGACAATTAGTCAACTTAAAATTAACGATGTAGATTTTGTCACTTCCGACAAGGCAATCCTATCCGAATGTGAATCGTTCTACAAACGCCTTTACACTTCAAAAATCAGTGACAGCTCCCATGAGCATTAGGACTTCTTTCAACAAGTTAACGACACTGTGCTAAGCCATAAGGACCAAAAGAGCGGCAAAGGTGTCTTATCCGAAAAGGAATGTCTAGAAGCTGTAAAAAGTATGACTTTAGACAAAACGCCTGGTACAGACGGCTTACCAGCTGAATTTCATAAAACTTTTCGGGAAGACATTTCATCACTGTTAGTTTTGGCCTTAAAATACGCTTTTGAATCTGGTTGCCTCTCCATAACACAAAGACGTGGTATCATTAAGCTTATTCCAAAAAACGATGCAGAACTCTACTTTATAAAAAACTGGCATCCTATAACTCTCCTCAATACGGACTACAAGATTGCTGAAAATCAGTACCCCCAGCCTTATCAATAATGATCAAACAGGGTTCATGAAGGGCAGATTTATCAGAGAAAATGTCCAGCTGATAGATTGTATCATCCAATACGCCGCAGAGAAAAACATTCCTGGCCCCAGTTGTTCAAAGGATGGATAACGCTATCCAGCGGATAAATCGCTATCCAGCGGATAAGTGTTGGCAAAACAAACTACACTATCCACTGGATAGTGATTTATCCGGTGGATAGCGTTATCCACCCTTTGAACAACTGGGGCCTGGGCTATTACTTTTTATAGATTTTGAAAAAGCTTTCGACTCGAGTGGTCCTTTATCGTTAAGACTTTAAACTTCTTCGGGTTTGGTCCATCGATCATTAATTGGGCAAAAGTTCTCTACTGCAAAACGGAAAGTTGCGTTCTGAATAATGGTTGGTCAACCAATTTTTTCCAGACTCTAAGAGGAGTGAGGCAAGGCTGCCCCTTGTCTCCATATCTATTTACACTTTCAGTTGAAGTTTTGGCCAAGGCTGTTAGACACAACATTAGCATAAAAGGTACTTCTCTCAGCAATAATGAAATTAAAATTAGCCAATATGTTGACGACACCACCCTCATTTTGGACGGCTCGAAAGAAACTCTTTCTACAGCTCTAAATATGCTAGAGGATTTTAGCAAAGTCTCCGGTCTCAGACTAAATGATAAGAAGACAGAAGCTCTTTGGATAGGTTCCGGTATTGGTAATGAAAAACTGATTTTGCCAGGAAAGGATTTTAAGTGGCCGAAATATAAGGTGAAAACCTTGGGACTGTGGTTATCAGCCAAACCGGAATTAACTGCACTTCTAAATTATAGTGAAAAAACAGAAAAGATCAGGAAAATCCTGAGCTGCTGGAAGTACCGCAGGTTAAGTCTACTAGGGAGAATTACCGTTTTGAAGTCTCTAGTGGCCTCACAATTAGTTTATTTACTATCATCTTTGCCATCAAACTATAGCCCTTTAAACGAGATCAATACACTATTTTATCAATTTCTTTGGAATGGGAAAGGGGACAAAATCAAATGAAAAATTATGATCAAGGACTATTGCGAGGGAGGACTTAAGATGATCGACCTTATTTCTTTCAATAAATCGTTAAAAACATCTTGGATCCAAAAGTACTTGGATTCTACCAACAATGGAAAGTGGAAAGCTTTTTTTGATCTAGCACTACAAAACTACACCCATGGAAACGTTTTCACCGGGAATCTTAACATTAAAGACACTATAACGTTGATCAAAGTCTCGGATGCATTTCTCAAAGAATTGCATAAACTCTGGGCGGAAGTTAGCTTTGAGCAGAAAATAATGTCGCTGGACCAGCTACAAGAGCAAAGCTTGTGGCACAATTCTCTAATAAGAATAGAAAACAAACCAATTTTCTTTAAAGATTGGTGTTCAAAAGGAATTACAAAAGTAAAACATTTACAATTTCCAAAAAGCAACAATTATCTTTCTTTCACAGAATTCCAATGAAAATACGATCTGAATGCTCCTCCACTAAGCTTTTACGGCATAATTTCAGCTGTCAAGGGCATTGGTAACAGCAGTATCAAAAAGGAGGATGGCAATAATCAAGAGTACACACCGCTAAGTATGACACTTTTAAAGGCCAAAAAAGCAAGTGCACTGATATATAAAACTTTAGTCAGAAATAAGGGTGAAATTCCAAATAATAGCCAAAAGAAATGGCTTCTGGACTGCAGCTATCCTTGCAATGAAAATATCGACTGGAGCTCGGCATACCTCTCAGCATCTCAGTGTACCAAAAGCACAAAGCTAATCGAATTTCAATTTCAATTTATCCACAGATGCCTGGCAACTAATAATTTTCTTTACAAGATTGGGCTAAAAGAAAATTGTAATTGCGCCTTTTGTCAAGACGCTCCAGAGACATTAATACATCTCTTCTGGGCTTGACCAAATCCTCTATCTTTTGGAAAAACATGACAATGGCTGAAAAGTATAAACCTAATACACGACAATCACACTCTACTGAGCAGCACCGCGCTCGGTTTGAAGCCTGACACCTCAAAATTTACCCTCCAAATTAACCATTGTTTACTATTAGCGTGATATCACATCTGGCTTGCTAAATCAAAGGAAATTTCACCCAATTTTGTCCATTACCCGACATTCCTGAAATCAAGATATGAATTGGAAACAAAATGCGGTGACACAAAGAAATGGAACCTCTTGCAGGATATATTAAGTAGCCAGCAGTAACATTTATGCAATGTAATCAACTCATACGACCCTACTCGTAGACGTAACTGACGGTCTCTCTTCTTTAGGTCAAATCTCTCTTCTTTAAGCCAACGTATCAACGTTGATACTAAATATTGTAGCCTTACACATCCTAGTTTACTTAGCTTAACTGAAGCAACTCACTCTCTCAGATTTGTGTTCAACTTACGTTTATTTGCAATAGCCTTTTTCCTGCGCTTTAGCTAGCATTTAGTTTGGGTTTTTTTTACTTTAACTTTCTTTGTTTATATGTCTATTATTTTTTTCTATTTTTCTTATCAGTGTACTTCTTGTAACGTCTTTTCTTCCTTTGCTTAATGATTAATTTAAAAAAATATCTTAATTGTATGTAAACAAAAAATTATGTAAGTAATATATTGTAATTTTAGCAACTAAAAAAAATTTCATGCTGCCTACAATTCTACAAGTGACAGCGAGTTTGCAGCACATTTACTGTCGCTAGAATATCATAGAAGGAAAGCTAAATTTTTCATTTTATTCTTCTTTTATATTGCCATAGTATTATTTTACCACATATTTATACTTCAAATCATGTCATTTTTAGCTCGTGAAGAGCTATCATGACGGCTAGGGATTCAGGATCTCAGGCGTAAACAATAGAATTTGTCACGCATAAACCAATCATCTCAAGTTCAGCAGGCGCACTCATGAATTTGGCTACCAATGAGAGACGCTCGGTATGTCACGTGGCATTTCAGTGTTTGGTACATGTCTTCTGCAAATCAGCACGTGCTTGATCACGTAGCCATTTTCTGAGTTCGAGTAATTTACAGAGTAGAGGTGAGTTCCTCCTCATTTATTATCTTTTACTTTGTCATTATTTCTTTGGATACAACTTTTTGTCCTTGGATTGAAAGACTCAATCCGAAATCACTGGTTTGTAAAACACAGCCAACAACTGTATGGCCAAAAGACTTGGTCCACAATCCATTGAAGTAAACACAAAAACCAAATCTCAAATCCAAGTTAATTATTCCTGGTACCTATTTTGTCACTATAGGTTAGCAGGATAAAGTGATCTACATCTCTTCTAAGGTGAAAAGCAAAATAAATTAATATACCTAGCAGAAGCAAAATAAATATATCTACATAGGAGTATATATCGCTTTGTTATTATGCGACACATTCCTTTGTTTTATACGCTAGTTCTCTGTTTCATTTCTTTCTTGTTATACTGTTCTTTGCAGCATTGTGGCATATGTTTTGATTAGTATATTATGTTTCTACCATTTAGTCAAGATATATCAGCAGATACAAACTTGGAGAGTTGAAACTCAATTCGATACCCAATATCAGCAACCAGGAGCAATCACAGGAATCTGAGCAAGAAACACAAAGTCCACATAGACAAAAGGACAGAAACACCATCAGGCAAACAAGGGACAAACCGCCAGAATCAAACAAAGCCAAGTAAAAACAAAGGTCAACAAGCAGTTGCACATTTAAAGGAAAAACAGACTTTGATCTTTCCTGTTACAGTTCCCATTGATAGCATCTCACGCTGTTGTATTCAAAACAACAGCAAAATGAGACCAATCCCATTTAAAGAAAAACAAACTTTGATCTTTCCTGCTACAGTTCCCATTGATAGCATCTCAGGCTGTTGTATTCAAAAATACTGCAAAATGAGACCAATCCCATTCAAAGAAAAACAAACTTTGATCTTTCCTGTTACAGTTCCCATTGCTAATGTCTAAACAGTTAAGTTGAAATGTTCATTGTTGTTGTGTTTAACAAAACTACGAAAGGAAACCAATCACATTTCAAGGACTAACAAACAAAACATAACAGTACATGCAGAAGAATCAGCTATTCAGCATGACACCTCCAGTGAAAATGCACCAGGTAAGACTGAACAGGTTTCTTTTACATCTCAGAACATATAAAAAAGTTGGATACGGTCTTGAAATCCATTTTGTGTCTTGAACACAGGGTCATTGACCTCTACTCCTGTGAAGCTGGAGAAGGAGGGTGGGGGTCTTCAAGAATTCACCTGTTGCACCTGATGGACCTGAATTCGGTCCCCATCATAAATTAAGTAGAGGCGAGGAGCAGTACTCTGTTCAAATGGAGATCAAGTATGTAAAGGAGAAAAAATTCATATGTTCTCTTAACCTGTTTTCATAACTGTATATAGTTAATAAATAAATTGAGTGAATCAATCTTCAAATATGATTTATTTCACATTAATATTTAAATATTATTATAATTATTATTTACATTTATATATAAATTACTATTATTAAACAATAAAATAAATTCTGAATGCGTATACTTTACATATCTTTTACATTTGAAAAGCAAAGAGAAGTGTATTTGTTACTCTTAGAAAAATGTTTTGCAACATGTTATTTGTCAGTGTCTTGAAGATCAATTGTTTGTAAAGCATTGAAGAGAATCGTTAAAGCACAGTTAATGGAGCGTTACGCCACAAGGCCCCCTAGTGGGTTCTCTATTTACATGTTCTAGTGTAATGTAATGCAACAGATCTTTAGGCCTTTCTTGTCTTGAAAAGATAATAGTTATAAAGGACTCTTACACTGAACATGATGCAATACCTTCTAGTACTTTTATATATTACGCATTTTGTATGGCTAGTTTTAATCATACCTCTATTCATGTCTCGAACTGCACGCAGTTCTTGTTGTCTATAGTACACAGTTCACCATTGGCCTAAATCCAGACAGCTGTCTGGCTATAAAGAGTTTAAGGTGTGAACTTTAATATCATCCACTAGCAATATTGCTACAATAACTTTAGGTCATCTCGAGAATTGTAATGCCCACCCTCCCTCCCTTAGGAGATTCATTTGTTGTTATCAATAATACATTGAGGTTCACCACTGATAACCACGCTATCAGTTAAGTAAACTTATTTTACCCTCATTTGTTGGCGGAGTTGGCTCATAGTGCTGGGAAGATAAGAAAGGCTCATGAAGTCACAATTGTCTATACTCTAGCACGTTGCTGACCAGAGTTCAGCTCATAGTGTCGTTTGGAGTTAGGCTTATAAGACCCATAAGCTTATGGCCCTGCTAACTTGTCCGATCCAGTGCAGGTTTTACCACTAGGGAGATAAGTTTGGCTTTGGTCACGCAATGGAAGTTTGCTTGTCTCCCCGAATGCGGAGAGAATGCTAAAGGCACAAGCTCCAAGGGGGTATGGAATATGTCAAGGCTCAGATAAATTATGCCATTTTGTGCACTTTGGCAAGGCATTTGTGATTACAAAAAAGACAGTTTTAACACGAAGCTAAACCGACAACTTTTGCTGAAAATTGGAAAATGTGTTTGAGTTTGTGGCTGCCATCACTTCAAGTAAGTTTCCCTCTTCAGTTCTTCTTTATAAAAGCCAACATTGTTCTTTGTGCAGGCATAGGTCGTTTTGTTGTTCATTTTAACAGCTCCTCACTCATTTAAATAATATAACACAACTAGAACCAAGAAGCTGAAGCCACAACCTAGCACAGATGCATGATGGGAGTGGATTGTGATCGCAGGCACACAAACTAAAAAAATATGGCAGATTGAGAGGAAAACATCAGGTGAAAAAGAGAGCATAATCATATCAGTGCTGATTGAAAGTTAAAATTTTATTGTGATATGTCAAAATATTAATGATATGTGACCCTCCATTAGAAGACACGTTTGCAAAGGGTTAAAAAAACATTTCACTCATTTAAAAATTTTCCAACATATGGGGATGAGCCGCCTCACATCCCCCAGATCAACGACTGAATATGGCTTACCAAAAGTAGGTTTACAGAGCAAGGTAGAAGCTGACTGCGATTGATTGGAACTATCACCACAACCTGCTGAATGCCACAAAAGAGGATGCCGAGACGATCATCACCAGAAACTATTATCAGAGAAAAAAATATTGGGATGTGAGGACAGTAAAGGTGACAAAAGACTATGGATACATTTGGATTCTGGTGGCCAAGATATTCAAACCTTAAGTGTATGATGATGATTCTATCACACAGGAAGTTCCATTGGAGCCTGATCCCAGACTCATTGCTCCCACAATTGCAGAATGTGAACCCCTTTTGCCTCAAGAGCTCTTTGCAAGACGCAAGAGTCAGTTTTCACACACAGGCAGCTCATGTTGTGCTAAAGAACTGAAAGCACAGCTAACTGTGTAACCTTTGTTCACTTTAATCTAACACAAACATGTGACATGCTGATGAAAAAAAATAGCGGTATTTATTGAATAAGTATTGTATTTTTTTTCTTTGAAAATATATATCAGTTGTTTGCAAAATCTTTAAGGGCTGTCTCTGTTTTTGCAGTAGGTGGGAGATGGTAAAATTGTTTCTTAGCAGTATGTTCCAGGGCTCACAGTTCTCTTGTCCTGCAAAAATCGTGGGCCATAACCCCAAAACAAATATCAAAAATTTCTGGATAGTTATGAAAAGTGATTATATTGTTTGTAAATTTTATAGCTTTTATTACAGTAAAGATTGCTTCATCAATGAAATAGGCACAAAAGCAGGGTTGTCAATAGAAGCCCGTAGCCGGCGGAAATGCGCTGGTTGTCAGACCATATTGCGCCGGCTACTGTTAACCAGTAATTGCTGTAAAGAATTTGAAATACATTTTGAAGAAAATCATCTTTTCCTTTTCTAAATCAAAATGTATGATATCCTTAAGTTTCACGTGTAGCCCGGTTATCGGTTGACCTTTCTAAATAGAAACGCATATATTCTCCGCTAATTATTTCTAAAATTGAGCACACAGATTAATACAGCACTGGTGTCGCGTTTTCTTTCACGATAAATTGCGTGACTTATCTGCAGTTGAAGATGTGCAGTTGAAGATGGACGCGAGAAAGCGAGCAGGATCATATACGTTACATGACTTTTTTTTTTCGAGTTCTGCAAAATCAAAAAAGAAGAACGCTAAAGACAGCGAGGATGATCAAGGTAAGGAATCACTCCTTAAGTGAATAAAGTAATTTTATTGTAGAACTAAAATTTGGGAGAATTTCTCGGGTGTGCCAAGAAATATCACTTTACTTAATACAGTACTGTTTCCGCGGAAGAAAACTAACAATAAACCGTGTAACACATTTTTAGCATATGCTTCTCTGTTAATCTTTACAACCAGTATTGTTTGACTGCTTGTTTTACAGTTTGAATTATGAATTTCTTCTCATTAAACGCACGGCATCGCTAATTTGATTTCCAAACAGACAAAGCTAAAAATGTAGCTGAAGGATCGTATCTATGGAAAGTCGCTGTAGTTTCTTTTGCCATCTTGCAATTTGGAAACCTCACGTTTTTTGCAATATATGTTTTGCTTTTTTAGCCAACAAGGACGGTAACGCTGTGAAGAAGTAACTACTATTTTGTGCAAATTTTCTTGTGTTTTGTGGGCGCCATATAGTCTAGACATGGCGGCCTTTTTTTAATTACCACAGATTTCCACAAAAATTAACTACATGATAAAACTTCAGAGGATAAACTGAATGATACATGTACTACTTAAATGTATGTAGTCATATAGGGCCTTTATATTTAACCTCTCTGGAAGGAACAAAATATGATTTGCAATAGAAAATACCTGAAATTCTTCAGCATATTTTCGCATCAGACGTAAATTGCATGTGACAAAGTTTCTCTCGACTGGTTATTCCAGATGTTTACCGTTCATTTTAACTTGAGATTGGGAACCAACATTGCCTGATCACAAAAGAAAGCGAACAAACCTCTTGAGAAAGATAAGATTGTTGAATATTTTCTTGCAGTTTCTCTTTCAGCTAACACTGATCAATGACGAATAGGAATATGGCCGCAATCGATCCATCCATCCATTGATCTTACATGTATATGCGAACTCAATTTACATTGTAGGTTACCAGGCATTTGAGTGAAGCATGAGAAGAAAGCAAACATTGAATGCGTTGATTTTAAATGTCTTTTAATATGCCTCAATCTATCGTTTCAAGAACAGAACACTGTAAATAAATACTGAAAGAGGCCTTGCAATGTAAGCAGAGTATGGATTTTTATAAAGCTTGTAGATTTCATGTTTGTTTACAAGTAGGTCCCAGTCTCCTCTTGGCCACCCCCGAAATGTCTTGTATTGTCGATTATGATGGAAAAAGTTTTATCTTACACTAACTGGTTTCTATGAAAATGATCTTGCTTAGAATCCCCAAATCTCCAAGACAATCAGAGGAGATACCTAATGGATGGGTGAGAACAAAACAGCTGTCTTGTGTAATTTTCAAGTGACTGTCAACTGTTCATTTGATCATCCCTGTAACAGATCCGAGTTTTGTTTGCCAAGTGTATCCAGTGAAGTCTGTAAAACTGTCAAACTAGTGTTTGTTTATCACAAGGAAGGAATTTTGGAAATGTTCTCTATCTGAGGGAATTGCGTCGTCATGCTTTTGTAGCTCAGATGCGCCAACCTGTGTCAAGTGGCATTTCCCTTAATGCCACTCAACCCATACAGCCTATCAGTCACTTTTGAGCCTTTTCACGACATCGGGATTTTCAACCTCTCAGAAAAGAACAATTTCTTTCCCTTTGATGGGTGGGTTCTATGCGTTAGATAGCCTCATGGGAAAGGGTTGGGATGTCAAGCCATTACATGCTGACATGGGGGATTGTCATTTTAAGTTTGTAACAAAACTTTCTATTTATTTAGAGAAAAAGCACTTCACTCTTAAGTTTTTCAAGGCTCCTTTTTCCATGTGCCCGAACTATAGGGATAGGTGTAAAGTACTGCTTATTTAATTGCAATAGTAAATGAATTGTCAAGTACAATGTCTTTTGTAATTCTATTTGTATCCGTTTTTGCCAATTGTTGGTTTTCAGATGTAGGGAAAAACACTAAGTGCAAAGAATAATCACTACTTTCTGTAATTAAAGTTATAAGGCATTAGTAGTTTTCAAGTTTGTAATGAAAGCAATTTGTCTTTACTAAGGTTTGTAATACTTATTATAGTGATAGTTTCACAAAGTTTGCAATTAGTTTTGGTTATATTGGTTCATTGAGTTGTTTTGATTTCCTAGATTATGAATCCTTTACTAATTAATAATATTTGATAATTCTTATAAACCATTTAAGTATAAAGTCATAGGTATTAAATTAGTAACAAACCCATGCAGCCTACTATACCAGTTGAATTATCTAACAACGCTCCCAGCCATGTCATCAAGTTCCCATCATACACAGGAGACAATGACTCAACGACAGAAGCACACGTTCATGGAAAAGTAACTAATGGTGTAGAAAAATTCAGTTATATGGTGCATGTGAAAAGGTCCCTACAAACGGGATTGTACAATCTCAGTGAAAGTGGCCAACTTTAAAATTGCTCATCATCACAAAACGTAAAAAATTATTTAGTGAAATGTTTTTCATACAGGAACTCACAACAAAGATTATTCAAAGGAGATCCAAGCTGCAATAAGGTGCATCATTCTCCATGCATTTGAAAACCATAGTAGCTCTGCAAGTAGTTGGTGTGGGTTTAAGGGGGACACAGACCCATAAAAGCAGAGACCTTCCATACGGGAATGACCTGCACAGGGAGAAAGTCTGGTCAGCCCTGGAAAACATTTTAAACAATTACTAGACTGATGCTGTGATGCATCAAGTACTTTGAGATAAAATAAGAAAATCCACTTTGGAATTCAAGCACAAAAGAGCTAATATTCCAAGAAAAAATAATTGTGCACAAACTGGAAGAAAAGAGGCATGGAAAGGCAAGTTCACTACAACAAAAGCAAATTCTTCAAGTTCCTCATTTTTGACAACTGGAATATTCACTGAATTGCGCCAATTATCAATTACTAATCAATGTGGCTTACATCAATTCTCAAAGGAAAGGAACAGAGGAGGTTCAGCAACAGTTGTTATGTGCATGGACCAGTATGAAAGCAAGTGCCTTTGACAACTGATTGACCCAGTTTTACAAAAGATAACTGACAAAGACATAACTCTCCTTACCCATGAATTCATCAAAGGACACATTAATGGCCTACAATCCACTTAGATGATTGACAACAAAACTGCAAAATATCTTAAAAACACCAAAACCAGGACACCCTGGATGTCCTAAAGCCACCCTACTGGATGCATATCCACCTTTAGTTCAAAACTTCCATCTTGCATAAAGACACCACATGTTCTCAGCAGACTAAACAGCATCCATCAACTTAATGATGGTAACTTTCTTATAACTCTTGATGTATCCTCTCTGTCCACAAAAACTCCACATACAGATGAGGTCTTGGATCAACAACAGACCAAACAGTCAAGACAAGCAGAATTTGTGATCTTATCTGATTGACTCTTACAAATAAAACTTTTACTTTCAACAATCAGCACTACTGGAAAATTAATGGCACAGCAATGGGAAATGGCAAATTCAAACAAAAAGCACTAGCATCCACTCCCTACTCTTCCCCTGTTCGGTGGTGATATATCAAGGATGGATTTCTTCTCTGGCCTCATGGGGAAGAAAAACTGGTTAAGTTTATCACCTTTTTTAATGGTTTGCAACCCTCTATCAAGTTTACAAGTTCCTATTCAACTACTGAGATTTCATTCCCAGTATCAACATTCTCCTCCATTACGGAAACTCATATATTGACCTTTAAATCAAAGCTTTGGACAAACACCAGTGCCTTCTAAAATCATCTTGCCACCCCTCCCACACCAGGCAGTCTATCCCCTAAAGCATAGCTCTTCCAATACATATTTGAATCTGCTCAACAGAAAATTTTTTTGACAAAACAACCAAAGCTTTCGCTTTTCTTTGTGCGTTACGAGTATAGCTTCACTGTGGTGCAATTGGGAGGATGTACAGTTGTGTTTCAGGACCGAACAAGCCCTTGTTGGTGTTTATTTTAACAGTCAAAAGCAAAACAGGATCTTCACAATGGAGCAATTCAAAATCAGCTGATTGTTTTGTTAAATTTTCTCCATTTCAGTAATTATCAGGTGCCAATGCTCAAATTGCTCCTTTCAGCAAATTACCAAGCTAGAAGAGTGCTGGTGTTGCCCAGACATTGACCAGTGCAATGAACGAATGTACGACGTGGAGAAAGAGGGCGAATGCATTACCAAGCATCCAGGCTATGCTGCATGTGGCTTAAACTCTTGGGTGCTCTTTACTGCAGCAATAGGCCTGAAGACCAAGGCCAAAAAATCCTACACCACAACCAAAACCGAACAAAATGCAGCTGAGCCAGAGTAAGTGGCGTTTGCTTTTTTTAATTTGTCACAGCACAGTTTGTTTCCAGATTTGCATGTGTAAGGATTTTAAATGAAGGAATACAGTTAAATACTGTCAATACTTATAATTACTGTTTCCTGTCTAAGTGCACGCTCCCTAAATTTAGGTAATGTTTTATTTGTTATAGATTTTTTTTAATGAACCACAGCAAATAAAATTTGAAAATATCACATTAAATGATCAAAACTATACAATGCTTAAACAAGCAGACATCAATAGCACTTCTGTTGTAGTTACAGAAGTAACTCAACACAAACTCTAATGCTAAAATAAAAGTTTCTAACAAGAAGAAAATCAAATAACCACATCTGTTGACAATTCAAAATAATTTATCCTATATTTATTACATCATCAGGTTCATGGGATCTGTAGCATATCGCCAATATGTGCACCTTGTTATGAGTGCATTGGTGCCTGCCTAACTGTGTATACAACAGCATCTGCAAAGCTTTTCCAAATCCTGATGGGGAGTCCACAGGCTATGAAGAGGAAGCTGAGCAGGGCTAAGGTTTTGAAAGAATATTATGTCTTCCAGTGTTGACTGGTAATATTATTTTCAAATGAGTTTATTTTCATTCCTCAGTTATACCTACATGGAGTATATGACTTTGAACTGTGCAGTTTGAATGGACAATTGAGGGGGCAAAAACAAACACCTGTTTTGTAATAAATACCAAACAAATTGTGCACCTGTGAATGTAGAGACCAAGCAGGGTGGTCAAGGGTAGGGATTTTGGTACTTTTTTGAAAAACAACAAATTCCTACCCTGGCTCAGCATGACTGGTCTTAAGTTTCAAAATCCCCACACTGTAGCAAGGAAAGGTGCCAATTCCCCTGTATTTGTCTTTACCCTGTGGCCCAAACTGTTAACATTGATCACATCCCCTCTCCCAGGCTTAATGTGATATATGTAGGTGCATCATTCTCAGTGTCATTTCCACTACCCTGTTTCACACAGCAGTAGATTGGCATGCAAAGTGCACATTGAAAAGTGCACATTCAATGGGACCCATTACAGCTGTGCAAACTGTGGAGTCACAATGTGTCCTGACTCCTACTTTGTGAGGTACCACACGATGGTGGACTACCACCTCAAAGATGAAAGCAGGCAGGGCCCACAAAGACTGAAAGAGCCTTGTGGTAGACCCAGGGTTTGGCCAGGAAGGCCAAGAGAACTCCGAAAACAAACTTTAAAATTTAAACTTACATTTTTCACTATAATAGTCATCCTTATGCTTTTGCTTTGCAAAACCCAAGTTTTTACTGTATTTTTTGCATGTAATTGAGGACACTTTGTTGTTTAAGTTGCCAATAGCATGAAGTTTTTATTTAACTACACTAAATTCTCAAACGGTGAAAAAACAGCACATATTTTAAATGTTTTATTTGGAGATTTCACCTATTTTGGAACCTTTAATTGTGATGCCACGATTGTGTAAGACTGTTTTTTACATGTATAACCTTTCTAAAAATATGCTTTGCGTGTACTTGTACCTATTTTAAAAGAGTAAGAACCTTTTCAATTGTTAGTATCAATATTTCAGGAAAAAATAGTGACCCCCTTAGGATCCTAAGGGTTAAACAATATGGTAACTTTCATGATATAGAGGATTAATTACCCCAGGAGCAGAAGGGTAAGGAATTCCATGTTCTTGTTAAAAAAGTTCAACGGTTTTTAGTATTTTCTGAACTCATTCACAGACCACAGTGATTGCTTGGTTGCATGTGGGTGTAAGTTTTTCACTTGATTACTATAGGAACTGCAATGGCTTCAAGCTATTATACTATGAGAACTCCACTGGCTTCCAGTTAAAAAACAAATAATAATTTTTCACATTAGAAGCAATAAATAATTTATAACCCAAATGTATCTATAAACAGATTATTATCTACTTGTCATGATTTTTTACACAGCGTGGGATTATTTGAGAGGACTAATGGTAGGCTAGGACTTGGCTCAACCTCATTTTTTTACTGCATTAAGAATCTTGTCTGTTTCATAATGTGTTTTTAGATGTTTTTGGAAGTAAGTCAATAACTTTGTTATGTCGACTGTTCTGATTGGTTGAGTTAACAATTACATTCATGACCTGTGTCCCTGCCTTTGTAGTTAGTTCAGTTTAAGTGCTATGTGATGGGTTTACACATTTAGCAAATTGTTTAAATAAAGTCATGGAATGGCTTGGATAGTATCCTCTTAACAGGGGTGGCTTTAGCCCAAACACTTCTTTACAGTAACAAGAAAAAAATAATAATAAATTGTCTAAACTGTCCTATGCTTTTAAACATCTTTTTATAATAATGTTTTTGGCTCTGTTTTTTTCTTGAGAGACATAAATAGCAATAACACAATCTTGCTTGTGGCCACAAGTGACAACAAAAGCTAGTGATGTTACATAAGTTACTCCTTGAAAGAAGCAATCAGCAATGTCATAGGAATAGTGTAGTAATGTAGGCGTTAATAACAGGAATGGCTCCGACCTGCGAGTGCACTGGGAACGAGTAAAGTTATAGCAAAAAATAGCACTCCGGTTAGCCTACTATGCATTCCGGTTAGCCTACTTTTCACTCCGGTTAGCCTACTTTTCACTCCGGTTAGCCTACTTTTCACTCCGGTTAGCCTACTATGCATTTCGAGCGTACTATGCACCTCGGTTAGCCTGTTTACGGTTAGCTCTTCATATTTGTAAGGGTAGCATGTTATATTCTTAAAATTATCGGTTCCTGGAGCCAGCTGCCTGGTGGCATAGTGGTCATGAGACACGCTCATTAGTGGGATAACCTGGGTTCGATTCTACCTCGGCGCACTTTATATTGAATATTTTCTTTTTTCACTTTAATAAAAAAAATCTAAGTGTCCGGAGCCATTCCTGCATTTAATGCCATGTGTTTAGTAATGGTATCTTTTGTGCTGTTGGCATCACAATTTTGCATCAAATACAAATATAAACTTAACACAACCTCCAGACAGTCACCCAGGAACAACAACAAAATAAAACAATATCATATGCTTTGTTTTACCGTTAGAGTACACACTGTCAGCATGTTTACCTGACCTGTGGAAAATCAGCAGCGAGAGGAAATCTGAGTCCACCACCAACATCTGGATGAGGCTTCATGTGAAGTTAACCTAAAAGATAGGTTCTTTTTGTTCATGTCCGTAGAACTTTGTACAAATATACACAAGACACACAAGTATTGACTTGTTTCACCCACTCAAGAAGTAGAGCAATAGAATTCTGATGATTTCATTTGAATTTTTACATAACCTCAAAATATTTCTACTATTAAATTGTGTATGTCACCTTGCTCTGCAATTTTAATCCCTCGCACAAGTAGAATACTGTCAAATAAACTTCTGTAACAGTACATAAAAGTTGCTCGAACCTCGACGAACATGTAAGATTAGGCTTACCTTGCAAAGACTTGCATTGAAGACGTTATATCTTACTTTAATATGGAATTTATGTTAATCTAACATGATTCTAAATCTTTCATTCAACAAAAACATATCGTACCTGACAGGTCTTCTTTCTTGATCCTTCTACTTTTGGATGTCCTGAGAGCTGACAGCACTGCTATTTAAGAAATAAATCACATTTAACGACGCCATTGAGTCAACTCGATACAAAACTCAGAGATTTGGTGCAAGGAAATGTCCAGAGTGACGATTTCGAGAGCCGAGCTCCAACCAACATGTACAATTTATTCGAACTGCCTTGAATGAACGTTACAAGCATATATTAAGTCTATTACATAATGACACTCACATTCCACACACATTCCACACGCACGCATTCACATGCTCATTCTACATCCCCCTTTGCAAATAAGCACATTATAGCAAAGCTTATGAAAACAAAATAACAGGCGGAATAAATCAGAAGGCAAAACAGTCAAAACAGTGTCATTAACAATCCTAGTGACTGAGCAAGCTCATAGAAGTTCAATGTTTCCAGTCAAGTAACATAGTCCTGAAACTTCGGATTCGGTCTTGAAATCCTCCCGGATCTGGTAGCATAACCTTCTGGGCCACGAGCTGGGACCTGGGGTCTGACGGGTGTATTTGCCGAAGACTGCTGTGTGACTGCAGATTTGGCAGGCGTCTCGGGTGTTGGAAACGCAACAGTCGGGGAAGGAGGTACATTATGGTCGGATGATACAACAGGTGAGGAAGGAGGAGGTACATCGTGGTCTGTCACTGGTTCCGGAACAGACAGTAGATGTCTTCGGTTTCGGCGGTACTCCTTTCCTTCAGCTTGTACAATGTACGACCGTGGCTGTGCGGCGGGTTGCTTAACGACGCCCAATTTCTAGTATCCTTTATTGGTCTGAAGTCGCACAACCTGCTGTGGACTGAGAGGTGGGAGAGGTTTGGCATGCTGATCGTAATAATACTGTTGACGTTTCAACTTCAAACGCGAGGACACGTCCCTGCTGTTGAGTGTTTTGGGAGTGAGAAGTTTTTTAGCAACTGGAAGAACGCACCTTGTGCGCCTGGACATCAATCGCTGAGCAGGAGAACCTAGGATTTGATCTCTTGGAACGTTCCTGAGGTTGAGAAGGCCAAGCAACGGGTCAGAGCCATCCTTCTTGCATTTGTCAAGCAGGTTCTTGGCTTGCTTAACTGAATTTTCAACCAGACCATTGGACTGAGGAAAATAAGGGCTGCTGGTAACATGTTCGAAGCTCCATTCACTGGTGAACTTCTCAAATTCTCTGCTTGAAAATTGAGGACCATTATCCGTTAGCAGCCTGGTTGGAATGCCGTGGACAGCGAAGTGTCGCTTCATCTTCTGGATCACGGTTCTGGACGACAAATCACTGAGGGTGTTCATTTCGAACCAACCAGAGTAGGAGTCAACGAGTATCAGGTACTGCAAACCATTCCAATCAAATATGTCCGCGCTTACAAGGGACCAAGGGAGGTCTGGGACCAGGTGCATAAGAAGCGGTTCTTTCTGCTGATGAGGTTTGGTACTGTTGCAAGGCTGGCAGGACGCTACGGCAGAATCAATGTCGAGCATCATAGAAGGCCAATACACGATTTCCCTTGCTCTTCTCTTCGTAACATCTATCCCAGGATGCCCCTTGTGGAGTTGCTGAACGTATTCTTTGCGCAACGTTTCTGGAACCACCACTCTCAGGCCTTTCAAGATGATTCCATCATCCACGATCATCTCATCTCGTATTGGAAAGAATGGTTGTACCTCTGGGGCTATACTCTTGGACTTTGCTGGCCAGCCATTACAGATAAAATGAGCAACTTTCTGCATAACAGGATCTGCAAGAGTATGTCTCTGAAGTTCGGCCATACGTGCAGGGGAAATTGACGTGAGAGACAGGATGTTCATCTGCTCATCAGCCTCAAAAACTGGCTCCTCATCAGTGTAGGCGCGTGACAATGTGTCCGCTACATAAAGCTCAGTTCCCTTTTTGAAGACGAACTTCAAGTTGTACTTCTGAAGCAACAAGAGCATACGTTGAAGACGGGCAGGAGCTGAGTGAAGAGGCTTGTTCACGATTGCTGTAAGAGGCTTGTGATCCGTCTCGATGGTAGCTTGTCGACCATAGATGAAATCGTGAAATTTCTTGCATGCAAATGTAGCTGCGAGAAGCTCCTTCTCGATTTGGGCATATCGTGTTTCGGCTTCCGTTAAGGCACGTGAAGCATAGGCCACAGGGCAACCATCTTGCAAGCATGCAGCACCAAGACCACTCTTTGAGGCATCAACAGACAGTGTGACAGACTTTGAGGGGTCGAAGTACCTCAGAACAGGTGGCTGAGAGATATCTGCCTTGAGGGCTTCGAAGGCTCGTTGCTGTACTTGCTCCCAGCTCCAATGTGTGTCATTCCGCAGCAATTCGCGTAGTGGCGCTGTTTTCTCACTGAAGTTGCAAATGAACTTGTGAAGATAATTGGCCATGCCAAGAAATCGCCGGAGTGCCTCTGGGTCATTAGGAGTTGGCATCTCTCTGATAGCTTTAACTTTGGCTTCATCAGGCTTGAGACCACCCTTTGTGAACTGATGGCCAACGTAAGACACTTGATCAAGCCGGAACTTGCATTTCTTTGGGGAAAGTTTCATGTCGATCTCTCGTGCCCTTTGTAAAATTTTCTTAAGGTTGGCATCATGATCCGCTGTTCCCTCGCCCCATACTAACAGGTCATCAACGATAATGGCACAGGGATATCCAGTAAACAGCTCTTCCATGGCACGCTGGAAGACCTCTGAGGCAGACGTGAGGCCAAACGGCATGCGAAGAAATCGGTACCTTCCAAAGGGGGTACTGAAAGTCGTGAGCAATGAAGATTCGTAGTCAAGTTTGATTTGCCAGAAACCACTTCTCGCGTCAAGTGTGGAGAATACTGTGGCATTGGGCATGCGCGATACAACATCTTCAACCGTTCTCATAGGATGGTGGGGTCTTTTAAGGGCTTTGTTGAGATCCCTCGGATCGATGCAGATGCGGACACTGCCGTCTTTCTTCTTTGCCGCTACCATTTGTGAGACCCATTCAGTCGGCTCGGACACAGGTACGATTGCTCCAATCTTGACCATCCTATCAAGCTCTTCTTTCACACTCTCTTCCATTGCAAGGGGTATTTTGCGAGATGGTCTGACAACAGGAGTTGCATCGGGATCAAGCCTCATCTTGTAAACGACAGGTAGATTGCCAAGATCGCCTTCAAATAAATCTTTGTAGTCTTCAAGTATTGCTGCACGGAAGGCATCAGCAGCTTCAACTTCGTGAACCTCACTGTGCAACTGAATGAGATTCAAGCTCAGTGAATCTGCAAGGCCAAGCAATGATGTTACTGGTTTATCAACCACGTGAAATTCCAGCCTACGGGATATCGACTTTGTGTGAACCTCGAACTTCACAGTTCCCAGTGTAGTCAATGTGTCTCCGCCATAGGCAACTAATTGCACCGCTTTCGTCTGATCAATCTCCTCATTACGGCTGATCCGTTTGAACAAGTCGAGCGTGATGACATTGCATTTAGCGCCAGTGTCAATTTTGATTTCAACTTGTTTGCCATTAATTTCCATTGTGCAATAGATTTCACGCTTGTGCCCTAGAGTTGAAGTAATCGCATCAATGACAAATAAATCCTCATCTTGTGAGGTAGGAAACTCGGGAGAGACTTCGTCAACAGGACGCCTGCGATTGGACCGTTGAACATTTGAATCCCGATTCCACCGTTGACCATTGAAACCTCGACGCGTACTTGGAAGCCCACCAGCGCGTTTTAAAAGGCAAACTTTTTCAAAATGATTGAGCTTTCCACAATAAAGGCACTTCTTGCCAAACGCTGGACAGGATTTCTGCTTAGGTGCATGGTTACCACCACAATTCTTGCAATTTTGGATGTCAGGTTTCGAATCTTTCTTCGGAAATTTTCTCCCTTTGCCAACGCCATAAACTTCTTCCTTTGAATCGCTGACATTGCTCGAGAGTTCGCTGTTGTTTCTGTCGGATAATTCGTTGGCTATACCAATGTCGATGGCGCGGTCGAGTGTGAGCCCTCTTTCTTTCAAAAGCTGCTTTCTGATAAGCGGAGAGGCGACACCGCATACTATTTTATCACGAATAAGCTCGTCCTTCAAAGTGCCATACTCGCATGTGTTTGCTAGGATTCTTAGATCGGCCACAAAAGACTGAAACGGTTCACCCACTTTCTGTACTCGTGTGTTGAATTTGTGCCTTTCCATAATGACGTTTCCACGAGGGTCGCAGATTTCAGCAAATTTCCTTTTAAGCACTTCGATACTCTCGCGAGATTCTGCTGCGACTCGAACGCCTCCATCTTCGTTCAGCACAGCGGGAGCGTAAACAAAAGATTTCTCCTTTTCAATTGCTTCTCTTCCTGCCAAATTCAAGAAGATGTACGCTTTAGTCTTGGCATCCTTTTCTCCATGTGCGGCGGCGATAAATATTTCCACCTCCTGTTTGAAATTTTTCCAATTTAACGAGACATTTCCCTCGAAGCTCAGCGGCTCAGGTTTTCGGAGTCCCTCTGCCATAACGATGAGCGAAACTTCAAACTGTTAATGTATCAGAGGAACCGGGCGATACGGATTTTTACTCCTGACACCATGACGATTTCGAGAGCCGAGCTCCAACCAACGTGTACAATTTATTCGAACTGCCTTGAATGAACGTTACAAGCATATATTAAGTCTATTACATAATGACACTCACATTCCACACACATTCCACACGCACGCATTCACATGCTCATTCTACACAGAGAAGGTATAAATTCTAACCTGTCTGAAGAGAGCTTTATATTCCATTTATCCGTCTTTCCAATATGAACGTCGATGCCGAGCGTAGATTAGACTTTTCTTTGCCCGCATTCCGTCACGTGAAGGATCTGTCTTGTGCCGAACCAATTCTTTAGCAGTTAACCTGCGCCAAAGAGTACAAAAGGAATCCAAAACGCTCATCTATTCTTGTACAGAAAGTCGCGGTTTACAGTTCACAAGTCGACAAGTCACCGCCATCTTCTCTTGCTGAGTCCATCCTCGTTCCCAGGTTGCTACTTCACGCGGCCGTATTCTCCCCCCCGCCCCCCCTCCCGCGTAACGAATAATTTTCCCGCCAAAGAATACAGAAACGGCTCTATGCAAAACATTTGGGTCAAAAAATCTCTCCTGTTTGTTATCTTTGTGACGGGGAACTTGAAGCCCTTCTCGCATGTTTACGCAAGCCGAAGGCAAAATCACATATCTTCTTCTGAAATATGCGGTAAAGGTTTTTTGAGAAGCGCCTGTATGAGGTCGCATGACTGGCAAATATTCGAAGTGTACCTCCCTCCCAACGAGACAAATACCGTAATTCCGGTTATAAGCCCCGCACTTATAAGCCCCCCCGGTTATAGCCCCATCTTACTGGAAACAAAAAATACATCCGGTTATAAGCCCCCCGGATATAAGCCCCCCTCTCCTGGATGACAGTACTGAACAGGGCTAAATGTTGGGGGTTTTTTTTAACTTTTTAACTCAAAAACGTATTTCGATCAACACTGCCGTGACTCGTTTCGAAACATTTTTTTATTCCGCTTATAAGCCCCCCCGGATATAAGCCCCTCCGCTTATAAGCCCACCCAAACCCCGTTACGAAGTTGTATAAGCCCAGGGCTTATAACCGGAATTTTACGGTAGTTGCAAAGCGGGATCTTCTAAAAAGCTGTTGCTAGACCGAGTAAGATCAATGTCAACACTACAGTCCCTTTGCCTTTCACAATTTTTTTAAAAAATGCATAGAAAAAGTTAGGGGTTAGATATTTATGTAGGCAGTTTATTTCTCACCATATATGGAAGCATTTTTACTACGCGAACAAAATCTACGCGTGATAAAACTAAAGTGAATTTTCGAAAAGTTATGTTTACATGCATCTAACGCGAATTTTCATGTGAAATACGCTTACAACCATTTGATGATCATAATAATAATAATAATAATAATAATAATAATAATAATAATGACATAAATTTATATAGCGGTACATCTACTTAAAAACGCTTTACAATAATAACAAGATAAGAAATTGAAAAAAAAAATTGGTGAGAAATAAATAACTATAAATTTACACATACCGTAAGAGCGAAAAGGGAAAATAATAATGGTAATGATAAGAAACTAAAAATCATAACCCGTTTAAACAAGAGTGTCATAAGGTTTGGCTTGAATTCCTCTAAAGAAGAACATAGCCTTAAGTTTTCCGGTAAACTGTTCCATAGTTTCGATAGTTTCGGGTCAGTACAGGAAAAGGCTCTAGAGACAGATGTCTTCAGAGCACATTTTGGCTGCACCAGTAGTCCTTCGCTGGCTGATCTTAAAGTTTGTGTCGGTCGGTAAGGAGTTAAGAATTCCTTCAAGTACACTGGTGGCGCCTTACATTTTAACAGTAAAATTGTATATTCGATTCTTTTGGCCACGGGGAGCCATTGCAGTTCCTTCAGTATCGGTGAACCAGATAGCAAACGAGCAGCACAGTTCTGAACATATTGAAAAATATTAATTAACGCAAATTTCATGCCCAATGATTCTGGAGCAACCTGCGTCCTTCACAAGACAAAAATGCCGGAATTATCCTCGTATAATTCAACATTAATAGTGAAGCCTTCAAAAGCTTCCCCCCCCCCCCGTAAGATTCAAAAGTGACAAGTAACTTTGTTGGAAATAAAGGTGTCTTTAAAGAAGTATGCTGTCAATATAGGGTGATTTTAATTAACAGTGACTTAAATAACGGTGCATATCATTAACGCGAATTTTTGAAATCCGAGTTAATAACATGTATCGTTTAATTTCCTCCTGATTTCCTATAATAAGGTAGCATATAAAAAAGCAGAAAGCGATACAACGTAAAAAGATTTTAAATTTGGTGTTCTATATTTTGGCTCGCCAAACCAGCATTCTTCACCATCGGGGTCAATTAGGTTTAGATTTAGTGTTAGCATTATCTATGGTACGGCGGTGTTCATTGATTCTCCTATGTATTGTAAATTACAGCGGTTACATTGAATTACCTAGATGACGTTTTAAGTGTCACAGGTCAAGTTAGATTTAATGTGGCGCGTTTCATTAGTAGAAAAGAAAAGGTTTATGTAGAAAGTCCGTCAGAAATGTAGGGACAAGTAGCGCAGTTTTTTTTCCACTATTTTTTTTCCATTGAGTTTTCGCTGTTGAGACATTCAGTCACCTCTTCCAACTTGTCATAGCTTCTTTCAGTGACTTGGCTTTCGAACTTTCACCAATTAGCTTATAATCGTGCATGATAGTGACAATAGACAGCGCACAGATAAACAGTGGCCGTAAAGCGGGCCGGGGTGGGCGATGCACAAGAGTTTGTCAGTCGGAACACAGTTCAGTAAGTGTCCGTTGTCGGTATTAAAGGTGTCCGTAATAAGCGGATTAATTTTAGAGAAAATACATAAGCTTTATCCCGGGACAAACGAAACTGTCCGTAGTATCGGCGTGTCCGTTATATAGCGGATGTCCGTAGAGCGGGGTTCCACTGTATTTTGGTTCCTATTTTCGCCATGAAGATGTTAACAAAGGCTACGGCCGTTTTAATACTCAAGGCTGTCTCGTAAGCTTGAAGACAGCCCTTATAGTAAAATCGGAACACGTTTTCTATTAGGATAAGGCTGAGCATTTGTCTTAAGTACCTTGTATTGCTTTTGTATTTTTACATGGCACAGGAGTTGTGCATGCCCCTCAACGCCTTTAAACACCAAAAAATAGAGAATGAAAATGATAGTGATTGTCATTATGTGTACTCACTGTGTTCATTTCAATCAAGAAATACAGTTATCCATGTACAACGTGCAGAAAACATGCAGATTTTACAGAACTAGAATTTTGTTGTAAATGGGCACAACATTTAATTTTGAACCTTCGATCAGGGGTGGGTCAGTCAATTTTCAGACACGAGCAAGGAGTGGGTTACGTGTTTGCAACCGCGCTTTTCCGCCGTTTCACCGGCGTGCAAAATTTCGCGAAAAAACGCGTTTTTTTTTCAACCGTTAAACTGAATTTTTGGTGTTAAGATCCCGAATTCCCTAAACTTTGCTACAAAAGCACTTTTTCACACTGTAGCGACATTTTGACAGAGATTCCATGTAAAAATGCACAATATTTCACTTTGGTGCGTGCGCTTAAGCCAAAATTTGGACTTTTTTTTTGTTGCTGAACATTTCCGAATTTTTTCTTGCTCCTTTTCCTTCCTTTGTTTTTTGGATTTCTTATTCTCATGACTTTCTACTCTTCACGTCCTTCCTTCTGGCCAAAAAAGTTTGGACGAAATCGTTGGAAAACCCTGAAAAGGAGACCATGGTCAATCACAGGTGTATTGGCCTGTTTGAGGACCGATTTTGCACCCAAAACGGATCGCGTTTTTCTTTGATTAGCTCTGTCAGAATGCAACGGATATTGAAAATGAACAGCTCTGTGGAAAGGTCAATCCTAGCTCTATCAGCTGTTTATCACAAAAATCCACTGACGTACAAATTGATGACGTCATCCACAAGTGGTTCCAAATAGCGCCTAAATGCGCGTTTGGGGGTGAAAGGATTTAAAGCGGTACACCCCAGGAACCAGATTGCCGTTGGTGGCCGAATTTTAAAAAAATGATTTTCACAACCTCTTCGCCAGTGTTTAGTTTCTCGTAGCCTTTGGTGCTCGTATTAACGGTCTCTTGTGAGACTGCTTCTTTTATTTCCTTCTAATTTTGTATCTTATTTCTGCCGGTCTTTCTAGTACTTGTATCGCATCACAAAACTATTTTAAGTTGTCGGATTAAATTTGCTAACCATAATAACGTGTAAAAACTTTCTTGCCACAGAATGCGATAGTTGCTAAAAAGGTAACAACTTTTAGCGAAAAATGCAATGTATAACACTTAAGCGACGCAAAATGTAAAAATAATTCTCGCCCATAATGAGAATGAAATAGCGTTTTGACGGAATATTATGATTTGTGGTAGAAAATAATATAACATCGTGTTCTCAGCTGGCGTTATTTGAGCGACAAGAGGTTTTGTTTCGTTTTGTTTTGTTGCGAAGCCATAAGACTGAATGCAACTTTGGATATGATGCTGATTCACAGCAATTTTAAATATTGAGAGGTACATTACGTGGAAAATGTAAGAAAATGGAAGCTGTTTAAGTCTACCAAAATAATGATTTATGAACTATTACTTTATCGAACAAAAGGTTCATGATGCACAGCACGATTTCATCATATTGAGGTTCATCAGCATTCATAATCGTTATTGCCTTTTTTTAAGTAACATCCTTTAATTACTATTACACACACCTGCTGTTTTAGGAACCCCGAAGCTTTTCTCTTGAAGCGAGTAAATGATGAATAATTTAAGGTTTTGTTAATTTTGAAAATAATTTTGTACGCCCAGTGAGGTGAGACTCAGTGCCTTCAATGCGTGAAATAGCTTTTTAAACAGCAACAGTCATGGAACCAAAAAGATGCAGAAATTGGTCATTTCAGGAAATAGTGTTTTTCGTGTGTTAATTTATACAAAGACTAATTACTGAGTATTTCTGTTTACAAGAGAGGTAAATACTAATGTATTATAACGTGGAAATCGACCTAAACCTCAAGGTCTTTTAACTTCCTCTCACGTAAATTGGAGGTTGTGTACAAGCTACTGAGTTTAAATTCATGTATAACTTCCTAAATGGTTAAAAATCACTTATTAAAAATCTGTGCCAGTTTTTTTATAGAAAAGGCGTTCAATATACTCAGTTTAGGTACAGTACGTAAAATCGAGAATGTAATATAAACTGTATTCTGGCGTAAGCTTATTAATACTTATTTTGCTTCTTGCACAAATATTGTTTAATCGCAGCTGCGAAAGTTGATAAGCTTATACGATTTTTTTTTTAATTTTTAAGTGTTCTCGGGTGAACCGACAGCTAATTAGCAGCTGAAAACGGCTTGGTAACACGGAGTAGTTTATCTTATATCAAGACCAAATCTCTTGCTCATATATCCCTCCATTGCTTTTTTCTTCTTGGTACAAATTAAACTTGTATAATTACAAAATTGCGCTGTACCATTTTTTATTTAAGTAGAGCTGAAAGATTTATAAATTAATGTCGTTCTGTCTTATCAGCTTCTTCATTGTTCTTATGAATATTTAAACGACAAACGAACGTGATGTAGTCCGCATGTAAAACTATATATTTCTGATATCGATTCACACGGAAAATTTCCTTCTACGAGCCTTGGAAATCGCTATCTCTTTCTTGCTCAAATTCAAAACAAAACCGTTTTAAAACTCATTATTTAGCTTCGATCACCAGCTGTCATAATTGTAGGCCTGCTAGCAAATTCATTTTGGAACTCAGGGGCTCTAGGCAAAATCATAATTACCCAAATTTCCTCCAATGACACGGCTTTAAACAATTTCACATAATTTCATAATCGCATAATTTCAGACCATTAGACGTCGCTGGGCGCAAATTTAAACTGAATACTAATTAGCTATTTGTTGACAGGACAATGCAAAAATCGATTTAATACCAAGGTCTTTTAACTTCCCGTCACGTAGGTCTGTTCCCTACTTTGTATGGTCTGCACACCACACGAAACACCCCGGTCACCGCTTGGTGCCGAAATGAAGCTTGCATGGATGATGTTAATGGTATGTAAGTTCGTTCAACCTGTCTATGCATAAGCAACATATTTGACTTACAAAAAATTAAGTTAAGTTAAGTTGCCATAGAAAATAACTGTCACAACCCGTTGTTTTATATTTAAAACTGAACAACATATAACATATAAAAGCAACAGCATAAATGTTTCGAAAAGAGATAATATTCTCTCGAGAAAGGCGAGTAATGTCAGTGTCTGGCATATATTTTAAATACTGCATTCGGTTACAATATCCTATAAAATCTTAAATCATTTCAGCCTAAGTAAAAAAAAGTTGGGTACCGTTAAATACCACGATCAAACGGACGGTAAAAAAAATTAGCCACGTTCGTCGTAGTTTATCCCAATTTCAGTTAAACATGGGCTGTCCCCTCGTATAAACAACTAATACTCAAAACACATCAATTTTTAATGAAAAGTTAAGCTGCGTAACGTGTGAAACTAAAACTCTGAACTTCATGAATTCATGAACTTCTGTGAAAGTCATGTCGAGTTGCTTTTTTTTTATCCTATGTTAGTTATCAGTATGATTAGCATCGTGCAAAATTAGAAGAGATTAAATTTCCGTGCGTGTCGCTGACTATCAAATCCACTGAATCGAGGTATCAGCTAGTCCTCGCTGTGAAAATAAATTAACTTACGAGTTTTGATAATTTATTTCCATTACGATTGAGTAACGATCTGAAAACTTCCATCTCAGACAAAATATGAAAGTAGCAACACACAAGATTAAGAAAAAATAACTGTGACACAATGTCCACTTCGTTGATATTACCTTCTGGGTGATGTAGTCATTGCATTCCGGCGATTCAATTAATTTGTAGAAGGACAAAATGAAAAAAATGCCCTTGGGCTGCTTACCCAAAGAAATGAAAAGCTGCATATTTAGTCAGAAGTAGCTACTAAAGTATTTATCAAGGTGGTAACTTGACAGCTCGTGATATGCCTCGTTTCATACCCTGCCTAATTCGCAGCTTCTGTGTTACAATATTACTTTTGCGTGAAGGATGCTGAACAATGTTCTTATGTGCTTTATTTGTTCTGTTCTGTACACAGATAAAAAAATTAAACTAGGGGCCATTTATGTTTTGTGTTATGATCAACACCAATTCTCCTTAATGGTCACCACCTGCCGGTAGCCAATAGTACCAGTTGGGAGATTTAGATCAGACTAGTAATGGAATAATATACCAGTCACCTTAGCTAAACGGGTAAATTTATTCCTCTGTGAATTGTGTTTTTTTTTTCGACGGTTGGCCTTTCAGCGAACACATTCCAAACCAGCACTGTGTTGTTTTGTTTCTCCCCGCCCATCCCGAGCGGTTTTAACCATTCATAATATCCTGCCTGTCGCTGGTTATTGTTTAAACGCACTGACTTTTTATATTCACCCAAACCATCCTGGTACTACTTATTCGTAGAAAAAAATAGGCTACAGTGAATCGACCCGGAGATGGACATAACGATCACCACAGCTGAATTAGGTAAACATGAAAATTTGTTATGACCAGTGTTATTTTGACATCGGAGTTGTCATAGCAACGTAATGACGTCATCACGTTTATCAATTTCGTTCGTATTGCTCGGCACCAGGAGATTTTTTCGGAAATCGCTCACGGGAGCATGTACCTCCTATACCTGCCTCAATGTTGGCAAAGTTTGAACAAATTCTGTGAGAGCGTTATCGAAATTTTTGGGGATGAAGCAAAAAACATACTATTGAGATAATAGGGTAATATCTGAAGAAAACGACGCGCTTTGGGGATGCAGTTTCATTTCATAGTAGTTTGATGCCATTTAAAATTGTGTATACAAAATTATGGGGATCGCCACGAACGATTGCGAAAAAAACGGATTTGATGAGCGTGCATTCAGGTGCTCTTGTTGCCACTTTTGTAAATAATTTGGTCTACACCTACAAATGTGATAATTATTTGGAAACCGCTCGATGAATTTTTTTAAAAACTTGTCAATCTCGAGGTTTGTCATCAGTTTATATGGCCTGCAAGTTTCAAGGTCATTGAAAACATTTAAGACAATAAAATCGGGGCTCCAATGTACTTCTTTTCTCTCGCAGATTTTGTGTTGACAAGTGAGTGTCCTCATTATTCACGTGTATTTTTTTTTACTTTCATGTCCACGTGCACAACTCAGCAAAACATTCATTTGCATTAAACAGAACGCTCAATTGCTTTCTAAAAATGTTCGGGAAACATGCTGATATGTCTTGAAAACTGTAATAATATTTGTTACGCCATTAGACTGTAATACAACAATGCCGAGGGTCTCTTTCTCCAGGAAACGAAAAGCTATTTTTGTGTAGAACAACAGATCAGGAAAAAAGTCTAAACTCACTGATAAAATGCAAATGAATTTTTTGCTGAGGTGTGCACGTGAAAATGAAAGTTGAATACAATGCCCGTGAATAATGAGGACACTCACTTGTAAACACAAAATCTGGGAGAAAAAAGTAGTACATTGGAGCCCCAATTTTATTGCCTTACCTGTTTGCAATGACCTTGAAACTTGCAGGCCATATAAACTGATGACAAACCTCGAGATTGACAAGTTTTTAAAAATATTCATCGAGCGGTTTCCAAATAATTATCACATTTGTAGGTGTAGACCAAATTATTTACAAAAGTGGCAACAAGAGCACCTGAATGCACGCTCATCAAATCCGTTTTTTTCGCAATCGGTCGTGGCGATCCCCATAATTTTGTATACACAATTTTAAATGGCATCAAACTACTATGAGATGAAACTACATTCCCAAAGCGCGTCGTGTTCTTCAGATATTACCCTATTATCTCAATAGTATGTTTTTTGCTGTATTTATGACCCTCGAAACTTCATCCCCAAAAATTTCGATAACGCTCTCACAGAATTTGTTCAAACTTTGCCAACATTGAGGCAGGTATAGGAGGTACATGCTCCCTTGAGCGATTTCCGAAAAAATCTCCTGGTGCCGAGCAATACGAACGAAATCGATAAACGTGATGACGTCATTACGTTGCTATGACAACTCCGATGTCAAAATAACACTGGTCATAACAAATTTTCATCTTTACCTAATTCAGCCGTGGTGATCGTTTTTCGATGGCATTGTTAATGACAGTCTGGTTAGTTCTCAAACTTGAGCGGTGTTGCCCCTAAAAAACCCAGTCGAGCCACCTTAATTCTTATTAAAACCTTTTTCTTAATAAAGACCGTTTAAGTTTCTCGCTGAAACGATCTGTCTTTTACTGCCTATGTTAATTGGATCGAGGATGACATTTTTGTTTTCTTATCTACAGACGTATGTCAACACAGTCTTCATAATAGCCGGTAAGTTCTTCCTTAGTTTAGGCTATAGTGAGCTATTATTTACAATACATTACAATCATTACTCAAAGTGATCACCCATAACGTAAACGATGACCTGTTTTGCATATATTAGTTACAGGAGAAAACGGCTGCAACAAGGAAGATTGGCAACTCAGCCTTAGTCAACCAGGATGGACAAACTGCTCAATGGAAAGATATCTCAACGGTATATGGAGGGAAAATGATGCCGATTTTTCGGTACCGGATGGCATTGACAATATTAAGAGAGGGAGGTGTTGCATTTCCCCACAAGAGTACAAAAATGACACACAAGTCTGTCTAAAAGTAGACTGGAAATCATCATTAAGTAGGTCAGTCAAACTGGCGTTGTCATGTAATTTGTAAAGACCAAAAAGTGTGTCCTACAATCGAAAACATTATTAGATGGGCTTTGTCACGGAGTTTAAGAGACTTTTGGACAGCCAAAATGTGTATTTGTGTCGAAGGAAACCTAAAAATAGTGGTCCGTTTTTATTAATTATTGCCATATTAGAGCACTGAAACAGTTTACAAGCGTCTTTTAATAGTTTAGACCGATAAATCCGCAAATTCCCCATGTGGTAGCTCCATTAAGTCTAATAAAACAGGTCTTCTGTAGTAAACGTGTGGCGTGTTGCATAAGCATTAACTAAATTTCTGACGGGACCGAGCAGAGGGAGTAGAGTAGTAGAGTAGAGTAGTAACTTTATTTAAACACGGTAAATTCATCAGAAATACAATTATAAAATACTAATGATAATAAATGCAATACTAAAAACTAAAACAATACTAATTTATACTAACATAACTCTGCTTTACATGAATGCCGTGTACTATAAAAGGTAAAAGGCTATTTTGTAACTAAGAAAAATGATGTCGGCAACCAATTCGAAAACCATTGAGAGTTTGTGCTTGCCGCAAATCAGGTGGTAAGCTGTTCCAAAGCACCGCACCTTGGTAACTAAAACTGTTTTTTAGATAGTTTGTGCGGGGCAAAGGAACAGCGAGTTTGCCCACGGGAGGGGCTGGGGAGGGGGGCTTCCCCACCCCCACCTCGTCAACATACACACTTTAAAAAAAAATAAGAAGAATTTAACTACATAAGTAAGTAAAATCCAGTAACGAGTGATCTAGTAAACGGTTGTTCAGTTTACACCGCCCAAAGACTGAAAAAAAACGCTTCGCTCAACAATGAAGTAAGAGAGATTCAGCAAACTGACAATATTAAATAAAGATAGAACAGAAAACCTTTACCTTGTTGAAATCGTTAGAATCTGCCGATGATAACAATAACATAAAGAGAAATTTCGGCATCTTCGAAGAATATAATTTACAACAAATCCACCGTTGATATTTAGCAAAAATCGTTGGATTCCTGGTTTGTTTGAAGGCTTATGGCTGTAGCTCCGATTTCAAGTAAAATATGTTTTTAAGCAGGATATCATAGTGAAAGACATTAATTTTTAAAAAGTGTTTTTCTTGAATGTTTCAATTTTCAATTTTTACCATATATTTTTTTTAAAAAGTGTTTTTTCTTGAATGTTTCAATTTTCAATTTTTACCATATATTTTTTTAAAAAGTGTTTTTTCTTGAATGTTTCAATTTTCAATTTTCAATTTTTACCATAATGATATATTTTTGATGACATTATTTTATGTATTTATAATGTAAGAGCATAGAGACTTTAGTATTATGCTCCTAAAACTTATTATTAATCTATAGGTCCGGTTCTCAATGTTTAGTATTCTTGTATTGTAAAAATATTGCGTTTTAACTATTTCTTGGTATCTGAGAGTAATTAACATCCAAATGTTTGAAAATGCCCCTGGTCCCCCTATCTGGATTACCCTTATATGTTTCCGTTAAAGCTCCCCCCCCCCCTCCCCCCTTGCAATCATAATCTTGCTGCATGGGCCACGAGAGAGCACACTTTCCGAGCAGAGTTATTATTGACCAATGTTTGATCCATATTTAGAAACAACCAATGGAGTACCTGTCCAGAAGGATATTTTCTTCAAAGCATTTCTCGTTCAAGTGGAAATTTGCTGAACAGTATCGAACAAGCATTATGTTGCAGGCCCAGCAACTTCCTAGACACGAACATGGAGTGCTACATCGAGAGCGCAATGACGTCCCTAGATAAAAAGGGTTGGACCAAGTGTTGGCGAGATTTATATTACATGGTAGGCGTGTACAAAGGAGATTGTGACAATCTGTACTGTATTGAGATGATCAGATGTTGCAGGATGATGTCACCTGGTACACATGCTGGGATGAGATCAGCAGGTATATACATGCCTCCTAAATGTGCACCAAAATTTAGATCATCGAATAAACGAGCGGAGTGCCTTATTGCCTCGGCATTAATCACGCAGATCGAATAATCCAGAACTAATATTTTCTAAACCCTGATATGACTCCGGTTATTTAAGAAGTTGCGAATCGATAAGACTTAAATAAATAAAGCGTAAACAGGATTCCAACCCGTGACGTATTAATTTGTACCAGTAATCACATGATTTCGAGTGCAATTTGGAATAAATAAGCACGAGTAAATTTTTCAAAGGCAAACAAAATTGCACGAGCCCGTAGGGCGACTGCAATTTGTAGTCTTTGAAAAATT
This sequence comes from Meandrina meandrites, assembly GCA_963693305.1. Classification (NCBI taxonomy): domain Eukaryota; kingdom Metazoa; phylum Cnidaria; class Anthozoa; order Scleractinia; family Meandrinidae; genus Meandrina; species Meandrina meandrites. The sequence continues at coordinate 33,723,818 of OY855903.1, read as the reverse complement.
TACGAGTGCTTATTTATTCCAAATTGCACGAGAAAAATCATGTGATTACTAGTTAATAATATACACGCAACCATTTCTGTCACGTACGCTTTGTTAATTTTCGTGACAAATTCATGTGTCGAGCGCCTGCCTGTAAATTTGACGTGTGAATTCATGCGTAAATATTCAATTCATGCACTCGCTGGAAGTGCTGCATGAAAAGTTTTTAGTTCAGAAATAGTCTTCTCGAAATTTGAAGAACTTGAACAGAAAAGCAAATTTTCCTAAGCGGCTAAGGTTCTGCTGCTGTTCTTTTCGGTGGGTTTAAGAAACTCCGTCTGTGCCGTGTTTGTGCACGGTCGAGCCGAAAACAGCCCTCATATCAGCACATGATGTTTTGACAGAATATCGAAATACTGAACTAGAATCCACCGAAGGGATCTTCTCAGTGCAGAGGAGAGCATTCAGCTACAACTCCGTGTTGCTGGCTGATTTCACCGCACGTTCTACAGGTTAGATTTGCCTTTTAAGGTGATTCCTCAGAAATAAAACTGCCCGATCGATTTTTTGGAAACTTTCGCAGAATGTTCCCTACCAAGCACTGTTTCGAAAAATACAATAAAAAAGATAGGTCACCATGCTCGCAAGAGAGATATAATGGGCCAGACTTACATTATTTATGCCCGTTCTGGTATTAATCGCGCGCGTTATTTCATCGGCCCACATTACATATTTTGGTAGCTGGAAGCAAAGTTTTTTAAAGTAATACTTAAGAAACAACTCGATAGGTAGAAAGTCCCTAGCATAAGAAACAATTCTATATATATCTTACGGAAAAATTCAGACAAATCCAAACAACATCCAATCAAAACGTTCCTCGGGTCGTTGTTTCCAAGGTCATAATTTGCGTCCTCGAGTAACGATTTTGTGCACGCTTTCAGCTATATCTTTTTTTTCCCGATGAATTTTTTTTAAAATTGTCCAGCTCAAAGAGGACAATTTGCACATCAAAATTCTGCAATAAAATATATAGATCACCATGCTTGTTTACGAGAAAACGACGATATATCTCTCTCGCGAGCCAAGCCGTATAGAAAAAAGCCGCCATTTTGCTCATGTGCGCGCGCTAATCTGCGCAGAAGGGATGCGCAATGCAATACTGAGGAATCACCTTAACACCACTTTTGGCGCCTTTTGTTATTGAGCGAGCTTTTTAACAACAGCTGCAAAAATTTAGCTAAGCTTACCTAATTTCTCAGCTGTCTCTCTTGAAAAAATAGAATGCTTGCTTCTCTCGTCTTCAAAACTAAGAAGTAGTCTGTTCCTAAGCAGTCTGGTTAGCGCTTCTTCGCGTTTCCCTTCAGAGAATTGAAGTATTCAGAGTATATGTTTCGGCGAGGATTGTCGGTGACGCTTTGGCGCATTAAAATTGGCCGTCCACCTGAGTTTAATTTCAAGTTTATGCTTTGTCCTCATTGCTTTTGTGATTATTCCTCGTCTTTCACACCTCTTGACCATTGGTAATTTTTGTAGTGCTCTTTTACTTTGCGTTACTTTGAAGCTTTTCAATAAAATTGCGTTATACAGATCAAACAATCTTGTCTCACTTTTGTCCGCCATTTTGTTTGTCCGAGATGGATTTTGCATGCTAGCGTAAATATCAATCATTTTCAATTTCACCGTTTTGCACTGCTAATTTCACGTTTTGCACTGCCAATTTCACTTTCTGCACTGCCAATTTCACTTTTTGCACTGGTTTGGAATTAATTGACGTGTTCTTAGCCAATCAGAATGAAGAATTCTCGGTTTGAGATTTGATTGGTAAAGGATTACAGCACTCTTACATTCAGAAGTCGATATTTTTCTATCAGTTGAGTTAACGGCATTATTACCGGATTGCAAGCAGTGTTGCTCCTCTTCAAATGACAAAATGCGTGCAATAAAAAAAAAATTGTCTCGCCTTTACGATCATTGTTCGATAGTTACAGAATTGGGGTCATCGAGGTCGTGTTTGAGTTATAGTCAATTAAAGGTAATATTTTAAAGATCGTACTATATTGGCCTGTTGAGGAGGTGGTCATAACTCGTTCTTTTAGTATCGACAGAAATTAACCGTCAAACGTTTATATAAAGCTTCAAGTTGTAGCTCGTATGAATGAATGAATGAATTATTGTCACATATTCCTTGGAATTGTGCCTTCTTGGAAGAGGATGTGGATCAATGACCTATTACTGGCTGCTGCTGATATGTGCATTCCAACCTTTACTGTAAGAAAGAAAATTAATCCTCCATGGATCACCAAGGATATTCTCAATAAGATCAAAAAGAAAAAAAGGTTATGGAGAAAACTTAAAGCTCATCCATCAGAAGCCCTTAGCAGTAAGTTTAAAGAGTTACGAAGATCAGTCAAACGACTTATAAGATCTGAGTATAAAAGGTATCTACAACATCTGTCCAGTCAACTGAAGGCAAACCCAAAGCGATTTTGGAGCTACCATTCAATTAAGTCGAAATCAAAAAGGCTTCCTGAAGTAATCACTTATAACGGAAGATCTGTGTCGAAACCTCAAGAACAAGCTAATTTATTCAATATTCACTTCCACTCAGTTTTTTGTAAACAGAGTACTGGGGTACAAGCTCCGATACAGATTGACTTACAAGACTTAAGTATTGGTGTCCTCACCAACCATGTGACATGTGACACTAAAGAAGTTCAAAATTTGCTTAGGACGCCTACCTAAATTATGGAAATCGGCAAATATCACACCTATACATAAGGATTGTGATCGAGAGCCAGTAGAAAATTATAGAGGCATCTCACTCCTAACTATAATTAGTAGAATTCTACTAGTACACTAATGCAAATGCTGCAATGTGATTGGCTGAGCTATTGAACACTATCAGCCATTAGTGTGCAGTTGCCGAAGGTCGTCCACAAAATGCGACGTTTTTATCGTTTTTCCGAAGTTTTGGAAGGAAGTTAAAATGTAAATGGATAATAAAATTCTCGAGAAGACTAAAAGAAGGACATTAGCGGTTTCTTGACTCTAAAAGCTTGAAATTATTGAAAAACGGGTGCACGCGCGTAAACAACTGCAAATTTACCAAGGACAATTCAATGCGTGCGATTTCGTTAAACCGTTAAGTTCGATAATGCGTAGGAAAATAACTAGAAACCATTATTTGCGTTTATTTCAGTCAGAATTCTACTAAAACAATTAGATTATTCGCTCTCAATTTGTATGAGGTGATAGTTGATTCGGCCTGCGGCGTCATCAACTATCACCTCATGGAAATCTCTAGCTCATAATCTAATTGTTAATTGGAAAATGCCAGGAGAGAATAGTGTATCATGCTACTTATAATCAAGTTATCAGTTTTATACATAACTCTCATCATGGGTTCCTCACTGGTCGCTCTTCCACTACCCAACTACTCTTGGTACATCATGACTGGCTCAAGGCCTTGGATAGGAGTGGCCAGGTCGATGTAGTATTTATTGACTTTTCAAAGGCTTTTGATCTCGTCTGTCATGACATCCTCTTGACCAAACTTTATAAATATGGTGTTCGCGGAGAACTGCTTGATTGGTGCAGAGATTATTTAACAAGTCGTCAACAGCGTGTAGTAGTGAAAGGAGAGGTTTCTGATTGGCTACCTGTAACCTCTGGTGTCCCACAAGGTTCTTTGTTGGGACCTTTATTTTTCATAGTATATATCAATGATTTACCTGGGATAATTAGTAAGGGCAGTTCAATTGCTTTATATGCTGACGACAGTAAAATGTACAGGGTTATTAATACTCAAGAAGATCTGTCTAATTTTCAGAGTGACATAGATAAAATATCAGAGCGGTGTAAGATGAATAAGATGATAATGAACACTAAGAAATGTAAGATCATGCACATAACCAGGAAAAAATCACCTTTAGCTGGGGAATATTTTATTGAAGGTCAACCTTTAGAAAGTGTCAATGTGCACAAAGATTCAGGATTGTTTACTGCCAGTGATCTCTCATGGAATCAACATATAGACAAAATTACTGCTAGGGCTAATAGAGTGTTAGGATTGGTTAAAAGAACTTGTGGAGATCTCAAGGACATTGATACTAAGAAAACACTGTACTGTGGTCTTGTGAGAGCTTTTTTGGAATATTCATGCGAAACTTGGAACCCTCATACAAAACGTAACATTGATAAATTAGAGGCTGTTCAGCGAAGAGCCACAAGATGGATTACTTTGTCTGATGATGATTACGATCTTAGATTATCGAAGTTAAAATTGTTGTCTTTATTTAATAGGTTTGTTAGAGATAATACATTTTTGTTTAATGTAATTAATGAGCATTATGAAAAAAGATATATCAGACAAGCTCATATTTTGTAAGGACAGAAGCACAGGGCACAACTTGAAGAAAAATGTCACACAGGATCTTGTCCCAAATCTAAGTAGGACTAATGGTTTTAAATATAGTTTTTTTAACCGTATTGTTAATGAATGGAATAGTTTACCTAATCATATTAGAGAAGTAAATTGTATTGCAACTTTTAAAAGGAATGTTTTAAGTTTTCTTATGGATAATTAGAATATTTGTATATTTGTATTTGTATTTGTACATATTTTAAATTTTAATAAGTGGGGACATCCCTAGTATGGTGCCATTGCGCTTTTGGTTGTCTTCTTCTCCACAGCTTTTTGTTTGTTTTGTTATCTTAATTTCCATTGTGTATTTGTATTGTATGGAGTAAATAGTAATAAATAAATAAATAAATAAATTACTAGAGTAAGGGCGATTTGTAAGAGGCTGAAATAAGTGCGGTGCAGTGATGATGCAAGATTGCAGAATCCAAAACCTTTATTACATTCAATGTCTCTGATTGATGAGTGTGTGTTCAAAAAGATAAAAAAAATTCTTCTGTCCGACTTTCTGGAGCTTATTTGCCCAAGTTCCTATGCATTTACTTATTTAGTGACAAGAAATAAGTCGACAGCAATAAAATAGTTCGTTTTTGTTTTTCAGATATGACACTTCTTGGTCATTGGCTTTTAAACGGCAGAGACGAGCTTCTAAGGTTGGTGGCAATCCACATAAACGTCAAATAAAACAATTCTTTTTATCGTTGTTTTGTATCGATTTGCATTCAATAGCAACATTTGATAGAAGCTTTACCTCGAATCTCACTTCGTTTCCTTCTATTTCAGATTTAGCAGCTTGCCATCCTTCATCGAAGGACGATGTCCGAACAGTAGAGCAGTTATTTTCAACCAAACAAATTCCTTTGCTAGTACACCGATAATCCCTCTTAACAGCAGGAGTTTTACTATTGCCTTTTGGATAAAACAAACAAAATGGGTTCTCAATAAGATAGGAGCGATTTACAGTGACTGGTATAAGCCGTGGCAGTTTCTTATAAGCACAAGTAATCAAAAGATCATGTTAAATCGTCATAAACATGACCCTAGTGAAGAATGGTGGTACTTAGAGAGCACCAAAGTTACTTTGAGCACGTGGACTCACGTGGCTGTTACCTGGGATCACGTGATTAGCTATGTTTTTATCTATGCTGACGGAAAAGAAATAGGGCACAAATCATACACCCCCGGGAGCGCCTTCTTTGAACCCACCTGGAGACGATACCAGGTTGGTAATGATGGTCACTGGGAGAATCACCAGTTCCACGGATCAGTGATGGATCTGTATGTCTTTGGCACTGCCTTGTCGCTCGATGAAATCAACAAACTGAGAGGTAAACTTCAACACTGTACTATGTAACGGTCGACCCACGAAAACAGGACGATTTAAAATGGTAAGGACAGTCACCCCAACAATCACCAGTTCCACGGATAAATGATGGGCTTCTTGTCCTTGGAATGATAAAAATTTTAAAATTTTAATTAAAGCTCTGGAGCTAAATTAGATAAAACAAAACAATGAATAAAAACGACTTTATACAGTTACTATAAAACCTGTTCTTCAGTCTGTTCGTTTTACAAATAGGGAGGTGAAATCTTCGACTATCTCTAAGACCAATAAATTCATAAGTGAAATCTAAGATACCATCAATTAATCAATCAATCAATCAATCAATCAATCAAACAATCAATCAATCAATCAATCGTCCATCATTTACTCGATGAATAGTATTTATTTATACACGGGGTAGTAAGAATAATACCGTTGCAAATCAACATCAAAACAAGAGCCTTGGAAAAGGCTGTGATAAACAGTTTTTGTTCTTTGCACTCTCTTATTTAATATTGTTTCAGGATTTCCTGTTATTGTTAACACTACGAAAAAAGTTACAGGAAGAAACGTTGTCGTCGCGTGGGAACCTCTCCTAGATGGAGCGTGCCCGACTCTCGGGTATACCGTATACTACAGAGAAGTTATGCCACTCGATAGAAAAGGCAAATGGCATTCAGTTACCTTGCATAGAAATGTAACTAGTTACACGCTTCATGTCAACTGCAGAAAAGAGTATGATGTAGCCGTTACTTCACGAAGTGAATATCAAGAGAGTAGTTTGAGTGACAGCAAAATATGGAATTTCAAGACCGAAGGTAATGACGTATTGTATATGAAATGATTCATATATGAACTGCGGATATATATGAAGGTGATATGTGATCTTCGCAGTGAAGCCTGAAAAAAATCAGGGCTTCAACGGGATTCGAACCCGTGACCTCCGCGATACCGGTGCGATGCTCTAGTCTTCATTCCAATTGCTTAAATTGGAAATTCACTGCGAAGATCACATATCACCTTCACCGAAGGTAATGTTGTCCTGAACTGTGATGTAAACAGAAAGATTGAACTCACTAGGTGTTATTTGCTATTTTCCTTTTTACGAGTATTTTGCATATAATGGAAAATGAAGTATGGTCGGGTATCGACCGCAATCACTCACACGGTCGCATCCTTGGGTCGTAGGCTTGGTTGTAATTCCGCTGACCAACGCATAAATAAACCGGGAGCAGACGAAATGAAATATTGATAAGTGTGAAACTTACTGAAATAATGACGAGATGTTACCACCGGTTGCATTGATACGCTATGGTCAAAATCGAAACACCCGCGGAAACATTTCCAAGATTTCCGTCAATTAAAGTTTAAAATGACTTTTTGCATGAGCGATCATGACGTTTAACCGGCGAAAAATAAATAATCTGCCGACAGAATACTACACAAACTCGGTCAAATTTAACTTTATTACACAACAGACATTTTTCTCAGACCAATAAATTCATAGGTGAGATCTAAGATACCATCAATCAATCAATCGTCCATCATTTAATTGATGAATACTATTTATTTATACACGGGGTAGAAAAAGTAATACCGTTCAGCAAGTCATCATCAAGACAAGAGCCTCGGAGAAGGCTCTGTAAACATTTATGTTCTTTACACTCTCTTATTTAATATTTTTTCAGGATTTCCTGTTATTGTTAACGCTACGAAAAATGTTACAGGAAGAATAGTTGTCGTCGCGTGGGAACCTCTCCCAGATGGAGCGTGCCCGACTCTCGGGTATACCGTATACTACAGAGAAGTTATGCCACTCGATAGAAAAGGCAAATGGCATTCGGTTACCTTGCATAGAAATGCAACCAGTTACACGCTTCATGTCAACTGCAGAAAAGAGTATGATGTAGCCGTTACTTCACGAAGTGAATATCAAGAGAGTAGTTTGAGTGGCAGCAAAATATGGAATTTCAAGACCGAAGGTAATGTCGTCCTGAGCTGTGATGTAAACAGGAAACTATTGGATCAATAAGATTGAACTCGCTAGGTATTACTTACTATGACTATGTTGTATATAATGGTAAAAAGGAGTATGGTTGAGGAGCGCAATCACCCTGGGCAATCACTCAACGGTCAGATCCTTGACGCGTAGGCTTTTGTTTGTGATTCCGCTGACCAACGCATAAATAAACTAGGAGCAGATGAAATGAAATATTGATAAGTGTGAAACTTACTGAAATAATGACAAGAAGTTACCACCGTTTGCATTGATACACAATGGTCAAAATGGAAACACCCGCCGAAACATTTCCAAGATGGTAAATTTTAAGCTCGGTAATAAATAATGAAGATGATCTTTTTCAACAATGACACGAGCATGGGACAAAGAAAAATTCTGAGTCCCCGACGGGAATCGAACCCATTGTCAGTACCGTAGTACCTGTCTTTATTTTCTCTCAAGCAAACGTCGAAAACTGACAACTCACAATGGGCTCAAGCTCAAAAGGCACATATCGACCGCACGGCATCGGACGATAAACAAAGTCACAACAACTTGAATAAAACTCTTCGCTTCCATCAAAAGCATACGTGAGAATGTATACGTGTGAGTGAGATTTTCTGCAAATTACAAAAAGGTATTAATGTTTCTTGAATAGCAAAGGCGAAATGTTAACTTACCGAACTGTTTGCTTCGAGCTAAATGAACGGCACACACTAACAACTTCTTGACAACACTCGCCTACTTGAACACATGGCGACTTAAGGACGTTCGCGCGAAAATTTTCTAGTCGATAGATTTTTCTAAATTTTTTACTGAGGACGGATGATGAGTTACTTGTGTCAGAAATACAAAAAAAAATGGGGGTCACCGACTTCGTTTCAGAAATAAAGTCTGTAGAAAACTACCCTGATTTTGAAAAATTGGCGCACGTAATTTCGCACGGCTTTCAAGGTTTGTAGTTGAAGTTATCTTTTAATCGATAGATTTTTTTCATTTTCTCACAAAATGTAGATAATCGTTAACAAAAGTGATCTGTTAAGAAAAAAGTAGGGGTCACCGACCATTTAAGCTAGCAAACTGCAAGCGAAGTTAACGCAACGGCTACTCACCCTATATGTGGTTTGAAAGATTCCTCAGCGCGCGCACTCGACGCATGACGTGGCGTAGCGTTGCGACAGGAATTACGTGCGCAGTAAGGATGCCCATAAACAATTAGCGCGAACGTCCTTAAGGACGTTCGCGCGAAAATCTTCCAACATTGACATTTTTCTAAAACTTTCACCACTGTGAGTTTATGGGTTACTCATGTCAGAAATGTAAAAAAATTGGGGGGTCACCGAATTCGTTTCGGAGATAAGATGTCCGAAAGATCACCTTAAAATCTTATAAATCGGCCTTCGTTTCTGACAATGGCGACAGTGTCTGTTTGCTCAAAAATAATGCGAATAAATTCATGAAATGCAATTTTCTTGTCTAAATATTGTTTAAGGGGATCTATTAAGCAAATTGATTCAACTGGTGATGTTCCTTTAGAAAATCTAATCGTTTAGTGATCACATTTGCACTCGCCTGGCAGTTGAAAGATGGGCAAGATTTGATGTCGCATGGGCAAAAAAGTTAGAAACTTGTAGACTTCCAACATTGACTTTTTGTTCATTTTTTTACAATCTGTCGAGAATCGCAAAACAAAGCTGTCTATCAAAAAAAAAATTGGGGGTCACCGATCATTTGAGAGAGTAAACTGCGAGCGAAGTTATCTGAACAGCTACCAGCCCTGTATTTGTTTGGAAAGTTTTCTCAGCGCGCGCGCTCGATGCATGACGTGGCGCGACGTTTCGACATGAATTACGTGCGCAGTAAGGATGCGCAAAAACAATTAGCGCGAACGTCCTTAAGTCACGTGAGCGACAAAAAATCTCCTAAGAAGAGTCGGGAGTGACACCCATGGCCTCCCAGATACCGGTTGGGCGCTCTAACCAACTAAGCTACGAGAGACTCGTTGTGAGCTTGGCCATTTAATAGGTTGATATGTGACACGCGTCCTGCATACTGCTAGGATCAGCAATGTTGAAATCATCAAGTGTGTAGAAAATAATAAAGATGGTATTAGAGAGCTTAAGAACTTCAGAATGTCTATGTAAAACGTTTGCAGGCCTTCTCTATATTTGATGTCTTTATGTCACAGTTATACCTTAAGAGGGGGAGGCGCGGTGTCCTAATGGTTAGTGCGCTGGACTCCGGATCGAACGGTCCGGGTTCGAGCCCTGGCTGGGGCACTGCGTTGTGTTCTTGGGCAAGACACTTTACTTTCATAGTGCTTCTCTCCACCCAGGTGTATAAATGGGTACCGGCGAATTTACTGCTGGGGGTAACCCTGCGATGGACTAGCATCCCATCCACGGGGGAGTAGAAATACTCTTAGTCGCTTAATGCTACGGGAACCGGGATAGGCTCCGACGGTATGGGCCACTTGGCTCGACGCAGACTTTTATACCTTAAGATAAATCTCTAGACGTCGTATTCTCTTAGGTAATAGTCTGGAAACGTTTTCCAGTTCTTTCATCCTGGACTCAAAAGTCGTGGAACCCAGTCTAACCTCAGCGCTCTAATCATAGTTCTATTCTTAGGAATTTCTTTTCGAAATTTTACTGCGAGGACTATCTCTTTACTTTACATCTACCCGCAGTTCAAATATGAATTATTCCATGTAGTGTACCTTATTTCATATGCTTAACGTTAGACGTCAATCGCGCAACCTTTTATGTTTACTCGTCTGGAGCCATTAAATGATACTTTTTTGTGTCATTATTTAAGGGGTAGACTTCAGAGCGAGAACTGAATATTTATTGCAAAACAGAAACTTTACCACATGCAAGCTATTTTACATTATTTCATTTACCCGATGCAAAATGGTCATAGTCTCAAAGTAAAAGCTGTCGGGAACAAATGTTATTTTGGGACGTGTTGTCAAAGCACTCGAATTTTCCAAACTTTGATCTTGGCGAGACTTTTGATGCCTTGGACTCTTGATGCCGAGACCTATATCGCGAATCAGAGGCCTGCATAGTGTCGTTGGCCCACAGATTGTACTATGTTTTATTTGTTAGTTGAAATGCAAAATACCATATTCTCTTTCGCTTGGTTCTATTTGTCACAGGCGAAAACGACTGCTATGAGGTAGACTGGCAAATAACCTTCAGCCAACCAGGATGGTCAAACTGCTCCTGCCCAGGAAGTTACTTGACCGGTCTATGGAGGGAAAGTAATGATAATGGTATTGACGATATAAAACGAGGGAGGTGCTGTTTTCCTCCTCAGGAGTACGAACATGACACACCTGTCTGCCAAACCGTTGACTGGAAAACCTCACTTAGCGGGTTAGTTAAATTAATCTTGTCGAGCGATTTCTAGTAAAAAAACATGTCTTTGAAAATAAGCTGGTAGATGCCATGTAATCTTTAAAACGTTAAAGGCGAAATTGCGAATAACTATCCAGATTTTCGTTTCTGCTGCTACTGGGTTGAGACGTTGCGTGGTAGATCTGAAGAGATAAATAAGATTTGTAACCATGAGGTTATTTATTTCGTTATTCATTTATCACTTTGCAATCCAGAAACAACCAATGGGCTTCCTGTCCTGAAGGTTACTTTCTTCAAGGAGTTTACCGTTCAAGCGACATTTGGTTGCACAACATAGAACAAGCATTATGTTGCAAGCCTAGAAACTTCGAAACCATGCACATGAATGTGGATTGCTACAATGAAGATGTCAAAATATCTCTTGATAACGGAGGCTTGAGCAAGTGTAAGAAAGATTGGTACTACATCGTGGGCCTGTATAGAGGGGGATGTAAACATCTTTCCTGTATCGAGTATATCAAGTGCTGCACGATGAGGCCACCAGGTACGCACTCCCAGACTTTCTATTTTGGTAACTATACAGTCCCTTAAAAGAAACCTTTATAGTCCTAACTTATGAGAATCATGTTTTCAGATATGGCTGTTCTTGGCCATTGGCTGTTGAACGGTGGAGACGAGCTTTTAAGGTGGGTGACTATTTGTGAAGGATATAAAGCCGTATAGTTAATTAGAAATTATAAGGTAAGGATATGTTAAAATGAAGCTTTTTCTTAATGGTTTTTACCGATTTGCATGACATTCGACTTACTTGTTCCTCTTTTCCAGATTTCATAATTCACTACCCTATTTTATCGAGGGACGATGTCTGGGCAGTAAAGCTGCTACCTTCAATGAAACAAATTCATTCGCCATGACACCAATTATCAACCTTAACAGTAGGAGTTTTACTATCGCCTGTTGGATTAAACAATCAAAATGGGTCCACGATCAGTTAGGAGCGATTTACGGTGACTGGTCTCATCCATGGCAGTTTCTGTTAAGCACGAAAAACCAAAAGATCATATTTCATCGCCATCAACAAGGCACGAGTGATGATCAATGGTGGTCCTTGGAGAGTACCGATGTAATTTTGAGCACATGGACTCATGTTGCTGTTACCTGGGATCACGTGAGTGGCTCCGTGTTTATCTATGCTGACGGCAAAGAAATAGCATTCAGTTCGATAACCCCCGGGGCCACGTTCTCTCAGCCTACAGGAAAGTGGTACCAACTTGGTGACGATGGTCACGGGGAGAATCACCAGTTCCACGGATCAGTGATGGATCTCTATGTCTTTGGCACTGCCCTGTCGCTCGATGAAATCAACAAACTAAGAGGTAAGTTTTATACCGTCCTCCGTATCAGTGGACTCTAGAAAACAAGTTAATTTAATAAACGTTATTCCTCAAAACGTCTTCTTAGGAGTTCCTGTTATCGCAAACGCGACCAAAGTAGTACCAAGTGGGACCATTGTTGTTGCATGGGACCCTCCTTTAGAAGGGGCGTGTCCTGTTGAAAAATACACCGTGTACTACAGAGAACTGATGTCATCAAGCAAGTGGCACTCAGTTACCGTGAGCAGAAACACAGCCAGTTATACGCTTCATCTTAACTGTGGAAGCGAGTATGATGTGGCGGTCACCTCACTGAGTGGATACTGGGAGAGTTCCTTGAATGAAAGCAAGATATGGAACTTCAAAACAAGTGGAGGTAACGATAGTACTGTAACTTGAAATAAAGAATTAAGACGTCAAAAGTACCATTAGTTCAAATTTATAGGTATAGGTATATTTTTTATTTTAATGAGCAAAGATAATTCCTGAAATACCATGTATTTTTGGCCAATGCAGATAGGTGTGCGGCCGTCGAAGATATTATTTGTTTTTAGACGTATTTTACAAAGTATTTTCCGAAACAATTGTTTTGATTATGGTACTAACCACTATTGACAACTAACTTGCTTTCCACTGTTTTGACGCGGTGCCCGGTCTTTGATTCGAGGTATTGTTGACCTATTCTGTTGTTGCTGGTAAATAACTACCCTCGAAAGCCATTTTGTTGAATGATTTACTTTCCTCAGCCGGTTTTTTTAATACCTTTCTTTACAAAAATTTCGTATTACAGATGTACCCTCGCCTCCCGTCATAAACAACAAAGAAACCGAATCTGAGAAATGCGATGTGAACCTTACCTGGAGGCCTCCGGTAAACAACAGGTGTACGCTGATTATGTATTCAATATACTACCAAGATGTTAAGCGACAAGAGGCAGGGGCACACTGGTACCAAGTTAACGTCACTGACATCTTGAAGACTAGACTTACTATATCGTTAGCATGCGACAGGCAGTATAAAGTGGAAATCTCGGCCTGGAATGAGCTGGGACAAAGTGACAGGTCAAGACCATGGATAATAAAAACGATATCAGGTACAAGTACTGCCTCTTAAAATTTAAGCTGGATGACGATGTCAGATGTGAGCGGTTCGTACTTAGAGCGATTGTTAGCTTCGCAAACCAAAAAGTAGACCAATTGATTTTGGCTGAGTTAAAAAATATATTATACGGTGGGGGTCGTAAGAAAGCAATCACCAAATACGCAAGGTGGTGGGGCTTTTTCTTTAGTGGTTTGCCCTCTCCATCAATTGTCTGTTCGCTACGCGCGAGGAAAGACCTAAGGTACACAGGTAACCTCTCAGTATAGGAAAATCTATAAATTTTAAATAATATTCAACTATTCAACTCATCTTGTTTGCAGGTTCAGATGAAGACAATAAAAAAGGGACAAACTTTGTGAAATATCCAGAATCGGAAACTGGTAAACTACTCTCAGCCTCTCAGTTAGGCGGCCTAATAGCGGGACTCGGAGTCCTAATGATCGTCATTTTTATGGTCATATTATTGCTTCAACGAAGAGCACGGAGGAAAAAGCAACTTGCTGATCACTCGAGGCCCAGGAGGTAAATAAATACTTTTTATGACTATCGAATCGCTTCTCTGTACATTATAGTTTACATAAAATTGCTTTCTCAGCACACGAAGGCTCTAGCCTCTTACGCAGACGCTCTTTGGGCTCGTCATGTGTTCCTCGTGACGAGACCAAACAGCGCCTGCGTAGGAGGTGTTAATAAAAAAAGTTTCCAAAATGATTCCGGTTTAAACGGTATTCTATCAAAGTCCACTCCCTACTGCCCCAGTGCACCACTGAGTTATCAACCTCACTGGGAGCTGGCCACTTGCTATAGATACGCATAAGATGAATTTAAAAAGGTGAATATATGATATACCTCATAGAAATATGCATTCCAGGTTGGATTTCCCTTCAAGTCTGAACTTTTCAGACATCGTTTTTTAAACAGAACTTGAGAAGTTGTGTACAATTACCTGATAATTGCGATGGTTCGTCCTCTGTTAAAAATCTCTCACTACATGTAATTCATATATTTCTCTGTATATAATCCTTTAAATTAGTTATCGCGTTAGGTTCTATCGAATAATTAAGTGGATTTCCTTTTATTTTCCCAATGCATATTGTACACTCTTTGATGAATCTCATTGTCCAACATATAATGGACGCGAAAAAAGCTTTGTACTTATTTGTGTCCTCCCGTTAGATCCAAATCCACCATTATTCCTCTTCGACGCTGGGAGGTTCTACGTGAACAGGTTGTCTTCGAGAAGGAGATTGGTTGTGGAGCATTTGGCAAAGTGTTTAAAGGCACTTTTAAGGAATCCCCTGGAATTGAAGTGTTTTATGAGCCAAGAACACAGACTGTCGACTTCCAAGAAGGCCAGACGGTAGCAATTAAAGTTTTAGGAGGTAGGTATGAATATTTACATTACGCTTGCATTGTTTCAGTATGCAAACCAGAAATTTGTGCAAGAAAAGGACATTCTTAAAACTGAGGATTCCAATTCACACGCAGGCCCTAATACTGACCATACAACAACGAACGTATATCCTCATTCTGATGTCATTTCATCATGAAATATCTACTATCTTTTACTTATTTATTTTTATCATAGTCGTCAACGAGCGAAATAAGGATATTATTTGAGCATGAAATACAATACGAACACTTAATTCACCTTCGCAACATTGAGGAGCGCAAGCGCCTGTTGAAACATGTGCGTCAACACAGATATTATTAAAAGAAAAAAGTATATATAATCTACAGAAATATGTACTATAAAAGTGGCATACGTTGCGTACTAATAATAAGTATAATGATTGAAACAATTAAGCTTCCCTGGAGGTAAGTGCATGACTGAGCAAATGTAGTTTACTTCTTACAAAATGGACGAATTGGTGTATAAAAACTGAGCTAGTCTGTATGCTGTATGTCTATGGCCAGGTCGTAATCTTCAAGATTCTCAATAATGATCACGTGATTCTGTCCTTAGACAAGACTGACGAGGAGGCCAAAAGCCAATTTCTGGAGGAAATCGAACTCATGAAGGCGATTGGTTCGCACAAGAATGTTCTCAGCATGCTGGGCTGTTGCGTTAACTCGGATCCCATCTTTCTAGTGTTACAATATGTTCCGTACGGAGATCTACAGCACTGGCTAAGAAACAAGAGAATACAGGTATGTGAAATAAATCAATAAAGAAATGACAGAAGAGGAAGGCTTTTCCATGCGGACCGTATCAAATTAGTCGGAACGCCATTTGAAAGCCAACTAATAACTTTATTAGTATCTGCTAAGAAATAGTTTTTCTCTGACAGATCAATACCATTTCGAGGCTATGTAAACAATACCTATATTAACAAAGGCCACAAAGGCCACTGTTGTTTGGAGTAGAACAGAGAATCTTTAAGGTGATTCCACGGAATTGCATTGGGCATCCTTGCTGCGCATAATATTTCGCATCACAACATTACGGGATTTCCTTCAGGTTAAGTTCGGCAGGAAAAAAATGGTCATTTTCTTCTAAACGAGCACGGTGACCCCCATTTTTTAATGCATTAATATAAATGACATACGGTTGGCTACAATATATCGCGATTTAAAGAAAAGTTAAATACTCTTCTTTGAGATATATTTATTTGAATGCTTAAAAAAGCACGTATTTGGGTACTGCTGCTTGCGTGCACACGCAGCAAAATCTATAATTTCTTCCCTAATCTTAATTCCAGTTCAATTAAAATAGTTTGTTGTGTAAGATTAAAGTCTGTTTTGTTGAACTGCTTCCATATTTTAACGCAAGAAATGATTGTTTTCTAGAAATGATAGTTACCTTTTCGGATTACTAGGGTTCCTAATTTAAACCTCGTGGGTCATATATTTACTATAATAGCCATCCATGTTGCACAAAAACGAGCATGGTGACCCCCATTTTTATCGCATTCTTGTGATGCTTACAACATAGTTATGAACTGGACCAAGTCTTAGAAAATTTTAAATACTCCTTCTTTTTCGGTGGAATCACCTTAAAAAAATATTCAATACTTACTCTTACTAGATTACTATTCAATATATTTATTGACTTAGCAGTGAGTTACTGTCAGGACTTTCTTCCAAGTCGCTTCTTCAAATGAACCTTTTAATCCATCCTCGCCATTGATAAAACTAAGTTAGATCAATTCAAGAAACAGTGAAAGCACACAAACGACTTCAGCTATTTCGATATACTGTATACAAATTACAGCGTCCAGTTTAAGAGAAGACTCCAGAATCAACATTATGTAGTAAATACATCAGAGTTGGCCACCTTGGTTTCCCGAGTAATGAATTTTGGTTGTAATAAAAGAAGCAGTTCAAATGATAAGTTTCAAAATGGAGACACGATGTCCCACGTTGAACAGAACAAAATATAACATTACTTCAATTATTAGTAAATTCACCTCACGTAGTATGCGATCACGAAAATCCTTAAAAAAAACTATACATGTAGCCTAAGACATGCAATCAAAAGGAAACGATACAAGTTTCTGGAAAGCATTGGCACAAATTGTTATAGCCTTAAAAGCCTATTGATTAGTATGTGCAAAACATCTTTTGACAAATGCACCATATCTTTACAATATCTTTACAGTCACTTACTTTTTCCTTCAAGTTGTTCCCAAACTAGTGTTATGCTGTTTATTACAGGAATTAATTTCCTTCACTTTTACAATCCTGTAGAAAAGTTACCTAAAGAACTACGATAACAGCAAAAATCCCTTGACTCTGGCTGCACGTGACGTGCACGTTTCCATTGACGATGATTCAAAGCCACTGTTAACAGGGAATGATGAAGGAATAAAGAAATTAGGGAACAGCGGATCAACCATGGATCGTAAAAAGAAAGACTCGGCTTCTTGTTCTACGCTTAAAGATGAAGTTGTTACTGGGGAAAAAGCAGAAGCACAAGGAAAACCGGAAGTTGAAGGAAGGGTATTGAATCACTACGAAAAGGAACCTACTCAGCCAACTCACGGTACTCAAAACGGTTGCCATAGCAATATGGAACAAGAGGAAGATTTCTCAGCGAAGGATCTTCTTTCCTTTGCTTGGCAGATAGCGCGCGGAATGGTATGTTGTCAATCTTGGGAGCTCTAAATTGTTGACTGTTGAAGTTAATTTGGCACGGGTTAGGTTACGACAATTACTCTTTCTTCAAATGTGAAACGCAAAGAGAATCAACAATAGAATGATAACTTGTTAAATTTCGAGGTATTATAACAACAGAAACATGATTAAGTCAGTGAATCAGAAACCAAGCCACTCGCATCCTCAGCTAAACGTTGTTACGATAGCTTACTTTGATACATCACTGCTATTTGAATCCATTTTTTTGCAATCCGTAACGATTTCCAGTTTCTTGTTTTCTTGTCCATACAACTATAGGCCAATTGTGTTCTTTTTTTTTTTTTTTTTTTTTTGCTGATGAAACTTTTTTAATGTTCTGTTCACAAATACGTTACAACAATACAAAGTTTACTTACAGTACAATAACTCTACTTTATAGGACGAGGTACAATGAAATAATTACTTTACAATAAAGAACTTACTAACTTACAATATAATACAATACTTACTCGACTTACATTTACATAACGTAACATTACATAACAATACTAACTTACATGCCATGATATAGTGATACCTTCGTAGTTATACTACATTCTTATATATATAACAATAAAAATCCACACTGCTTTATTACTAGTTCCATTTTGGTGTGACTAAAATTAATATTAACATTAACGCGAGGTACAAGTAGAGAAGTCTAATTAACGCGCGGCGAACGAGTGTTGAAGTATTAAGAAGTTGTCTAAGCTAAGGGTCTTCTCTTGAGTTCTGCATATCCAAATGTAGTATCTGGCAAGTAAGAAATGACCGCATATTTTCTTGTTAAAAGCATATGGCTTCAGGCCTAATACAGTTGCTGAACTTAGATCATTTATTGCGGTTTCATGTTTGGTTGCTATCCACTGATTAAATTCTTGCCAAAATAGCGAGGTTACTCTGCAGGACCAGAATAAGTGGATCAGGCTTTCCGCCTCAGTTTTGCAGAAGGTGCACAAGTCACTTTGCCTTATTCCTATTTTCTTGAGAAAAGAGTTTGTAGAAAGCCTTCTATGTAGAAGTTTATATTGAAAAATGATCAGTTTAGTCGTTTTGGTGCATTTAAACGGCGATAGATAAACCGACTTCCAGTCAGGCCAATTGTGTTCTTATGTTAACTTTATTCAATAATTTTATACCAGTTCCAGTTCGTGAGCCCTGTTACGACAGTGTTATAGATCATAGACTGTTCACAACCTTCTAGTTTAGTATTTTTCTTCGGTCGTTTAACGCGGGTAAAGAATAACCAGAGAACTGGACTCCAGCGCTTCGCTCGCCTACTCCCTCCCGCATATTCTCGTATTTCGCGCTCCCGCTCACTTCCCTCACCGTTTCCCTCACGTTTTTTCTTGCGTTGAAAAGTAAAGAGACTGTGAACAGTCGACATCGATCAGTTCGCATGATTCTTACCGAGTATTGATTACATTGCGTGTTTCCTTTTTTTATCCACTTTTTAATCGTGTGCAGAATTTCTTATCAAGTAACGGATTTGTCCATCGTGACTTAGCAGCCCGTAACATCCTTCTTGGCGAGGACAAAGTTGTAAAAATTTCTGATTTCGGACTGATGCGGCAAACCCACGAAAATGTCTACCAACTAAAGAGAGGGAAAAAGATCCCGGTGAAGTGGTTAGCCCCTGAAGCACTCTACAACAGCGAATACACCACGCAAAGCGATGTGTAAGTTTGATTTAAAACTTAACTACAGTGAAACGGAGTTGTTATAAATTTTCTCTCCTTTTTTCAGTCATTTTACGGGTCGCCCACTACCTCTCGGAACGAGTTACTTTATTGGTTCTTAAAACAATAGATAGCAGCTCATAACAATGCCCCTAGAGCTGAATAACAATAGAGGTAGTGCTTACAGCCGGCAAATGAAAAAAGAGGTTCCAAAGAGGTAGTGCCTTACTGCATTTTGCTTATGACTGGGAATGACTTTGTTTTGTTTCCCTACTCAAATGACTAAAAAAATAATGGTTCCTTTTCCTCTGGATGTCACCATGTGAGATATCCTGCTCCCAGGTCTTCTTCTCGCACCATTCTATCCCCACTTCCTTTGCTTATGGTTTCCGCATATACCTCCGCTGCTGCACTCTATGCACTCCTCCACGAGCCGCAGCCAACAAGAAATACTTATCTTAGGTATTTTAGCAACCGATATTTTGTTGGATTAGCGTAGAATCTCGATCCTTATGTCCTCTTTCGCGCTAGTAATCCACGAGTTTCCCAAAGAAGTTAAAGCCAGGATTCCTTGACGTCAAACATAAAGCTGTAAAGAGTCACCCGTCATGTCCTTCCGCAGGGAGTAGAAACACAAGAAATTTCCCGGGAGAATCAATAATACTAATCCCTTTATGCTAGAAATACCGAATAAACGTGCCGTTTTATTCGTTTTCACTGGAACTGTTTTAGTGCCTTAGACTTGTTTACTATTATTTTTTTAATTTTCTCCTCAGGTGGTCTTTTGGAATTCTTTTATGGGAACTTTCCACAATGGGTAAGAAAGAAAAAACTGGAAGCCAAAGCTACTTTTACCAGTTGTTTTAGAAACCTTTTTTTCTCGATTCACCCCGGCGTGGTGTACGTTTCTCGAATGTCCCGAAGCCATGTCGGGCACCGGAGACCTATTCGTTGTTCTTGCATTTCCTTTTATTTTCCTATGCCAAGAGAGTACTCTCTTGCCTGTGCATAGAACTATTCCGTGCGGGTGTAGTTTTATGTGTAACCCATCCTTTTACACTTTTAAAACCGACAAAAAATTTAATTCCCGTTTGATAAAATCCTGAAAACAAAAGTCAAGAATTCCACGCCCTAACCGACGTTAACGCAATGACCATAATATAATTCAGAATTGGTGGTGGAGATTCTATTAGTAGTGGCAGCAACGATAAAGCAAAGAAACATGCCTTTTGTATGTCGCAGTTGTGTTTAAATTTAGTTCAAGTGTAAATGACTGTCGATCGCATCGATGTAACTGTCATTCGCAAGGGCTCAAGTATGTGTGATGCCTTGATCGCGTGTAATTGACTAAGCTTTTGTCTAAAAACTCTTAAATTCATCTGTGATGAGTCTCGTTAAATATCTTAAAATAACCTCGTGGTCCATAATTTTCTGTTCCCGCAAGTATAACAAAAATATATTCCTCCCTGCACGGCGGGTCCAAATCGGTGTATTATTTTCCCTGATATTTGTTTTGTGTTTTCGGTGTGAATATAAAAAGCGGCAAATCAAGATTGTTTGGAAATATATACTTCTTCCTAGATACGCATGGACAGTTCTATAATTCTCGATCTTTCTTAATACAGGAGGAAATCCTTACCCTGGAATAAACAATAAAGAGTTGTACAATCTGCTCAAGACAGGATATCGCATGGACAAACCAGACACGTGTTCTTATCAACTGTAAGTAGAAATAGGTTAACAAGCTTACCCATTGCGTATATCAGAAGTTTGCATTTTATATATTATGGAACTATACTCAAAACCGAAAAAGAACATTTCCTTGATAAGGGGGGATTTCATATTAATCTGGTTTATGTTAACATTTGATTAGGCCGTTTGAGAGTTGCTGCATGCTGGTCGGTTCCCAAAGTACAGTTCCTTATATTTCCCATGTTTGTTAAAAATCGTTAGGAAAGTATTATTTTTTCTCGCAAGTGGCGAAGAACTTCAAGATCGGAAGGAGATCAAGCGTCCCCAGGCGCAGCCCGTCAAACTTTGCCTAGTGTTATGGTGGGGATTTTTTTAAGACAATGAAGCTTTTGTTATCCGTCCTTAGGGATTTTTCTATTCGATGTCACGAAATTAGATTCGGGTAAAGTCGGATCCAGTCGGCAAATTTTGCAATGATGACATTTTGGTTCCTCACTGGAGCCTACGAAGAATAAATGTCTTTCATTGTTTAAGAACAAGGAGCAATGGTCCAAGTCTTTCCCCCATTGGTATTTCTTGTTGACGTTCCTCTTGGTAAAGCTGACCCCTGATCCTTAACCAGCAGAAGTAAAAGATAAACGCGAAAAAGTTTTCAAGAGGTTTATTATATGGCTACAATAGTACGCGCGCTCTGATTGGCTAATGAGCGGGCAAGATTTTCTTGTAATGACCTGGCTTTTTATAACTTTTTAAGGGTCAAACACTTGTAAAAACAGGTCCGTTTGTTTTGTGAAAATTAAAGTGGTTAAATTTGCCCTAGATCTTAGCGTGATGAAGACAAAAATTGCCTCATTGTCAAAGAAACCGTTTCTTCTGGTTTGGATCGCATGACCTCGAATGACCTCTTGCGCGCGTAAGCGGATATTGAAAAACGTTTGCCTTTTTTCAGCGATAAAAAGGCCATATAATAAATAACTTATTAACCTCGTCCGTTCGGTTAATACAGGGAAATCTCAGACCTCGGCCTTGATGTATTGACCTCGCTATCGCTCGGTCAATACATCAAGGCCTCGGTCTGAGATTTCCCTGGAATGACCTCACTCTCGGTTAGTAAGTAGTATTTAATGTTTAAAGCCTTCATGATGCCTACTGGCATGATGAAAAGAACTAAAGTAAAATGATGTTTCATGTTCAAAGCGTCGTGCGGTTCAAACGTTCACAAGATCAAAAAAAAAAAAAAAAACGTTAAGCGAGGTTTCATGTTTGTGGGAGAAACCGCTCGACGAACACGTGAACAACAAGAAGACACGAATTTCCAGCTCTCCTTAACTCAGATTTTACTAGGCCCATTAAGCGCTGCACCAGCGGAATACAACAGCCATATACGAAGACATCTGTGTACCGCAACAGAAGTATATCAACATAATGAGAAAATCCGTAAATGCAAATTTAAGGAGCGAAAAAGAGCTTAAAATTTCGTGGTACACTCACAATCTGACAAAACTGAAAATCACGTTATATAGAAACGAAATAAATTGACATAATTATGTTTTCCGCGGGAAAAGAAACGACAATGTTCAAAGCGTTTGTTCGTATCTTCAAAAGTTAGAATTAACAGTTAAGCGAGGTTTTTATGTTCAAAGCGTCGGTTCGAATGTTCACAAGTTTGACTAAGAGGTTAAGGTGGCTGGCTACCGTTTCCAACACTTTCCAAGACTTAGATTTCGATCTGTCATTATAACCAATCTTTATCAGTTGATGCTACAACCATGGTGTCAAAGAAATGCCCAATGATTGGTGAACATGTTGTTGTCTTTTTCATTACACAATATGTTACCATAGCAACACTACAACCTGTTAAAAATACCCTTAATTTCAGCTTTAAGTGCTTCTAACTCAAAAACGAGCCCGGTGACCCCAATTTTTTATTATGAAATTTTGATCAGCAAGACAAGATGCAACTTTTGGCAAAGTTTTAAAAAAATCTGCACATGGGGTTCAGAGCTATCTTAAATTTTCGTAAATTTAAGGTGGCTCTGAACGCCATGTGCAGATCTTTTTAAAACTTTGCAGAAAGTTGCATCTTATACTGTTGATTACATTTCGACAATAAAAAATGGGGGTCACCGGACTTGTTTTCGAGTTATAAGCACTTAAAGCTAAAATTAAGGGCGTTTTTAACAGGTTATACTGTTGCTATGGTAACTTGCAATGTCCAAAAAATAGCCATAACTTGTTTACCGGCCATTGGGCATCTGTTTGATACCATAATTGTTGGGTCAACTGAAAAAGACTTTTGGCATTGATCCGTCAGAATTGAGGTGTTAAAAAATGCAGGAAACTGTTCTGAGCCACCTTAAGCGAGGTTTCATGTTCAAAGCGTCGGTTCGAATGGTCGCAAGTTTGGATAAAAAGTTAAGCGATGTATGGGAAGGGATTTACTAGGCGGGGGATGATAATTTATGACTTTAAGGATAATTGAATGACGACGCACGAATTTTAAATGACTTAACTGGAAATAGCAGCTAAATGGTTTGACTTTCATTTTACAAGTAACTTCAAGTTCGGTTGCGAAAGCGCTATCATAGCCAGAGTTTGTTGGCTTTTATTGGGGCGAAGGAAGCCAAAGTAGTTTGATCACGCGCTATAAGGATATAATTTTGCAGAAAAAGACAAGCTGACTTGTATTCAGTTTGGGAGTGTTTGCCTTGTTCTACAAGACTTCCTATCAAACCTCCCCCACTCTCTTTTGAAGTGTTCAAGCTACAACAATCATTCCCACACCCTCCCGCACAAAGCCTATGTTTGTAATACTCATCATATCGCCTCCGAAGAATTTTGAATTTCGCGCTCGGTGATCGGGCTACGCATTGGTGATTCCTAACTAGTGTCTTACAAACAATTGAGCCCCTTCCCATCAAACAATAGTTAAGGTCATTCCACTGAAATAGAAGTGACCTGCACTGAGATTTTTGTAAAACGTTGTCTATTGACTGTTTTTCTTATATGAACTTAAATTTTTATATAAAAATGAAGGGTCCTCATGCTCGTTGAGGAGCAACAGCACCTTGTTTCTACTCAAGAAATCCTTATAAAATCACCATGATTATAGTCACGATTACTGCCTAAATTCACGTTTCCGACGGTTGTTTCTTATTCTACACTGAGAATTGGTCCATGTTCATTTTACAGAAAGAAATTTATTAGAGGATTCAGAACAACAGAAAAAACGATAGGTCGCCACGCTCGTTGTCGAGAAAATGACGATCTACCTCTTTGGCGAGGGCAAGCCCTAGAGAAAAAGTCGCCATTTTTAAATGCGCACACTAATCACGCCTAAAATTATGCGCAGTAAAGACGCGCAATGCAATACTGGGGAATGACCTAAAGACCATAAAAGGAGCGGAGGTTAGACCTATTGTCCAGCTAAAATCCTAACCGAAAGTTTGATAGGCGCGCGCATGAAAAGGCTCTGGCACCCCGGGTAACTAAATAGCAATGCCTGAAGGATATTACTGTCTTTTTCTCAGGTATGAGCTGATGTTAAATTGTTGGAAGGAAGAACCCAGTGAGAGACCAACATTTGAAAGTGCAACGAGATCACTGGAACAAATGCTGCAGGAGGACACTCCATATTTGGATTTGGAAACATTGGATGAGTCAAAGTCATATTACTGCAGCGAGAAGCTTTCTGACGACGACGTCACTGTGTAGGGATGAAAAAAGGACACAGAAACGAAAAGAGTGGAAAGATCAATTGTAGTGGTTAACAATATCGCGCAAATTGAGCCTAAAGTGAAACGAGAGATAGGTGTTTTGTCCTGGTAACGGGTTCCTGACTTTCAAATAATTTCTGAATGCCGGTCGGTTACCAAAGTACAGTTCCTTATATTCCCATCAATAACAACAACAAGGTTTATTTGAACTGAAAAATTAATAATATTTAAACAATAAATAAATTAAAAATACATTCAGTTGCTTGTCACCCAAAATAACTAAAAAGCTAAACTAGTTGGGTGACCACATTTATTAATTTAAAGTAAATATCAGGTCAGAAAAGAGGCATTTTACATTTTACACACTTAATTAAGTAAGTAGATTACAGAACAAATAATTCTTAAGCATTGAAGTAAAATAAAAAAGATAATTTAAAAAAAAAAGAAAAATACCAGAAATACCAGAATATAGCAATTAGTAGAAAAACAATTAATGAAATGCAAGGATAATTCTCTTTTAAATGAGTAAGGAGTCGTTGAACTAAAAGATATTACAAGATATTTCAATGGCTGCCAATGCAGTACCTGCCTTTAATGATAATGATACAGATATTTGCAGCTTTTAGATCCTTTTAATATTGTACTTTTAGTATGTAGTTTTTAGATACTTTTAATATGTATTTACTTATTCTTAGTTTGTAAATTTTGAAACACTTTTATCATCAGCCTATGGCTCGGGAGAATGGGAGACCACTTCCTGTGTGTTTGACGTTAAATAAATTACCTTACCTTAGGGTCTCAGCAATATTACCTGGACACAAAGTGACTTCTTTGTTAGTGCCGAGGACAAATTGGAGAATGCTTGGGTTCATAAAATCCGAAGTCGAATCGGCAAGTTTCTTTTTGCCGCCTTCTAAGTAAACGGCCGCGACATTGAAATTATATAAGGCAACGAAACGAATAGGGCGTGTCCAACATATATAACCGATCGTTAGTAGTGGAAAAAACTAGTATGTAAATCTATAGAAGGTATATGCTGTTTCCTAGAGTAAATTTCATTGCTGTTATGAAAGGCTCTTGCCAATAACATGAGGATTAACATCCACAGGTAGACCACTTTATGTTTGTGTATATCAATGGTGCTTAATGGCGCGTATAAAAGAAATATAGATAAACTTTAGGTCGGCTTTGATTTACCACAAGATACAAAGTTTACTCGAGACGATTCAATAAAAGTTAAGATTAAATGTTAACTGAGTCTCTTGTCGTATTTTCTGGCCGTCCTGAGCCGTTTAAAGCTTCATTTTGCGAGATCCTTTATCGACCGGTAGATAATCGAAGTAATACCTGATGATGATAAATGATAAAATGACGCCTTGTTAGTGTGTGCACTTGTATCCCTGAAAACGTGGCTATTATAAAATGTCACAGCAGCAATTATAGTTACATTTATAAAATGTAATATATCCTGGTAAATCCCACTTGTGCCTACCAAGAGCAAGAGCTATGGACCTGGGGGACTAGACTTCGGATAAAAAGGCGAAAGAGTAAGCGCACCCAGCCGAGGAAAACTGTTTGGTCACTGTCCGCTGTTTGTTGACCTAAGCACGCGAAAGTCTTCAAATGGTAACTGTTCTCACGAAAAAGAATAATTTTTAGATTTTATATATAAGATATCCTTATTACGCTTCCCACAATACACATTTAAAGATGTCAAACATGCGCTCGCAATTCATCTTTTTGCGTTAAAAAGGCTGCCACCACTCCTATAGCGTCATTTCTTCTCCGTAAGGGAGTTTGATAATCCTACCTGTATTGTACATTATCAAGGAACTAAGCACATTCGTTTAAGATCGGTTGGTAAACTTTTAAACTGCTTAAGAGTTTATCAAACCCCACGCATAAAGTTGTTAGTTTCTAAAGAAACTGTTGTAGTACATTGGTAGGCAAATGAAACGGTAAGTCGATTATCAACTAGTAGTTGTTACACGCAAATGACAACCACCACCCCCCCCCCCCCCTAGTAGCGAGGTTTTTCAGTTACAATTGTGCACGCGCGGGGACGAGAACATCTCAAGAGCTACATTGATCGATGATTGAAGTCTCTGAAGAAACGCTCACGAAAACTTTAGCGCGGAGTGCCGGGAGCACCTCAAGTTATTATTATTATTTACATATATTATATGTATATTATTTATTACAACTGAGTTATTATTATTAACATTATTATTATTATTTATTATTATTATTATTATATTATATAACATATAAAACAGAAGTGTTTTTTAATTATGATCAGTGCACTTATAGCATAATACTCTATATATGCTGTGTTTATCCACGCGTTAACAATCCACTGTAATGCGCAAAAGTGTGTGGGTTTGGGGGGATGGGGCTCGTCCAGAAACTTTATAAGGCGCCTTTAACGTTTTGTTACTTTTTCGCTTGAAACTGGTACAAATACGATACATTCCTATTCAGACCGTGGGCAAGTTTGTTGACCGTGGAATCATCTATGTGTAATACGAAATGTCCCCGAAGACTGGATTTCCAATTCTTTTTCACTCCTTCTCGTGGCTTATGTTGAAGGCACAAGTGTAATAATTGGTACACTTGTGCCTTCAACAGCTTACTTCTTTTTGAATCTCAAACAAAGGACAGTTGCTCCCGCGAAGCCATTTACACTACAGTTTAAAGGAGTGAAAAAGTCATTTAAATCATTGTCATTTGTCTGATTAGTTTCAAATGGAAGAAAACCTCAAAATAATAGTTTTCTATCATAGTAAACACTAACGGGATAATGAAACACCAAAAATAATCAATGCGAGTGGCGAAGATTAAGACCGATTACGAGGAACAGACAAATGTTTCCAAGATGAGTTATCCATGACGTAGCTGCTTGGGGGTACACCAGATTTTGAGTAAAATTTTAAGAGGTTCGAAGAAGGGATAGAAGAAAGAAAATAATTTTTGGAACAGCACCAGACATTTGACCCCCACGCAAGAGCACCCCAGGTTGTCAGGGGACTGTTTGGGTGTCCATCTACTAATTTTTAACTTCAAATTCTAATTTTAAAATCACATCAAATCTTTAAGACTTAATCCGCCAGGACTTCGAGTAGTTGTTGGACAAAATTATGTACCAAAATTATTTACACCTTATTGCAAGCTTTTGTGTTACTGCTTCAAATATCTTATCAAAAGAAATCTTTTCTAACAACACCAAACATCGAAAACCAATCTCGAAGTTCCGCTGAATTCCACTAAATCGCTTAAAAGACGCGAGCTTTTGCCTATAGCTTGTGAACATTAAATTTCATTTTCTCAGGCTCTGATAAGAAATTGTTGTACCAAAATTATTTACACCTTATTGCAAACTTTTGTGTTACTGCTTCAAATATCTTATCAAAAGAAATCTTTTCTAACAACACCAAACACCGAAAACAAATTTTGAAATTTCATTGAATTCCACTGAATCGCTTAAAGACGATTTTACAAAATGGCTGCACGTGAGAATTTCCCTATAGCTTGTGAACTTTGAAATTCATTTTCTAAGACTCTGATAAGAAATTGTTGTTGGTGTCATCAGTGATAATTACTTACATCTTTACCTTTTATTTAGGGTAGAAAATAACGTAATAGGATTTAAATTATTCTGGTACTCGATTTTTGTCCAACTTAAATAAATATTACTCGACTTCCTGGTGGATTCCGTCTTAATATTTCTTATTTCTCCAAATTTTACTAATCCTTTGAGAAAAACTATCTCTTCCCAAACATTCCCAAAAATCACCCCAAAATGTACAAACCCCGCTAAACATGGCTTTGTCGCATTAAACCCGAGATTAGCGGTGGAAAAACGGGCTTCATGTGTACCCCCGCAATCAATAGGACGTCGAAAACCTGGAGAAAAATGTTCACTACACACTGCTCGGTTCCTTACTCCACAAGAGGAGATAAAACTGACAATTTCAGCAAACTTATTAGATCATCATGTCATGGTTTTCTACTACACCAAGCTTGAGCGTGTTTTATTCAATTTCTGCCGAGCTATGACTGTTTGTAATTTTTTGTTGTTTTGTCCTATATCCACTCGGGAGCCTTACCTGCGTAGTTTTCTTTCTTCGTTCCACATTTCCGCGTGACATTCGTCCGTTCCAGGGTTTCTCTCTTCAGCTTGGAAGATCACGTGACAAGGCATGCGTTGATCAGAGGAACGGCAACTTGATCTCTCGTAAGGTAGCAGCGCGCAAAAAGTGATGGAGAAAGTACCTACCAAGAAGTAAATAGGCAGTAAATGAAACGGTATGCTGAAAGTTTTCATGTATTTCGATAAATTAAAGTAATGAATGGCGATCGTGAGCGTAGCGGGTGTTACGTACCGCATTTCGAACACATCAGCTCTCATCTTGTGATGCTGTGTGATCTACTAGCTCTTGCATGCCATGTAATGTCATGCTTGTATTGGGTTTACCTCGGTGTAAGAACCTGTGATATTTTTCTTTGTTTTGGAGCTATCGTTTTCCTTCTCTATCTTTGTTTTGCCAGCTCTTTGTTGTATTGTTCGTTCTTTGTTTTACGTCACCGGTGAGTTTCACAGGTTCTTACACCGAGGATGAGTCCTTGTATTTAGATTGTATTTTTCCGTTAAGTATCATAAATATGTTTTTAGCTTTCGGGTCAGCTATGCTGGCTATGAAACACATCAAACGCAGTTGACAGTGTCAACACTTATGAATTCAATATGGGAAGATGAACGTTTATTCGTTTGTCTCATGATGGAATCTCTGAGTTGTCGATCGCCATGTTTCATTAGTATATACACACTCAGTGATCTTGGCTATTCCAGCAATCTGATTGGTTCGCTATCTCGGGCTAATGCCGCATTATTCACTCGCTACCGAGTGGATAATGCATTATCCCATAAAACAAAACAAAATGGCCGGCGTAAACTCGCGTTTCGCTAGCGTTTCAGAATCAAAAATAGTGCAAATAGAAGACGACAGCGAGCCAGAAAACACCAAGAAGGCAACGAACTCTGGCCTAAAAGTTTTTAAAGATAAGTGAAGAAGTCATGTTTTGCAAACAAGTGTTTTTCAGTCTGTTTATCGAGATAATTTAATACTGTGATTAATTCGACCTATCGCTAAATAGGCAGCAATTAATCTTCACGACTACAATTTGTCTCATTACGAGTATTTTTGTAGACTGGTTTGCCTGACAGAACGAATTTCTCACTGAAATCGGGGAAATAGAAAAAGAAGAATTGAAGTTTTATATCTCCGCAAGAAAACAAGACAGGTCATATTACAACAAGGTAAACACTCACCTCAATTCGAGCCGCCATTGACAGGCACCTTCGCAACGAGCCAAACAACAAGCCTTTCTCGATAACTTCGAAAACTTTGTTTGATCAGTTATCGATTTCCAAGCAGACTTGCGATTAAAGTAGCCGATTTGAACTGTGTAAAAGGACGATTTTGACGAGGATTTTATCGAAGATTGTGTATTTGCCATGTTAAAAGAATCTGTAAATAGTTTTGTACGTGTTTCACGCATGAATTGAGACGTCAAATTAGACGTCAATAAAATTGCCTTTCATAGGTTTCCTTTTGAAAATGTCTAGATTGTCTGTTTTGAGATCACTTCGTCTGTATATACTAAAACAATTATTCTTTTCAATCTCGGTGAATAGCGGCAGAATATTTACCTCGCCGCTACGTGGCTCGGTAAATATTCTGCCACTATTCACCTCGATTTCAAAGAATAATTGTTAATTATTTTGATTGTCATCATCATCATATATTACAATTTCTCAATTTTTCCCAACTGTGTATAGCTTAATTATTTTGAACATGGAAAGCAACATTTCCTTTCACCTCGAAGCAAGCTTTTTTAATTAATATTTTTGGGACATATACATACATGTACATTTCTGACATAGACAATGTGACAGTGTTCAGTTAAGGTTACCATATACCTTGAGATCGACAATTTTTCCCAAAATCGGATTTTAAGATTCAAGTAATGGTCAAAGTGTGATCTTTGATTAAAAAAAAAAAAAGTTTTGAAAAAGAGTGAATATCGGCGGAGAAATGAGCTTATTTCATTTTTGACCAGAAGTAAAAATTCTTCTTTTGATTGACATCCATATGACGTGTATGCACTCAACCGAGACAGTTTTTGTGGGAATTATCACGAGAGCTGCCATTCTCGCGCACTGATTGGCCTTGTTATTTGAGAAGGTGTTGCAAGCTTCATGTGGGCAGCGTTTGTTTGCATAATTTGCAGGATATTTCTGAAATCAATTTTTCGCTTTGAAGGTGACACTTTAATGTTTATATGTTTATGAGACTGCCTCCAGTGGGTATAATATATTTCTATAAAGTTGCTCCGTTTCCAGTTGTAGCATGAAACTTTTGCATGACAAAATTAGCCTGCATAGAACATGGTACAAATCGATCAGCTATTCCTTGTGAATAAGTATTACGTTGAGGATTTACCAAGTTCAGGAGTCCTAAAAAATATTATTAGTCTGACAGCCGTGAAATTAAAGATAGTTCCCGTCATAAACCTTTCTAAGCCGATCATTTGATTGCTGGGGTGCTTAGAGCTCCCAGTACATCTTAGCGAAATTAATATACCAGTAAGCAGGTTATTTTGCAGCCAATTTAGCCACGAATGCTTTCTCAAATGCTCGGGGGAAAAACAGGTGACAACGAAACAAATCAAACAACAGTTTCTTCTCACCGAAAGTAGGGCTGTTTATTAGCTTTCAATTACAAATAATTATCATCAAATATCACCTTGATCTCCTGGCAGCATAAACATTGTCTTTCTTGTTTGCCTTCCAAGTTAACACAAATATCACACGCCCACGACATACTTTTGCCTCCTTGTCTTGTTGATCTCCACGTTCAACAGTGCCTTCTTCGAATCCTAAGCTTTTTCCCATCAGTTAAAATGAATAAGACTTAAACTTAGCCATAATGTAAGTTTGCTGCAGTTGTCAAAAAGAAAGATTTGGTTAGGCAAAGCGAAATGCACAGAAGTGCACAAGACATTGAACTGAAAAAAAATTGCAAGTGCGCAGTGACGTAAAAACACGTGAGCTGATATTCCTTTTTGGAAGTAACCGGAAGAAAATACGTTCAAAATGGCGGACGTTCAATTGCGAAAAAAGGCTGCAGGTTTTGACCATTTTTGTCAATTTTGGTAGGAAAAATTCGCTTTTACTTGTTGTTTTCTACATTTTTGTCTCGTGTCGTCATGACGTTGTCATGACAACACGAGAATATGCGAGGGGGAGAAGGTGCATTCCAAGGTGCATTCCATGCGCGTTTGCTTTGTGAGGCCGCGGAATTTTCCCGCCATGTCAATATTTTTCCCGCCATGTCAAGATTTGCTTTGTGAGGCCGCCGGATTTTGCGCGTTGTGAAAGAACAAATAATTTTTATTTATAAGTAGGAGTTCAAAAATCTTGCTGCATTGAAAATTTTTTGCTTTTGTGCTGGTTCATTGTAATCGTTTGTCGGTTGGGAGTGTTCATTGTAAATGGCTTTTTAGTTGAACAGAATTGAACTTTAATTTAAGGGAAAATCACGGCGAAGAATGTAAAGCAGTGAAAGAGATGTATTAAATTTGAGCAGTTTTATTAGATGAAATTTTTGTACATTTTTTAAATGGAATGATTGAGACAATTAGGAAAGAGTGTTTGATTTATGAACTTGCAGCGAACGCAAATTCTTAGTGGTCCAACAGGCAATTTAAATGGAACAGAAATAAGGCCCCTTTTAGC
The DNA here is from genome assembly GCA_963693305.1 of Meandrina meandrites. Lineage (NCBI taxonomy): Eukaryota > Metazoa > Cnidaria > Anthozoa > Scleractinia > Meandrinidae > Meandrina > Meandrina meandrites. Next base: position 33,691,259 of record OY855903.1, on the reverse strand, counting down.
TGTCGACAGTGCCTATTCACTAACGAACTGGCTAGTGAAACCCTAGCCGGACAGACAGCATTTGGCATGTTGAAAGTTCGTTGGAGAATTGCGTTGAAAAAGGTTGGACAAAAAATGAGCATCCTAAAAAAGACTATGATTGCTACGTGAGTTTTGCACAACAATTGTATGTATCGTTTCAATAACAGAAGATAAACGATTAGATAAAGACAATTATTTTGATGCTAAATCTTTAAAAATGTCAACTACGGCGTTTGTTTGTTTGTTCCATTTGCCTGCTCTGGGCATCACGGAACATTTCAGCTGATTGTTCAAATCTTGCGTTGTCCTGTTCCATACTCTTTTCACACATTTCAATAAAAGAACTCTGCATGCCAGTCTGGAGTCGTACTTTCTCCCCTTTCTTTAGTCAGGATGTTGAAATAGGGGAAGCCTTCTTTAATTTTCTGAATTCCATCTTCTCCAGTCGAGCGAGATCGCTGCTTGAACTCGTACTCTAGATTCCGCTGCCGTTTCTTCACCTGCTGTAGCATTCTCTGGCTTTCTGGACACCTTTCTTCATACGAAGAATAGATATCGTTCCAGATTTTGATTTTTTTCTTTGTCAAACTCCCCACAGCTTACTAAATTTGGGGGCCCACGCTTCAAGAAGTTTGTGCGTTTCTTTCTCAGTCCTGTCAGCAGACTTAACGCGAGGTTTTTTCGTTTTGTGTTTGCCGTAGCAAGTACTTCGACATCACTTGCAACTGAAGACTGAGGCGATGGCATGCTTCTTCCCAGTAGAATTGGTGATCATCGAGAAATGTTTATCAGTACGCTGAGATAAAATCATTTTAAGTCGGCTGCATTAGGGGGCTAAAAAAAGCCTTAAGCTTGACTTATCTTACAAACATCTCAAAAGTTAAAGGGCAACTCTTGGCTAGAAAACTATATTTCAGTAAAGGCTTCTGAATGTTTCCAAAATTACACAGGAAGCAAAAAAATTTGAATTCACAAGCTTTTTTACCAGTTAATTTTAACGTAAAACTTTGTATTTTACCGCTTTTGTGACATTTCGCCATGAATGCTTCGATTATGATCACGAGATGTGATACGTTACAGGTGTGGAACCGCAACAAGTCACGAACATGGCTGACTCAAATTCTTGCAGTGAGAGCTCAACTTCTGCTAGCGACTCCACTGATTTTTAGAGAGCTATAGGAGGGGATATGTCAGGGGATGATTAAGAACCCTCTATGGCATTTCAACCCTGGCGTTTTGAGCCTCCAGGGAAAAACAGCGAGACAGAGAAAGGGAGTAAAATATCGAACCTCCTCACCGCCGACGGCGACAAATGGTGAGTGAATTGAAGTCCTAAATGTACAGTTTCTTTCTCTATTACCTCGGCCAGTTGTTTGTGAGCTAAGTCAAACCTGAAAAGCCTTGTTATTATTTGCATGTACGCGAGAAGCTTAATTAAACATGCTTTTATACTACCAAACTGTTTGCTGCATTTTGTTGTTTATATTCGGTCTTCAAATATTTTTGCTCATGTTTATCACAGTTATCACAATAGTATATGTTTTGAGCTTCAGCCTAATGTACACTATCTATCTTGTGCGTTTGAAAGCTTGCAATACAGAAACGCAAGTTAAATTCTTTGTCTCCTTTGTGTTACCGATTTTCCTAAATTCTGCTCGAAAACGAAGAATTCTGCCGGCGAAATGCCAGCTACCGAAACTAGACTATAATGCTCGAAATTCTGCGGCAGATTTTATCTAGAACATACTCAGGCTTGCAGTTAAATGTGGACAAAACTCTGCTGGGTCTCTTCACTCCTTTTGTTGGGAGAAGGGAGTTTGCGCTTTCTGTAGTTCAAACAACTTGCCTCGAGGAAACTTTGTTCAAGGTTGTTCGTGCATGCTTGTATGCGTAAAACTGTAGAATGATTTTGTTAACTGATTACTGCCACCGGGACTATTACACGACCCTGCAGTGCGTGATTTTATATTTATCGGTATAATTAAGTTGTCATGTTTTTATTTTGCAATTTCTTATCTTTTTGCGAAAAGCACCCCCACGAAAATCGAAAATTGTGCTGTGTTCAGTTGGCTCCTTATTACTTTCGCGTTTGCTTGCGTTTTAATTCATGGTTTGCATTTGAAATGGTCGTTGCGCTCTTCGTGTCTTACAACTTTTGGCATGTTTTCCTTTAGTTATCTCGTCAACTGACATCTGCTCGAATCTGCACACGAAACTCTTTCGAAGGGAAAGAGCGTGACACGCTTTCATACCCGGGTTTCATGCTACACCCCAGGTTGCCTAATTTACAACAATTGTTTCTCAAAAGGAATCACAGAATAAGTACTTCACCCAACACTTCTTCTCTTAGTTATCCGGATATTGTTTTATATTTGATTCCCCATTTCTTCGCATAATTTTATATCCCGCGAGAGCGCCTCTGCTAGCGCGCGGGGTAGTGGCTTCTTATTGCGCAGTACTGACCTGCATGCAAATCACGCGTGCCTTTCGAAGGCATATACTTCAAAGAAACACTACATTTGCTGGTGGGAATTGCTTTCTATTTTGCCAATTAACAGCCGGAGAAATCTGAGGGTGGCTGCAAATTTCTCAACAACAGAATCAAAATATATCGGTCTGTTTCCGAACACGTGGATTTCGCTTACATATAGGACATATAGAGGCTCAGTATTCCTGCTCATAAATGAAGAGATTTCTGACAAATTATGGGAGTCAGCACTCGCAGACCCTTTTGAATTTACTATCTACTCCAGACAAAAGGCATCTTTATCACGATATGGTGCAAGAGAGGATGCATCGTATTATAAAGCTATGTACATTTGCTGACCGTAGAAGGCCGATCAATCTGACGGATTTGTTTCGTTTCACAAACACATGATTTACTCTTTTTAAGTTTATTTCCTTTCATATTTAAGCACTGAAGCACTACCTTTTTTTATCTTGGACATCATTGAACAGCATAGGGTCTTTCTCTCCTTGTCATTCTCATTTATGAAGAGAAGCTTGGCGTGTTTTCCTCTTATCAGAAGTAAAAGCAAATCTGCCTTCCACACCTGTGACGTAGCATCACGTGACGCACCAAAATCCGAACGTTTTCAAAATGGCCGCCAAATTGGCGTAAAAGAAAATTCGTAGTAAATTGATTTTGGCCGATATCTAAAAAATTTTACCTTCTAAAGATTCCTATTGCTATAAACAACTTATAGAAAAAATAAAAAAAATCGGGGTAAATTTCCCAAGAGTTGCCCTTTAACAAGGTCAAAGACAGACCTCACGCTAAGAAACCCAGATGAAAAAAAAGACTAAAAATTATCTCAGCAAAATGTTCCCCCAAGGTAAATTTATGGCGGTGTGAAAAAGAACAAAAGAATCGCCTATGAAAGTTACCGAGGCAAATAGGTAGGTTTTCCAAGTACCCCAAGATAAAATGACCAATCGCGAGGCAAACCTCAAAGATAAGCAAATAAAATAAACAGAGAAATTTGAAATTAAATATGATGGCGTGAGGTTTAGATTTCCTGAGGTCAGCTTTGCGTGTTCAAGGCAGCAAAAACGTGGTCTTTCTTAGAATCATAGCTTGATGGCTTGCTGATTTGTAAGTAAATGCTATTTTTTTGGAAATTTGGCGTTTAAATACAACACTAGTCAAGGAAGATCTATAGTGCGTTTTCTTATATGTATTTCGATTTCATCTCAAGGTTTAGAAAAATCCAACAAAGAGATTTATATAAACCGAGTCCTGGCCTTCTATTTCTTCGCTGTTTGAAACACTGACATAACAAAGCAGTAGAGGACTGTCGAAACAGTATAAATAATAAAAGCGAGATGATGCTAAGCAAGCACCCTCTAATTACCCATTTTCGCATTTCGCGCCGAAAACAGTATGAAAAAATTGACCTTCGTAAAGTGTTAAGTGTGTGACCGCAAACACCTCGGTAACGTATTCCCGCGGTGAGTTTACCTTGGTGTTATTTACCTTGGGAATGCTATTTGCCTGGATATGTGTAAAACGTTCGTTACAAACATATCGGCATTTCTATTTTCAGCGTTTTCGTCACAAGAAACATGTATGAAATACTCTATTTTCTGATATTGTTCTTTGATCGTTAAAAACGGGCAATAAATAACAAAAGAAATGGAAAACAGCGCAAAACGTCGGCGCAAGGAGGTGACGTGGGGGACGAGTGCTTCGAGTAACGCTCAATTCCTCTTGCGTTCAGTTTGCGTCGGAAACAGAGAGGACGGACGTTTTTTGGTAAAAATCATAAATAATATGTGTTCTGTCATTTTGTTTTCCCGCGTATGGAAAAAGAAGACTAAATATTATCCCAGCAAAATGTTCCCCGTCTCTGCTTTCCCCATCCCCGGATATGGTAAATTTTCTAAGAACACCTATTTTTTAGTGGCGCGAAAGTCTTTAACGAACTTCCTGTAAATACTGCAAGCGTAAATAACATACAAGCTTTTTGCGGCTTAGCAAAACATTTACTTTCATAATAACTATTTAGTAAAGTATATTTTAATCTCTTTTTGACTGACACGAGACAGCCCAAAGGGCCTTTGATTAAGTTATTTCTATGATTTCCAGTGGTTATATAAAATATGAATTCTAGTCTTCCGTTCTCCTTTAGGCCTGCACATGTAGCCACCTCTCATTTCTTAATGTGACTTGAATGTATTCAGGTTCAAATGGATTCACATGGTGGACCTTCTACTTCATTGGACTTTATCATAATGGGGAATGTGTTTGATTTTGAAAAGAAGATATTCCAGGCAGGTGTGTCGTATTTAAGATCTGAAGAGTTGGAAATTCTTATTAATGTGACTGTGATCATCTATTTATACATACATACATTTTATTTCACGTCCCCATGGGGCTTTTCAGTGAAATATTTAAATAAAAATAAATAGATAAAAAAAATAAAAATAAGTGAGTGAATAAAGAAATATATTTGACATATTTTCAAAGTGCCTGTACGGTGAAGGGGAATTTTGAGGTGGTGGGTGGGTCGGTCAGATATAAACAAAGGGCATTGACAGAACTAACATGACTCTCAGTTGTGTATGTTGTTTCTGCCCCATAGAGAAACCAACAGAATTGTCTTAAGTTTCCATGTGACGGTCAAAGCAAAATTGAAAGCGAAGTTTGTGTAATCGCTAACTGACAGAAGATTATCAGTGTCACGCTGTGCGCCACAAAGGTCAAAGACAATCACAGGAAAAAAATACATTTTCCAATGTTGGAATGTAGTTGGTTTATTACTGTATTATTATTGGTAGATTATTGGTACATTCAAGTGATATTCCAACATTGGTAAATGGTTATATTTTCCAATGTTGGAAAATGATAATTATAGTATCCAACAATGTTCCAATGTTCCCAACATTGGAACACCACATTTTCCAACAATGGAAGACCTGTTTCCAACATTGGAATGCCGTATTTTCCAACACTGGTATGATAGAGTCCAACGTTGGATTTTTAGACATTCCAATACTGGACAAAGTATAACCAACATTGGAATTTTGCATATTCCAACACTGGACTACTATTACCAACATTGGGATGTTATACTTTCCAGTGTTGGAGAAAATGTTTCCAACATTGGGTACATGAACAATCCAACATTGGAAAACAGTTTCCCAACACTGGACCACTGAAGAATCCCACATTAGATGAATCGTTTCCAACACTGGTTTGGTACACTTTCCAATGTTGGACAAAGTGTTTCCATATTGAATTGTAACATATTCTAATCTTTGGACTGCTTTGACCAGTATTGGAAAATGTAAAAATCCAATGCAGGAAGTAATTTCTCTTATGATGGAATTAAAATAACGACAAAGTAGGAGTGAAAATCACCTTTAATTATGTCAAAGTCAAGTACCAATGTACATTAACATCAACATTTCTGACAACTCTGCAGCTTGTCAAACCTAAGCTATTTTCTTCTGTTGAAATAACAAATATATTGTTGAACTGCAGTTTATGGATGTGGTTTTGACACAACAGAAGCAGAATCATCTAGACCAGGAGACATGGATTCACTTTGTGTGGTCTTACTCAATGATTCTATGTCTGCACACTTCTTAACTTGCTTCCTAGACATGTCCCTGTAGTTTACTTCAGAACTGTCTTCCACTTCAATCTTAACATGGCCAGCCTTCACCAAGGCTTTGGCAAGTGGTAGTAACAGTTGATATTTTCCCAATGATCTACACTTTACATTTAAAGCCTTGCCTAATGGTAAGAAATGCTTTTTAACTGTTAAGAAATGAATAGAAACAGTCTCAAAAAAGACTAGTATTATTGTCTCTGCTGATTTAGCAGACATGTCTTCAACACTGCTGCTTGGTTCTAGTTCTTCATCCTCACCAACTAAGAACCCTGTAAAAATGTCATGAAAAATACATATGGTTAAAAACAATTATCATAATTGCATCATCTAGGTAAAAGTAGTATGATTTAGTATTCAAATCCCAACAAAGTACACTTCACTTTAAATTAGGAGAATGACTACATGTAGCTTAAAGGACTGAAGCTACATGTACATCAACATAAAATGTTACAGGTGGCCATAATAATTAAGAATTACACTGCAAGCTTTACTTGTAGTTAGCAATCTACATGGGTTGAGAGCAATCTAAATTGTTTTAGCATAGCTCAGTGACCAACCTATCAAACCTAACCTGGTGACAAAAGTGCTATGTTTGTTTGAACAGGAGAAAGAAATTTCTTCGCTATAGACAGGTACTAGTCAAGGAAAGGGCTTCAAAATCTTCCCTATTTTCCCATTTCCCAGCTTTCAGTCAGCAGGTAAAATTCATGCAACAGTCGGGTATTTTATCCGGCTCCAGGCTTTAATGTACATTCCTGGGTACCATAAATTGGTTGTGCTTACATAGCCAATCAGATCTGTGTGTGTTTGGTCACTGGGAAATGCTAAATAATTATAGGAATGCCACTGCAATTACATAATCATTGACACACCTTCGGATTGTGAGCTTGAGCTTGATGTGGAAGCTACAGACAATGTTGAGCTGGAGCTATCTGAATTGTTTCCTGAAGATGTTGACGCTCTACCATGTTTTGCTGGTTTGTGAGTGGCCTATTTAAAAACAATAATATTACTATTTAAAAACAATGTTGATTCTTCAAAGTTATAGTCCTCTTTTAATGGGCTGAAGGACACAATCCTTAAAAGAATGGATAATAATCTTATGGCAGGTTACTGGTGGGCCAAATATCCATGATCAACATTCCCATGCATTGAAATAATTTTTATAATATTACTTTGCAAGCGGCAAATTGCAGTATTACTGGTACGACACAGGTAATATATATGCAACAAGACATAACATTTTGACTTCTGGCTTTATATGAACTTGTCTCTGTTGGGAGTACAAAAATTTATATGCAATTTATATTTATATCTTTAAATGAACGAAGGGTTCTATACAGCAGTGTAATAAATAACATGATACCTCATAGTCATATCCATCCTCAATCTTCCTATTTTTTTCGTGGAACCATTGCAGTAAATGACTCTTAATAGCATCTGTGAAAGACACATTTTTTCGTTTAGGTAATGGGAAAGAGGCTTCTCTTTCACACAATCACACTAAAAATCTGTTCAACAGCCTCTTCTTGTTATTATTTCAAGAAACATGCTATATTAAATTATTAAATACAGTTGACACTTTTTCACATTATGTATGTTGTTCCAGAATATAACCAAACTTCCCCATGGAATTTTTCTTTTTTTTGCTTTAATCTCCCCACCCCTCTAGAAATGCCACTTTAGCTTTTGAGACAACCCTCCCCAACAGAATATGGATATTTTCAGTCAGTCATGATCAGTCAGTCAGTCAGTCAGTCAGTCAGTCAGTCAGTCAGTCAGTCAGTTGATTAATAAATCAATCAATGAAAAACAATATTTAACTAACTGCTGCACTAATGTGTCATAATATGAGATAAGAAACACTTATAAACAATAACTGAAGAGGCCATTTTCTCTTTCTTCTACAAAAAAGAAATAGCAATCACCTTCTGATTTGCTGGATGCTCTCTTTTCAGACTGAAGACATGTGAGATCCTTAATTTTTTCGAATATTTCCAATCTCCTGCCCATAGGGTTAATTCCAATATCTTTCAAGTCTGCTTTTTCTAGGCAATAAAGTGTCTTTCCAGTTATGTTCTCAGCTGTTAAGGTAAAAGAACAGGGTGAGTTCAGAAAGGAAAACTGACTGGGATGGATTTATGCAACACAGTGAGAAGATATGTTTCAGCAAGCATAAAGAAAGATACAAGTTTAACGTAAAAACGAATGTCTGTTAAATCCATGAAGTCTTTTTAATCAGTATATATATATATATATATATATATATATATATATATATATATATATATATATACACATGTGCATAAAAGGAAAAATGGATTAAAAGAACGGATACAAACCTTTAAACAGGAATGCCTCCTCATGAAATCCTTCCGTCGTTAGCCATGAATGCACATCTTGTGCTGACCATTGCATGCAACCTTGAACATCCTTGCTTGCGCTTAGACTACATTCTAAACTTGCCAGTCATCGAAAGAAAAGAAGGGAACGGTTAACCCGTTAAGCTTATAGAAATTAAAACATTCACAAATTTGCAAAATTTATGGCGCGAAATCTTGAATTTCTCGTCAGTTCACTCTGTTCCGATGGATTGAAATATATTACCTTCATGATCTGACAGTGCAGCGCTGACATCCTCTTCAGCCCTTTCAGCCATAACTTTGATACTACATGCAATTCTACCAGCTGTTTTCCAATTTAAAAAAAAATATATACTTCTTTCTTCCGTTCGATCAACACCTTTCGATCTATCGAGCGAGGAAAGAAACGGCGGGAAAAAGCGCTAAGGCCAGGTTCTTCGAGGACTCTGGGTATATGGAACACGCATGATTCGCATAAATTACCGCTGACAGGCTGTTGACCCTCAATGCTCGTTCGCGAGCTCGTTCACGTTCATAATACTTTCCACTGTTGTTTTAACTGTTGTTATGCTTGTTAATTTTCGGCTGTCGTTTAACACTTCGAAGCATTTGGCTTACCGGTAATTTCGCTTAATTTATGTTTACGTTCGTTATCCTTGTGACCTTGTTGTTGCCAAAACAACGTATGGCGTCGTCCACAAAACAAGCAAACCTGTGTAGATGTTTGGATAGTGATGAAGCGCGGAACATCTCGTCGTCGGGAAAGGCGCATGTTCACTGCTCATGTCTTCTATGTAAAGGCAAAGCTGTCTATCCCATGACGGCATGGAGGCATTACCCAAAGGGCAAATATTTCTGCCAACCGTGCTGTTGTTATTGGACCTCTGATAAAATCCCGATCTGCAGTTACATATGAACAAGGAAAATCAAAGAATTATCTTCAAAGCTTGGTTATTGTGCTTTCTTTGGTAACTGAAGAAATGATTTCCAATAATTTACCAGTATAATCCAACATTGGAAACTTGTAAAAATTTTGTTCCAATAATACTACAATGATATTCCAATCATAACCAGCTCAGTGGTGTAGCAAAATTAATACCTTGGTATATCATTGTGCAATGTTTGGTGACTGAAGATATGTCTTCCAATAATTTCACAGTATTATCCAACATTGGAAAATTGTGAATATTTTATTCCAATAATACCACGATGATATTCCAATCATAACCAGCTCAGTGGCAAAGCTTGGTATATCATTGTGCAATCTTTGGTAGCCGAGGAAATGTCTTCCAATGTTTTCACGGTATTATCCAACATTGGAAGACCAAATGTGTTCTGTTCCAATTAAACTCCAATAATATTCCAACTGTAACATCATGAGGAAAAAGCAGTTTTCCCTTTGTTGGAACCTTATTGGACTTTTATTGGTGCAATGCAATTTTCCAATGATTATCCAACATTGGAAGGTCATAACTCAAATTTTCCAATAATTTACCATATTGGAAAATGTATTTTTTTCCTGTGAATGCAGCAGATTTCAAAATAACTTTTATGCAATGCTTAACTTTTACAGCAATGGAAGAAGGCAAGATCAAACTTATCATGCTCAAAGATATTGCTGATGGATTACCATTCCCATGTATATATTATAACGGCCGGCAGCCGCTTCTAGCTATTCAAGCGATCAAAGCTCAAAGTTACAAAACAACAGATGCGTGGATCAATAAAAACGATCATATGTTTTGAAACACGCATAGAAAAATGCAGAGAAGAAAACAACTTGCCTCCAAAGTTATCGAGATGTACACGCAATCGAATTCCACCGAAAAGTGGTTCCATGTGCCATCCAGTTCACCGCAAAATCAGACTTCACGGTTCTAAATTGCAATCATCAGCGAGAAAACATTGCAACAACATCAGTATACTTAGCTGTACAAATCTCGTACAACTTAGCAAAGCCACCGGGAGCTGCGCTCAAAATGCCAAGATTCTTGTTGTGACTGCAGAGTTTGGGATGAACAATCTTCCTCTTATCATAATATGACTGTAGAATATATTGCGTCGCAGACAGAAACGCTTGTTCTGGCGTCCTGCAGGCTTGTGGTTGGACAAATTGTTGCAAAAGATCTATTATTATTTATAATTGAGGTTACAAAAGGGGTTGACATACATCACGCGACTCCCGTAGTTTCGGGTAGGTTCGGGTCTTTGATGTGAAAATTGCCAAATCGTTACTCTCTGAAAATTTAATGCTGCCAAATTTTCTCTGTCAAAATCAGCCATAAGCATATAAGCATAATAAATTTGGATTTATTTGCTAATGTTATACAAAATAAGTATGTACTAAAATTTATTTTTAATTCTGCTTTGTTTTGTTCGACCTTTGTTGTTATTTGTAGCATACAGTATTTGACACCTCTGTTGATGTGTTCTATAATGTTCCGTTTCCTAGAGATTCAAGTCTATTTTTTTTCATCTTGTTTGTGTTTTGAAAATTTTTTATGAGAGGATGGAGGGTGTAGATGAACTCTTGTAGTGCTTAGTTCTTTTTGGTTGTCAGTATGGTCAACTTGATCCGAAAATAACAAGTCGAGAGACTAAATGCAAGTGGTTTAAAAGCAGCTTTACTTACTTGAAGATGATTTTTTTTGTTTTTCACGTAGATGAAGTGGCCCTCAAATTTCCTTGACTAACATACAAAACATTTTTAAACCATTTTTACTTGAATAAATGACCCATGGCTTTTAACTTCTGCCCCCCAAAATGGATTAATTATTAATGTTCACTGAGTTATTGTTTAAATGAACACAATTTATTTCTTTTAAGTGTCTGTTTTGTCACTTATGTGCACTGCATTTACATTTATTGACCAGTATTTATTGATAAGTCTGTCAACGAATTCTTCATCAAAGTCAAATTAAGTAAGATTGCTCTCCCTGATTTATGATTCCGAGAATCCTCATGAAGCTTAAGGGGGGTCCTTCTTAACTACAGATCTAGAGCAGTTGCTAGGGAATTCCTGAAGACCAGTTTTAGTGGCAAGCCATTTTGGACCATTTTGTAACGCTAAATGGTAAATTTTGTGGGGCAGGAAATACCTGCTTGAAATATTGACATTGCGCCAGCATAACTAGTACCAGTCCTAAACCGCGCGTTGGAATTTAAAATCCCTAAAACTTGGAGGAAAAAAGGAAGAGTTCTGAATTTTTTAAAGAATCGGAGACAACATAGCCTTCTTTATAATCCTACGTATGGGATTACCGTTTACAAGAAAGAAAAAAATGCTACTGAAGAAAGTCTGAAAATACGGGTGTTTATTATGTCATAACTTTTACAATAATGCAAATTTTGTAAAACCCATACGAAGCATTAAGCATGTGGACATTCTTTATCTATTGGCACTGATTTTAACTTTCAGTTTTATATGCCCTTTCAGTTTTAGGGTTTATTCTATTCTGGCCACGCCACTTGTCAAATATGGCCGTGATTTGAAACTCTTGAAGGACTCTTCAATTGAACAGAGTTGCGAAAAAAGCTTATCCGTAGCAGGTCAAGTTTCCAAAATATGGCGGTTAGATACCTTCCTTAGCAACAACTTAGTAGTTAAGAAGGACCCCCCTTAATGGACTCCACTTTTAACTGGGCATTTCCGGAAACAAAACTATTCTTGTGACCAACTGTCGTGTATGTAGCTGTTGCCTCTTTGCACACTTTGCAAAACATTAAGTTATCTTCGAACACTAACCATGGCCTTCCCTGTTTCCAACTGGTCTGAAATGACCGCTGTCTTTGGCTTTTCTCATACAGTCGGTTACTCTACAGAACATCGTCGTTGCTTTTGGCTTTTTTCGGCAGTGGCTGTTCACATCCAGAGAGGTATTTCCACATTTTGTATTCCAAACTCGAGCAGTTTGCCGATATTTGTGTTTCCAAATGTACCGCACAGACCTCTGGGTAAGTCTCGAGTCACGTGTCAATAAAATCAAAATGGCATCTACATATCAGAGTGATCTAAAAACTCGATCAAGAACGGCTTTAAATTTTGCACTTTAGAACCAACTTTTACTACAGATTGATGAACTTAGAGTTCAAGAAAGAACAGAACGAAAAAAAAGGTATTCCAAGGAAAGAGCATTTTATTTCATCTTAATCGTTATCCTTTGCATACTTCTCAAATCGTAGTCAACCTCAATTCTTAGTGGCCCTGGGCTCTTTTTAATCGCCACCATGCTACTGCCAAGTTTTAACCAATACTGTAAGCTGCTTGCTTGCTTGTAGCTTTTACTATGTGGCTTAGGGGGAACAAGTGCCGCGCTCTGGTCGGGTTCTTGAAAGTTCCCTTGGCTATTCTGATTAGTTGTTTTTCATCAACAAATGTTACTGGCCCTGCTTTTCATCCATGTTTATTTTCGAAGCTTGGCTCATACAACACTCTATATTACAGAGGCTTGAAATCCAATATTTGCATCTCAAGCAGATTTTGATCCGCCATAGCAGATAACATAATTGCCGGATATCCCAAGTGCCGCAATCGTTTGAGGACAAGCACCGTATGATGTACTATTTGGCCAATTTTCACCTTCGATGCTGATTTTTTCGCCCTGCTTTTTGCTTTTAAAAACAGTTCAGAGTAGCACAGATCAGTTCCACCGAAAGCAAAGATATCAAATGCCACACAAGCGTCTCGTTTGTATTGATCCGAGAACCACATGTCGTTTTCTTGGGCAAAAAACTCGCATTTTGCAGCAAATTCCGCCATGTTTGGTATCAAAATTTACAGTGAAAAACAAGCTTTCTAATGCTGCAGTGATCAACAGGATACCAATTGAACGGACGGTAGTTTTGGCCAGCAAACGTCACCATGGGTACCCAGTTAATAATTTATTTCGCGAGAAATTGAAAATTTTTATGGAAAAAAGCAAAAAGCAGGGTGAAAAAATCAGCATCGTAGGTGAAAATTGGCCAAATAGTACATCATATGGTGCTTGTAAAACAAAGAGGGCTTTCGAACCCGTTTTTTGTCAAAAATGTCGGATTATTTTAACGTAATCGAACTTCAAAAGTTTAAGAATGCTGTAAGTATCACTGATAATCACTGTTTGAGCTATGTTCGCAAGTTTTCATAAAATCGACTCGATAAACAAAAGGTTTTCCGACACATTGAATTTAATAGCGATCACACATTACAATGATTGAATGATTGAAACTCTATCCTCGAAATCACGTGATACAATTGTCACAAATTCTTACACTCCCCGCATCTGTTTACGCTTTGAACAGATGTTCTCTTAAAAAACATAACAAAACAAAGATCATGCGAACTATAAGACAGTTTGGCCTCAGTTCTCTTGCGAAACTTATACAAATATAGAAAACAGTTCAAAGTCTCACGATCTAAGTCGTCGCAAGATATCTGCATTTATCGCAGCACTTCGGCGACGTCGGCTTACAGCAGTAACTGGATCGCTTCCTTGTTCAGAGTGACTCTCAGGCTCCGGCAATGTGATGTTTGCTTTCACTTCGATGGGGAACAGATGCTTCACACTCCTTCTGAGTAAGCTGCCCGATTCAGCTACACGCACAACAGCCGCTCTAATCTTCCCGTCAATTCCAGCAATCAACGCATTAACGATCGCCAACTTCCACATTACTCTCTTGGTAGAATCGTTCTGCAACAGTACTACATCACCAACGGCAATTTCAGGATTTTCTCCTCTTCTTCTAGCATTCGTGGCGTGAGTTTGGCGTAGGTCGGTCAAGTACTCCTTTCTCCATGTCACTGTAAACTGGTTCAGTAGGCGTTTATGATGTTTAGATCGTCGCGTCAGTGACTCATGCGTACTGACAATTTCAAAGTGGCTTGAATTGGCAGTGTTCTGTAAGCGTCGACCGTTGATCAAGTGGGAAGGAGTAAGCGCAAAACTGACACCATCCAAGTCATCATAAACGTATGTTAGGGGCCTGGCGTTAACGATGTTTTCGACTTCTGTCAGCAGGGTGCCGAGCTCTTCAAAAGATAGACAGCTCCGTCCAATCACCTTCTTGAGCGCATGCTTCACCGTTTGAACTAAGCGCTCCCAAAATCCACCCCACCATGCGGCTTTCTCCACAATAAATTTCCACGTTACGCCGTTGTTTGCCATGTAGTGAAGAACTTCCTTTGCTCTCGGTATTTTAACAATGTCCTTCGACGCGGACTTAAACGTCTTGGCGTTGTCGGATATTACGGTAGATGGCAGTCCTCTTCTACTTGTGAATCGGCGAAATGCCATTAAGAAGGCTTCAGTACTCAGTCGACTTGTAAGCTCTAAGTGGACGGCTCTGGTCGAGGCGCACGTAAACAGGCAAACATATGCCTTGGAAGTTTCAGCGTTTGCACCCTTTTCTTTCGTGTATAAAGGACCAGCAAAGTCCACACCTGTATGTGTGAAGGGTGGGTCGTCTGAAACTCGTTCTTCGGGTAACTCGGGTGGTTGAGGTAGAGAGAATGGTTGTCCTTCTGCCCTCTTGCATTTGACGCATTTTCTTAGGACCCTCTTGACACTTTGCCTCCCTCGAATTATCCAGAAACGCTCTCTCACTGCGGTCAACGTTGTATTCACTCCACTGTGTAACATGCGGTCGTGAGTTTCTCTAATAATCAAGTCCACGACGTGGTGCTTCGATGGTAACAGCATTGGAGTTTTGACTTCTTGATTAAGTGAGCTGTTCTGAATTCTTCCCTTGCACCGCACAATGCCCTTATCGTCTAGGTAGATATCAAACTGACGGACAAGAACTGGAACGGGCGATTTTCTGGTCGACATCAAATGACAAACTTCTTCTGAGAATGATTGATTCTGTATGGACTTAATCCATAGTTCTTCTGCAGATCTGATTTCTTCAGCATTCAATTCGAGACTTCTCTCGGTTGACCTCCTTACGAATCGAAGAACATAGGCAGTAATCCGTAACAATTTCTTGAAACTACTGTAGCGGTTAGCGTTGATGATTTGATGTGCGCCGGCCTGTTGCACCTGAGCACTTGCAGCTAAGACGTGCGTAGTTGTCGGAGGATTCTTCAGAAGTTCGTTCATGGCGTTTTCGTTTTCAAATTGAGCGTTATCCTCCTCTGGCCATTCTGCTTCGAGCTTGTACAGAAATTCTGGGCCCTTCCACCACGTTTTCTCTGTAACCAGATCATTTGCCGTCCTTCCTCGCGAAGGGATGTCGGCTGGGTTCTGTTCACCTGGACAGAAATTCCACGACTCTCTAGGGGTGTTTTCTCGGATTTCTTGTACTCTGCTCATTACATACTGCTTCCACGGTTTGGTATTCTTGATCCAGCATAAGACCGTCATGGAGTCGACCCAGTAGTACACGTTTTCCAACTTCTGAGGTAAGGCGTTTTGTACGGCTTTAGCTAGCCGAACAAGAATCGTGGCTCCAAGTAACTCAAGCCTGGGGATGCTTTGCTTCTTCAATGGTGCGACCTTGGTCTTTGAAGCAATCAAATTGACATCAACGTGTCCGTCATCGTAAGTCGAGCGAAGATAAATGGTAGCTGCGTATGCCCTTTCTGAAGCATCACTGAAGCAGTGAAGTTGTGAAAACTTCAGCTGACTAGACTTGTTGTCAAAATAACATCTCGGTATGCGAACATTGTTCAACGTTTGAAGCTCTGCAGTGAGTGAATTCCATCCCTTCAAGTGTTCGTCCTTTAGCTGCTCATCCCAGTCAGTGTGTTCATTGCATAGTGCTTGAAATAAAACCTTCAACTGAATAGTAAATGGGCTCAACAGTCCAAGAGGATCGAATATTTTAGCTGAGATCTTCAACAACGATCGTTTTGTGGTTGGGAGCAACTTCGCTTGATCGGAAAGATCTGACAGATTGAACGTGAGCTGATCATTTGCGGTGTCCCAAATTGAGCCCAATACCTTGACAATGCCGTTGTCGGTGGATCCTTCGTCGTCGATGGGCGGTCCTGTCGTGGCCTTTGCGTAAGACTCGTCTTCTTCGGTGATGGCCTTCATGCTTTGGTTTACAGATGGTGGCATAGCGCTGTTATTTGATCGATTAATCGCCTCTAATACAACTCTTGAGTTAGTGTTCCATTTTCGTAGATTGAACCCTCCTCGTTTCATAATTGATTTGGACCTTGAATACAAATCAAGCGCCTTGGCTTCGTTCTCTTCGCCAGTAACGAGATCATCCACGTAGAGGGAATTCTTCAATCGCTCTATCAATTCCGCCTTGAACTCCTCCGATATTTGCGCGTGTAAATGGTGTCGAATGGTCGATCCCAAAATAGCTGGTGATGGTCTGAGTCCAAAGACGAGTCTAGTGAACCTCAGATGGATAATGTCAGAGTTTATATCCCCTGGATCATTAAACCACAAGAATCTCAGCATATCCTTGTCTGCTTCGTTAATTCCCACCATGAGAAAGGCCTTCTCGATGTCGGCTGTCAGGCCAATTTTGTGCCAGCGAAATCTGACAAGCGTGTCGAATAACTGCGGCGTGTAATTAGGACCAGTTTGAAGGCAATCGTTCAAGGAGTGATCACGTCCGGATGGCTTGGCTGATCCATCGTATACAACTCTCAACTTAGTCGTTTCTCGATCTCTTCGAATCACGGCGTGGTGTGGCAAATAGTGCACACTTTTGCTTTCTTTCACCTTGTCTTCCTCGGCGGGAACCTTTTCCACTATTCCCTGACGCATTTGATCTTCAATGATTTGATTATATTCTTCAATTAACTCGGGCTCTTTTAACATCCTTCGCTGCAACGATTTGAGTCGGTTAACGCACAGTTCGAAGTCGCTCGAGATTTCAGGACGGTTTTCTAGCCATGGTAGATTCACTTCGTAACGCTCCCCGTTAAAGCTAACGTTCTCGTTAAAACCATCGCTCGATTGCTTGCAAGGCGTTTCTTCCTTTATTCCAATCGACTCCGTTTCCCAGAATTGCTTCAGAGTATCAACGAGGTGATCTTGGGCGGGTTCCGACAAACCATTGCTGTTTCCTGAGATGATGAGGTTAGCCACAGTCGTTTCGTTACTCAAGGCGAACTCCGTTGGTCCGGATAACAACCAGCCAAATCTGCTTTTGATTGCAGTAGGTCCAAAATCTCCACGTACAATTTCGTTTGACACGAGGTCCCAATAATGGTCTGAACCAACAAGGACATCTACTGGATCTTGGGAGTCGGAGCAATCTGCTAATTGCAGCCCTCGTAAATGCGGATAACTTGTTGAATCTACACGTGACGGAAGTGGTGAGCAAATAGCAGGAAAAGTTAGAACGGAAATCTTCACGGCCTCGTCATTGCGGTCTTCAAGCTTCAAGGTTACAACATTACATTTTTGTTTTCGAAAGTTTTTTTCGCCAAATGTGTTTAGATGAAGCAATTCCGTTTTCGTGGACTTCAGACCAAGTCGTGACTTCAAACTGTCGGTAACGTAAGATTTCTGGCTTCCGCTATCGAATAATATTTTCACCCTTGTGGACTTGGAACCATCTTCATTAGTTGCAATTGCTGTGGCGGTTTGCAGCAAAACAGTTCCCTTTGTTTTGGAACTAGCAGTCGTTGCGGTGCTCGGGAGCTGTGGATTCTCTGTCGCCTGGCTTGTAAGGGTCGCGTTTTGCATGTCACGCACAAGCGAATTCTCGTTTGGGGCAGATGACGACTCCTTCGATGACAGAATCTGTCGGCAGATGGACTGATGATGGTTTCCTTGGCAACGTCGACAGTTCTTGTTACACGAATTACCACGATGACCGGATCTTAAGCAAACAAAACATCTGCGATCCCTTTGAAGAATTTCGAAGCGAGCTTGCAGGTCAGTAACACGTTCACAGGAAGCCGAATAATGCTCACCACGACAATAAACACATTTGATTCGATTCCCTGGCATTGATGTAGGTTGCGTGCCTCCTTCGGCGACTAAAGCGAAAGACGATGGAGGTAATTTAAGCTGTGGTTGTTTTGGTTTTTCCGTATTGTTCACGTTTGTTTTAACACCTTCGCTAATCTCTCGAGCCTCTACTTCCTGTCGGATGACATCCAACAACTCGGAAATTTCCCATACCTCTCGAGCGGTGTTTCTTGCGACCTGAATTCGCACTTCTTGTGGCAATTTGGACATGATTACTGGAATCAATAAGCTTCCATACTGAGTAGAATTTACTCCCAGTGACGCTAACCCTCGTACGTTAATGCTTATCTTGTCGTATACGAACCGGAGTTGTGAAGCCTTATCTCCTGAACACACAGGAATTTTAAGCAGCTCGTCCATGTGCGTTGAGATAATGTTCTGGGTCTTGCCAAAACGATTTTGCAACAATTCAATTGCCGAGTTGTAGTTCGCATCCGTTCGAGTCAACCCTTGTATAGCGCGGGCAGCTTGACCCTCCAACAATGAATGCAAGTGGTTGAATTTATCGATTTGGCTCAATTGTGGGTTGGTGTGGATTGCGCTGTTAAAGCTATCCCAAAAGCTCTGCCATTGCGTAATATCTCCTCTGAATTTCGGTAGAACGAGCTTAGGTAACTTAGCCTTAGGCTGAAAGGCTGTGGCGTTTGTGTTTAAGTTAGTAGGCAATTGAAAAGCCATACCTGAACTCCCCGGTTCTTGCGTATTTCCAGCTTGATTGTTCGAAGGAACATGTGACGATTGCATTCCAGTTGACGGCGTTAGGGTTCCAGGGACTTGAAGATTTTGGTCGTTTCCAGAATCCAAGGTTGAAGACATGTTTACAGGCGGAACTACAGGAATCGGACCAGTTGATTGCAGTGAAATAGAGGTCGTATTTTGTTCGTCTTTCTTTCCACTCAATGTTGGGCTAGTAGCGTCGTTGATCTTTCGCAACATTTCCATCGCTCGTGAATTGATTTCGTCTGAATCTTCTATTTCCTTTACGATTTCCTCCACATTACATGTTTCGATTACTTCTTCGTCGAGAGACTTCACCAACGTTAGAGAACGTCTAGAGAATCTGCGATAATCTTCATTCGTTGTTTGTCGATCGGTTCCACCTCGAGCAGACCCTCCGCCTCGTAGATAAGTTTCGTCATAACACTTCGATTTCCTCCGCGTTTCGCGCGGACACGCGCTAGCTTTTCGATCTCCTTTTCGCTCATATTCGTTTGTGTCGTTTTCACTGCCCCACGTTGGGCGCCATTTCATAAAATCGACTCGATAAACACAAGGTTTTCCGACACATTGAATTTAATAGCGATCACACATTACAATGATTGAATGATTGAAACTCTATCCTCGAAATCACGTGATACAATTGTCACAAATTCTTACACAAGAAGAGCATTTCTTCGGATGATATCATTCTGACAATTCATATCACTTATGACTGTTTGAGACACTGGTATGAAGAAAAGCAAGAAGGGTGCTTTAAAAGATGTGAACTGCAAGTATTGTCAAATACTGAATATTTTCTTGACTGAAAAGTATTCTCTAAAGGTAAAAGAGAATTCCCACAGATTAAAAGGGTGCTTATGCCGTGCCTGTGGCGAGATAAAAACTAAATTTTAAGGGAAAAGTGGATCTTCATACCGGGGCTTAATGCAAAGTGTGTTCAAGCTTGCTGTGAGGGTAGATGAAGTTGTAACTGTTTCAGAATTGGAGACCATGCTAACAGATCAAAAGGAAAGGGCTGATTCATTACTCAAACAGAATGAAGTATTGAATAACCTCTGTGAACAACTTTATGACCAAATGATACAATGTGAGGTAAACAAGGATGTGGCCAAAGAAGCCCTCGAGCAGGCAAATGACACCATTAAGACTTGAAACTGAAAACCAGAAACTTAAATGCTATGTTGAAAAGCTTGGCCAGGACACTGGCTTCGAAAATAATGGTAAAATCGTAACTCAGGTGGGGGGATGACAGCAAAGGAGGAAACTAAAAGAACTTAAAACATACGTGGAAAGGGCTTTATGGTTTGCCAAGACTTTTGGTTTAACATTAAATTCAGTATCACTCTCTGGACAGATGGCTTAACACACACTGTCCTATGAACAGATTGAAAATAAATCTTTCAATGACTTGTCAGAAACAGAAAAGGATAAATTAAAAAGTGTGTCATTTGCTCTCAACAAGTTCTGCATCGGAGACGCAGCATACCATGAGTTAACAATGTCACCAGGAGGGGAAGATCTACCATGGTCATATTTGATTAAGCAGTGTAAGGACGACTTAAATAAACTGTGTCAAATAAGTAGGACCCCTGGTGTGGCACCAGGAGCACAACTCGCTTTCAATGCAGAATTAGAAGCAGTTCTCAAGACACAGGTAAGGACAATATGAGTCAAAAATACTTCCAAATATTTAATTAAATATAAAGGTCTACAGTATTGAAGTCTAGTGACTCCCCTCCCTAAACCAGACACAAACAAAGTAATCCATTGAATAACAAAAAAAGGTAGTTTTTTTTTCAATTTTTAAGCATACCAGAACAGTGCTTTACAGCATGAGCCCAAATGTGACTGCCATTAACTAATTCATGCAGATATTATCAAATCAGAAGTCAAGCACAGTTTTCAGTAAGGGACCGGTCATAAATTAGAGGGAGGGGGGGGGGGGGGGGGGGAGGGCTGGTGCAAACATGGGAAGGGCCACTGATTTTCATGCAAGCTCAAAAGGGAGGGCCAAATAATTTGGTGCATGTCATTAAGGGGGGGTCATTATTTTTTATGCTGGGGTCAGGGAGTCAATCTAGAATTCTTCTGAAGTCACAGTCATTCTTCTGTAAATATTATATAGAACACATTGTTTATTTGATGAATATTAACATGGGTTTTTAATAACACTTCTTGGTCCTATGTCTAGATTCTCTCCTGACTTGAACAAACAGTAAATTGTCAAAATTGAATGTAAATATATCTTTTTAACGATTTATAACTGGTTTCTTGAAGTGATGTAAACTAGTTACTTAACAGCTTGATAATGATCATTGCTCTAGATCTGATTCACTTTCACTTCCAGTACTTTCACTTTGATGGTCTCCTGTGATAGAAAGTTGCCCATTTTCTTCCAAAAGACCTGGATGGTACTACTAAAGTGCTTCCTCACAAATTTTCTCATATTTTTCCATTTCTTTGAGGTATCTCATTTGATCACGCTTGAGAGATACAACACTTTCAACATTTACATTAGTGATTATTAGCAGATATTAGCTCAGTTATATCTTTAAGTATCTTCCGTGCCCTTTGCTCCCTTTGCTCTGCTTTGCAGGGATTGGTGGGGGAGGGGAGGGGGGGGTTGTCATGATAAATTATGCAAACTATTTTGGAGGGCCAACATTTTTTCTGCACCTGGAATGGGGAGGGTCTCCCCAAAACAGGTAGGCCAAAATAAAAATGCACCAGCCCTCCCCCCCCTCTAATTTATGACCGGTCCCTAAGTTTCTGACTATTGAATAAATTAACAGTGGTCACACTTTTGGGCTTTTTGTTGTAAACAATGTTTATTTTTTCTTTAGATTGACCAGAAAAAATTGACATTGCTGATCCAGACCTAAAAATCAAAGTTAAAATATCTCGAGATGGTGCAAAAGTGTCAAGACTGACAAGTTTCATTATGATTTCATTTTCTATACTGAACAATGATGAAGATCCTATGTCATCAAAAGGTAAATAACACTGTGTTAATATAAGCAATTATTTATTCCATCAGATTCAAAGCAAGTAAAAAAATACAATAATTTGTGAATTTCAAACCCAAAAAAATCCTTCGCACCTCCCCGTCACTTAAGATCTGGAGTAGCCCCCTTGGGTTTTAGTTTACATGGTCGTTTACATGTAGGTTATTTACTTTACATGCTTGTTTAACCAGTGATATGCAAATCCTCTCCAAAGGGAATTTTGAGGCCTTGCATAGTTTATCTCCTTTTTTAAGCGATGACGTCATGTAATGACGTCATCGGTTAATGTTGGAAAGCGGAAAAGCGATGGAATTTTTGGAATTTTTGGTGTTACGGTGTGAGCACGATTACTCCCTGAATTGAACCGAAGAGCACTGGGAACTAGGTGCATGGTTTGTGTTCTTTTTAAGCGACAACGCCATGTCATCGCATAATGTCGTCGCGCGAGTGAACGGGATCTGTTGTCTTGTTGTCTGTTGCGATCGACCGATCTGTAGAACCGAATAGGATTAACCCTAGATTCGCCAACATTTTTTGGGGGGGTACCCCCCAATTCTCCAAGCAAATCTTATGAAAAAAATAGGGTTCCAGAAAAAAAATCATAAAAAATGATAATTTATCCAAATCTCAACCACAGCATATCGTTTTAATCGTCATAAAATTGTCTTTCACATACAACTATTTTTAACATGTTTTCTGAAAATCACCATGGCAACCATGTTACCAAATAACATTTTTTCGAAAAACAAAATTCTCATTCCAACTTCGCCCAGAAGCAAGGTCATCATAGAAACAAATGCTAAAGAAAGTAATTAGCTTGATTTAACCCTTAGTTATTAGGGATTAACATATGTCAAAACTAGAGCATTTGAAAACTCGTAAGAGGAAAATTTTCATGGTTTGTTGACCTTACTAATGTCATATACAACTGTAGATTTTCTCTTGCAGTAACAAGACTCAGTTGCTGTTGATGATAGAAGTAAAATACCATATTGACAATGTGAAAATCTGATATACATGAACAATGATGGCCTTGGAAAACAATATTAAAACATTTGCCTTTATTATGGGGGTTATATTCAGGGGGGGCATTCTATTCGAGGTCGGACATGAGATCAAACACAGTACATAGATCTACACAGCAGCAATCTTGTAAACTACTGCACAAAAATTCAAAGTTAATAAAGTCAGGGTGTCTTGGAATTATTCTTTTCTTTTCTTGGTGGCATGATCCAGTTGTTCAAAGCATTTCACATGCACCCCCACATTGCACTTTGCACACTGGGTGCGACTTCGTTCTCTTCCACCTGGGCGGGACCTGTCTGAACAAACAACGCAATCTTTCTCTTTCTTCCTGGGAAGTTGAATAATTCTGTGTTCAGAGAGAATGTGTTGGGGTATCAAGTCATCTCCCATATGAGTATCACAGAGTTCCTCCACCAATTTACACGAACTGAAAACGACTCAACTTGTGGGTATCGCTGGTGTTTTGATTATACAATATATACGAACATACAACCATTCGATCAATGACTCCAAAGAAGCATTTCTTCCAATATTTATGGAACCCTCTCTCTCCTGCATACTGGTCAACTTTCTGATCAAGGAGATCCACCCCTCCCATATGGTGATTGTTAAGCGAAATAACTTTAGGCAGTTGCTTTACTTCTCCACTGGCACGTCGATGGTCAACCATTTCTGCTGACACACCCGTTGAAAGCATGAGACAAGGCTTCTTTTGGGATTTCTTCTCTTTCCAGGTAAGTACTAACAAGGGCCCTTTTCTGGCATATATGCACTCCTGAACCTTGGGTTTGGCTTGACGAATGATCACAGGCACCCCCTTCCTGTTTGGTCGCAGGAACCCAGTTAACATCACCTCAGTTTCATGCAAGTGTTGCGCAAGAGTTGGGCTCGTGTAGAAATTATCCACAAAAAGGTGATAACCCTTGTTTTTCAAGTTTGCCTCAGATAAAAGATTCATAACAACATCGTATGAATGTCCATGTTCTGATGCTGGGGCAGATCTTCGTTTCCCGCAGTACACCATAGTGTGCATAGGGAATCCAGTAGAAGATTCTGTGATAGAGTAAAGTTTGACTCCCCATTTATGATGGTGTTTGTTTGGTATATACTGCATGAGTTCTGTTCTATTTTTCATCCCTATTAGGCTTTCATCAATAAGAGTCAGTTGTCCAGGTACATAGTACCGCTTACAAGAATTGTTGAGTCCATCTAAAACAATTCTAAATTTGTGTAAGGGATCATATGCAGCATTGTCACGTCTGGCCTCTGGTCTGGTATTGTCACAACAATGCAGAAAATATGTTATTAGTTCAAATTGATTCCTTGACATCACCGAGTTGAAAAATGGGGTATTTATGCATGGATTTGATTTGTTCCAGTACATTCCAGTTCTCTTCATTTTGATGAGGCCCATATTTATACCAAGCCCAATGTACTTTTTCAGGACTGACATACAAAAATTCATGGTTTCAAACCTTGACAGTCGACTTCTTGGAGACAAGTCTGTTGCTCCTAAAAACTGTGCAGCATATTTCTTTGTTTCGGTGACAATCTTGCCAAGAATCTCCACGGTTAAAAACAACAGAAAATATACAATTGGAGTCGAGTTTGCCGCAGGCATGTCTCTTGGCCCTGGATTTCTCACAAGAAAGGACGGGAAATCAATGTCTTCTTCTGGAGGATAAACACGGGACCAAATCTGCGTTGGAATGGTGTCATTTTCATCCTCACTTCCAGAGAATGAATCTTCACTCGCTGAAGAATAATCGCTTGCAGAGTCATGAGATAAATCACTCGAATCCGATGAAGAAAGAGTGCTTTCATCAGGAACATATTCGTCCGACGACCCGTCCGCCATGTTTGTTCAAACACGTGGGTGCGTTCGTGCATGCAAGAATAAATTCCCGAAATCTCTGTAACCGACGACGATTTCTGTTCGGAAACCCAACGAAACCAGGCCGAAATCTCAGGGCAATAAAAGAATACTGGTTATTGGTTTGTTCTAGCTATTGTTCTTGTTCGTGACCAATTAGAACACTCCTTATTTTAAAGGCCGATCACTTCGGCCTTGGCGCATCTAGGTGTTAAATGGCCGGCCGATCTAATCGGCCATTGGCGTATCTAGGGTTAAGAACTAACTTCAGGAATAAACGTCAGTAGAAAAGAATTCAAGTTTAACTCAACAAGAAATCACCGCATAGAACTCAAAGCAAAATTCTCCAGGGCAGTTAGAAAGGACCGATTCTAAGTATAAATGAAAGAGACAAATTATATTTGATGTGTTTTATTAGATTTAGTAAACAGAAATCTTTACATTTTTTAAAAGAAAAGGGCTAAACATTTTTTTCAAGACAGCGTTTGACCTTGTATCGTATGTCGTCAGTATTGGATGTCGCGCTACAAGATAACGCAACTTTTGTCGAACAATCAATCATTCAACACAGAAGTTGTTCAGGAATAAACGTCAGTAGAAAAAAAATCAAGTTTAACTCGACAAGAAAACACCGCGTGGAACTCAAAGCAAAAATACTCCCGGGCAGTAAGAAAGGACTTATTCTAAGTATAAACGAAAGAGACAAATTATATTTGACGTGTTTTATTAATATATTAGATTTAGTAAACAGAAATCTTTAATTTTTTTTTTAAACAAAAGGGCTCAACAATTTCAAGACAGCGTTTGACCTTGTATCGTACGTATCGGATGTCTCCCTGCAAGATAACGCAACGTTTGTCGAACAATCAGTTCAACACAGAAGTTTTCAGCTACTTTTGTTTACTTTTTTGAAATTTTCTGTCAAATTTCCTGAAAATTCTTAAAGACCCCTTGTGAAACGTCATCGCTTCTGCATGCATTGTGTGCCGTTTATTAATTAAATGTGCTGAAGACCATGACAAAGCAGCCTTAATTTTCATGGGGAAATCAACTACATTTCCTTCTCCATGCTCATTGAGATAGTACCACAACTGTGAGGCAACCGTTTGAAACTTGAAAAATCCTTTTTTGAATACATAAAACGACCTTTATGTTCATATGGAGTCCCCCTTTTATAAGTTATGTATCTCCATACATCCAGTTGCATATTTACATAGAATGGAGATAGAGAGGGATTCTTTAAAGTGGAAAGAACTCCAGTTGCAAACTGACGACTTGCATCTTGTAACTTTTCGTCACTTGGTGCAACTGGCTTTTCATAGCTTCTACATGACAAGACAACCATAAAAATATGTTATAAAAGAGAATACAGTTGCTTAGAGGTTGTCAATTCAAAGTTTTGTACATTGTATGATAAGACAATATTGATCTAGCACTAATAAATCTGCAGAATTAAGTATATTAATTTTTAACTGTTGATACCATGTAACTTTCTCAATTCATATCTTATTCATAAATTCAATAAAAAACACTGAGATTCTCTTTTAAAGCAACAGGAGGAAAGAAATACAGGCTGTCATGCAGCCTACCTGAGTAAGGCCTTTGACAGGTTTTCAGATGGCTCCCACGAACAGGCCAGCCTCGCCACTAAATTAAGTATTCCTGGCCCTACATGTGTTACACATAATAAGAGTCTTATTAACGAGCAGAGCTTTTATGATTGATCACACGTAAAATAGATAATCAGGACATCTTACAAAATGCACCTTTCACCTTTTGATGACCCTCTCTGCTTCGTAGAACAGCCCCTTACGGGTCTTCTTTGTTGCCGTGTCGTCGAGGACGACAGAAGACAGAGAATTCAGTTGGACATAGTCAGTTTCGTCCCGTGTACGTTTTCTGTCCGCCATCTTGAATTCCTATTTTTGTAAGCGAAGCCGCATACTAGTATGCGGGCTCAAATGTGTACGATTTCTGGCCATAATAATGTGAATATTCACCAAAATGTTGATTATTCACAGTTAATACTCGAGCACTCCGTTTACTGTGTTAAGTGGCCAACAACCTGGGATCTTCATCTTTCCTTCATCCTTTACCCCAATGGGGGAAATTTGCCAAAAAACAACAGGGGATAGCAGAACTTGAAATGCTGTGTCCTAACACAATATATATTTATACTGGTTTACACTTGGGCAAACCTTGCAGCTATAGAAGATCAAAAACACTAACGTCACCAAGCTGGAGTTGACCTTGCCTCACCTGTAGCCATATTAATTTTATTATCATGCAATTCATGATTCGCAAAAACATCACCACAAATGGGAAAAGTATTTATTTTCTTTTTTGATTCACGTATACTGATGCATGTACTTCATCATACAAAACCATTGTAGCCTCAAAGAGGCCTTTGATTGTTGTTAAAAAGAGAAGCCAACATGTTTTTATGCCTTCAGAACCTGTGTTCACCTTTTGAGATGTTAGGGCTTGTGAATGTAGCAGGAAGCTTCAGTTGGTTCTTCCTGGCAGTGCCACAAGCATCTGTGTCATTTTGTGACAGGTCAGTAAAAAGAGCCTTGCCATACACATGGTAACCCTTTGCCAGCAGATTTTCTTTTAGTCATGGGATGGCAGCACCACAAACACCCAATCTGTTGACCAGCTGCTGATTTGCTGCACACCCATCTGGTTCCTTGTAGAGGTAAACAGAAGAATTCCAAACTGAGCCCTCTTCAGGGGAATGAACTGCTTGAAAACAACTCGTCCCTTCCAGAGAAGCAACTCCTCACCAACCAAGATTTCCTTCTCTGGAATATAAGTTGCCATGAACTTGGAGACTAGGTAATCAACAAGTGGCTGAACTTTGTATAGCTGTCTGAGTCATTTGGGTCAAAAACTGAGTGTTATCAGCAGAAACTGTAAAACGGTTTGGTAGTAGTCACGGTTTCTTGGCATAACATTATTGAACACTGAATCCTTTAACAAGGCATTTGTGCTCCAATAATCTGAAAGCCCTGGCTTCCTCACATTTCCATTAGTAGGGTGGGAGCAAGGAATTTCTTCATCTCCCCCTTGTAGTATTATACCAAGAATTTGCCTGAGAATGCTGTGGCGAATTTGGATTGTTCTCTTATATTGCAGTGCATACAAGTTCATTTGGTTGACCAATAAATAAGAATTGATTGTGTCACCTGCACTTGGAGTTGCTTTGAACATTAGAATCTGTGCACCTTGATCGACTGATGTCCATGATTGCCTTGAAATAAATAATAAATATAGAGTATTTTTATATCGCCAAATCCACTAATTGACCATGCCGCTTTGCAATAAAATATTAAAGAGATGAAGGAAAAATATTAACAACTCTAAAAATTAAAAAAACATTGATAAGTTAAAATGGATGTAAAAATTGAAAAGTTAAAAAGCCAGTTTAAAAAGGTATGTTTTAAATGTCTGTTAAAAATATCAATGGAAACACTAGATCTTAGTTCAAGTGGGATTGTGGTCCATAGTCTGTGTGCTGCCACAGCAGATGCTTTCTCTCCATATGTCTTTAATTGAGCTTTAGGAGTTGCCAGAAGGTGCTGGGAAGAGGATCTTAATGTTTGTTGAAAGGTGTGATTATGAAGTACGTCTTTGATGTAGCACGGTGCTGCTCCATTGAGAGCTTTATACACTAGCTTTGTACCAGTCCTGTACAAACTCCTTGACCGCAAGCATTTTCTGTGACTGGGGCTCCTTCACTACTTTCATCTTCTTGCAGAGAAATCTCTTGTTCAGACTCTTCACAATCACTCGCCTCAAATTCACTGTTACTAAAATCAGTAACATCAAAGTCTTAATTGGCACAAATTCCAGTGATAGCTTCATCTGTGTTCATTCTGCATTCATGTTCTTTTGTTTTTCGAACAAAAAAAAATGGATAAGCAATTTCACTGGGTCAGTGGTCTTTCTCAACAACCAGGGATGATTTTTTCAAGGCAACATGAAAAACCATGCTCTCAGTAATGTTTTTTGAGTATGTATATATATGTCTTTGGTTGTTGTGTGACAACTCATCAGCTTTGTCTTGTAGACATTCTGTGCTCTGTTGTGGAGGTAGAGCGAGTTAGTGATTCTGGTTTGTGATTTGCAGCAGCTGGCTGTTTCTATGTATAAATAACAGCATTAAGCATTTAATTTGCTTTCTTGAATTCAAAATTTCTTTCGCTATTTGGTGTTTGCCTCAAATATCTGTTGACGGCTGCTTGGATGGCTTTCAGTGAAGAAATTTGAAGGGTTTTCTACTTGTTTGTCTCACTGGCAAAAAACATTTGCAAACAAGTATTTAATTTGCTTTTTGGCTTTGGTTTGTTGTTCAATGGGTGTTATAATTTCCTTTTTGGTTGAAGACTAGTCAAAACCAAAACAAGCACTGAAATGCTACCTTTCTTTAGCAACTTTTGTTTTTGTATGTCCATCTATGGTGGATGCTAGTCCCACAAGACAGTTGTCTCTAACCTCCATTTCCAGAATGTAGCTGGTAGTAATACACTAAATCCTGGAGAGTCGCATTGCCCATCATTGCCAATAACAATCTTCTGACCCTCAGACTCCTTGATCAGCTCACCCCTCATCCAACACCACCACCTTTTCACATTGGAACCAAATTAAGGTGCTGTATGTGATAAAAGGTGGATCAAATAGAAAGTTTACATTAAAAAAATCAGCCGTCCTGCTTATTTTACTGAAATTGTTTTCAAAGAAGAGAAGTGTAGATGCAAACATATATGGTCTTCACTTCATGAAATGAGGCAAACTGTACTGGTTTCCAGCTTGGCATGCGGTGTGGTCAACAAGTGTTGTACCCACAAAGAAGGGGTTAACTTTTTGGGGTATTATTGAAATCCAGTGCTTGGCAGTATTGGAGTCATAAATCAACAAACAGACCCAGTAAACATATATATTTCCTTCCTTTGATACATTTCAGCTCCTCTTGATAATCATACGACTCTTCACCAGGACTTAACTTCCTGTGAGGACGATATTATGGTCCTCAGGCAGAATATTGTCATGCATACAACCTTAGACATTGCATGCTGAACCTTCCAGCCATGAATAAGAGCTTCAATGCTTTAATCAATCTCAGCAATGCTTACATTGCTACTATGGTTGTATGTGCTACATATGGATAAAATTCCAGACAATTCATTATTATGGGAAAACAACGTTGCACGCAAGCATCCCTGTGGCGTCACTCTCCATTAACTGCATTTTACTTATATTTGTAAATGCTTACTAAGCCTGGACCTGTATGTTCCCTCCCACTTTGTATGCAATAGATAAAACAACGATAATAGCAACCATGTTTAATTTAAAATAAAATAAAATAAACTTAGAAATACAACTTTATGAGAAAGGGAACAATGTTATGTGTGAGGAAACTGGGAAAGACTGAACATGGTATTATGATCTTAGGCAACTTCAACAAATTATGATTAAACTAAGACATTACATTGTGTACTGGGTATTACCTCTTTTGGTCTGGCTCTTTCCCAATGCAGGATAAATCACCCTTTCTGCCTCATTTGCCCTTTGGCTACATCTGCTCTCACATGCCAAGATGTGAAATTCACATTTAAGAACATTTTCTGAATTACAAGGTTCCCCAGGTAATTTCAGTTCTTCCACAAACCCATCCACATCACTTTTTCACCCTTTGCAAGAACACTTTGGTAATGGGTGGAAGGAGCACAAACCATTCTCCCACGAGTGGATGTCACAACAGTGGTACTTTCCCAATGCAAGGGACCCTCCCAGCATGGCTTGCTTTCTATTTATGGACACATAAGTGATGTTTTTGTATGTCAATAAAAGCTTTTGAAAATGAACCCTTTCCCTGATACTCCTGGAGCTTCTTTCCATGTGCCCTTCCTACGTGCCCACCACAAATCCTGGTTTTAATGAAAAACCTTTAGCAGAGGACAAATCAATATCCTGTCAATTCACTTCCTTTTTAATTCCCTCTTCCTTGGCCCATAAAATCTGGGCCTCTGCTGCCTTCATTGTCCTCTGCCACAGTTCCTCAGTGCTGATGTTTTCAGCACCCCACATGCAAAGGTGTCTATATTATAACAGAGCACCAGTCAAATACTTTTTTATAATAAAAGTACAATTTTAGCTAAAATGTCCTCTTACCTGCCAACAACCATCACAGGTTTAACAACCATTCCCCAACTTACCAATTTGTCATCTGAGGTGTTATGCATCTGCACTTTTGCTTCCTCTCATATCTCATGAAGGATTTCTTTTATATGTGGTAATGCTAAGCCCACAGTTTGAAGATAGGGTTTTAATGAGAGCCTTCAAGTCACCTTATGAGATGGTGAATACCACTTTCCTCTGCATTTGAGCTTTTGCTAGTCATCACTCTAAAATTCAGCCTAGTTTGGAAGTCTCTTCAGAATGCTCATTCAAAAGAATGTCAAGCTATGTATAAAGGTGTTTTGAATGATTCTTCCTGACTAGTGTTTTTTTATGCTCTCTTTCTCTCATGGTGCATATTCTCATTGAAATGAAGTAAAGCAAGGATATGTCTAAAAATTATTTTTCATGTACCTAAGCGAGAATGTCATAACGTTGCTAAAAAGTGTTTAGTACATACCTGCAAAAGGTGCCCAGCCATTAAAAACACACCATCTTCAGGTACCAATTATTCAAAGTGGCATGGAACCCCTCAAGACAACTTGCCTGAACATCAGGTTGTTGGAAATGGGTATCCAGCTTTCATTCTGTATTTCATAAATGATATGAAAAATCACAACAACGTAATGAGGGAAACTCTGTCAAAACAGCTGATTTCATTATAAGAAACACTTTTGACCAATGAAAGTATTTTTTTAGATATCTGTAGGTACGCATGTACGTACATGCTGAATGGTCGCTAGGCCCCTGTTAAGACTGGAATAAACTTTTGTGAACCTACATGCTAGTACATGCATACGTGCGATAACAGCACTTAAACTCTCCAAGATCAGGACATTCAACAAGAAATTATCATGCTCAATGGTGATTGAAAACAACTGCTTAGTAGCTGGAAATTTTAGAGATTTTAGCTTTAGCATACTTTCCGTATAGTGCAGTGAATGTATCTACATTTAAGCATGTGTAAATAATTGTGAAATTTGTAAATTTTAGCAAGTGTAAACTAGTAATAACCAAAGTGTGGGCGAGGACAATATCTGGTCATTTTGGGTAAAAAAGGTCTACGGTATATTGTTCAGGTATAGTCAGTGAGTGATGCTCAGTAGTTACAAGGGTGTGAAATATTTTCTAGGGGAATCCCTGCTCCTGCGGTTCTCCCCCCCTTGTTCCCCCCTCTTAAACTCCCTGTATATTCCCTGTAATGATTGAGCCAAAATGATTTTTTGGAACTACCAATATTATTGAAATAAAATTTGAACATGTGATTTAAATGATTAATAAAGAATTCAAACAACATGCATTGGTTATCATATGGACAACTTGAACATGTTATTGGACAGAACCTGTAACAAAACTATTATTTGTGTCTTCACCCCTTGAAATAAATAATAACACTGAGTGCTGCATTTCCCGCGCTCTGTTTGCTGGGCAATGAAATAAACAAACAAACACTGAGTTGGTGAAAATGGCTATGAGCAAAAGGCTCATAGCCCCTTTAATTATTTACATAAATTGAAATAATGTATGGCTACGAGCAAAGGCCCATAGCTACCTCATTACAAAATCTGTGAAAAGGACTTACATTGTCTTCAACTTACAAATAACGATTTTGCCCATTAAAGGTGAGGGCAACCAAAATGCCAAAAGCATCATGACATGGCATGATGCTGCCCCACCCAAGGGAAATACAGCACTTTAAAACTAAGGTCCTTACAGACCTTGTAGACAAATGAACAAGAGATTAAAGAGATGAATGAGACTGCTGCCCTTGCAAGACAACATCAATTAATAATTGTTAGTAGAACATATTTTAACGAGATGACACTGCTGCCCTTGCAAGTCAGTGTCCACATTAATTAATCAAGCAAAATGAAAATTATGAACCCACAATGACAGAAGGAGACTACTGCCCTTGCAAGATAGCCCCATTCGTCTTAGTA
Source organism: Meandrina meandrites (assembly GCA_963693305.1). NCBI lineage: Eukaryota > Metazoa > Cnidaria > Anthozoa > Scleractinia > Meandrinidae > Meandrina > Meandrina meandrites. Next base: position 33,658,092 of record OY855903.1, on the reverse strand, counting down.
AAATTCTTAGTGGTTCAGAAAAACACTATTTCACAACAAGAAAAAAGGTTGCTGCCCTTGCTAGACAACCTCAATCATGAACATGATTATTAATACCAAATAAGAAGTCTTAATTGCCAAGCTTGATTTACAACAGATGAATAAACTAAATTGAATGCAACTGCTGCCCTTGCTAGACAGTCCCAATCACTAGAAATTCACAAATACAGTATACCAAGACTAAATAATCAAAACTAACGAAGCTTTGGTGTAGAAAAAGCTGATAATTTAAGGCAAATGAGATCCTGATGGGCATGTTTGCCCAAACAGAAGGCACAGTTCCCGTTATCTTGTTTTGTGAACATTGTATTCACTGTCTCGCCCTCCATTCGGTCGTCATTCCAATCGCGTTTGTTTGGAGGTTTGGGGGACATTGCATAGTGGTTATCCTCTCTCAGTTCCAGTTCCTTAAGAAAAGCTTGTAACATTTGTTCCATAGACCACTCTAAGAATTCTTCTCCTCTAGTAATCGCAAGGCGAAAGTTGTCTGGTAGCCTTTGTAGAACAGCGGGAACAGCAACAGATGCATAAGTGTTCTCTTCCACTCCAAGTGCTTTCAACCCTCTGTAGTGTGTCTCACATCTGTCGTACATCCTCCTTAATCGGGGAGTATCTTTGTCGCTGTACACCGGCGGTAAAGAAAGCATATTGTTCACGTGTGCTTGTTGTATTGCTGTTTCCTTTCCATAATGCTTTTTCAACACTTGCACGGCTTCTGCATAATTTGCTGCTGTCAGCGTGAACCCCGCTATGGTTGATCTGGCTGGTTCTTGCACTAAACTTCTTCAATACGAGAACTTGTCTATGGCGGATAAACTGTTGTTTCTTTGGAACTTTGGAACGCGTCCCGAAACTCCTGCCACTCTTGAACTTGGCCATTGAATTTCTTCACTTCCAGCTTGGGAAGTCTTGCCTTCACATTTTGCTGTTGTGGGGCGGTGGCTAAAGGCGGTAAAGCTTCTGCTGGCAAAGGCGGATTCAAAGGCGGAGTGCTGTTTTTTTGCTCTAAACCTCCATTCGCAGCACAATGTGATTTAGTTCTCTCCGTACGTTGTCACTTTCCTCTATCTCCTTTTCAATGAGAGCTTCGACTCCATCATCCTCCAAACTTCCGATCAACTCGATGATCTGATTGTTGAGTCCTTTCAATGAATCAATCTTTTCTCGCATGGTCTGGATCGACTGTTTGATCCAATGCTTCTCGACATCTTCTGTACCATCGTCAAGACGTTCTTTTACTCGATTGAGCAATTTCGTGGCGGAACTTCTATGTCCAGCCCTTATTTTTCGCTTCTGCACGATCTTTGCTTTTTCAGGCATAGGCAACGCCCTTCCCTCTCGTTCAAACAATCTTCTGGTTCTTGCTAAACCATTAGCCTCATTCCGTGGATCCGGCTCGCAGGACCGCTGTGTTCGGTAATTTTCCACTCAGAAATGACGAACTCTTTTGTAGGATTCTATTTCCACTTTATTTCCAGCAGTTCAGTACTCTCAATAACAAGTCAACAATTCACAGTCTTGATCATGACAATCTAAACTTTGACATTCTGTACTAGCTCTTAAGTTCACTTGTATCAGTCTAAAATTACTGTTGCACGATCTCCTTTCGGCTTTTAAAAGGCCTTTATCTTTAACTTGTCGTGTCCATTTACTTTTGATAATAATCAATGTCTCGTCCGCTTCTAGTTTACAATACATATGTTTTGGTTAATTGGATTTACATGACGCTATTTTTGTTTAAGGTTACATGTCACGAGTTGTGTTTCTTGAACAGCTAAATGTTTTGTGACAATCACTTAATGTGTTATTGCAGCAACTAACCCTAGAATTATGGCATTGTAATCTTCTCAACAGAAAGCAGCGCTTCAGAGATTTGGTTCCTTTTCAGCTTTGGGGCAATGGCCTGTTCAATAACTAATCTTCATGCAGTCTTTGAAAACAATTTGAAGTTCAACATGCTGATGACACATGCAAGTCTGTCTATCACGCTACCCTGCCCCCCGAACAAAATAAGGCTTCAGATTTTAAAATTTTCGCTGGGATATCTTATAATTTCCCACTCATTTTCTGACCTTTTGCAATATTTTACTTCCTTATAAGGAAATCTAAAACAATGCTGATTGATTCTGTGAACTTACAATTGTTTTGAAGCGAATGAAGGTTTCGAAGCAGCCAGAGCATCACGATTGTTTTTGCGATGACATTCGATCATTTACCTTTGCCATGATCAAAATTGGTGTCCCAGTGTTTAGAACAAACCTAATGACCAATATTTTTGTCTGCTTTCAATGTATTCCATTGCTTTTGCCACCAAAATTTAGCTTGTCATGTGAGCCTTCCGCCTATGTCACCATTGACAAATTCCAGAACATTCTCTGTAAACAACAGAGCGAAAATATCGGGCAACCAAATTATCACACAGCGGATTGCATCCCCTGCTGACTGTTTGGAACGCCAAAAAAAAAAAATATATCTCCACAACATTTCGATTTAAGTGCTTAAAATTAAGGGGAAGTGAAAATCAACTAATGAGCATTACATTTTGAGGTTAAAATGCTCTGTTAATCATAAATTATGAACGGCAAATGTTCTCTCTCTCCCAAGACCCAAAGCGTGACGCATCGTATGGTGAATACTTTTGTTGATAATAAGAAATAGTTAACAATCTTTCCCAAATTTTGTTTGCCACTCATTTGATAACAAAACCATTTTTACTTTCTGTTAAGTTTTTCGGCTATAAACGAAACAAAACTTCGCAAAAACAGGAAAATGTTGAATTGTAAACCCCATGCGTGACGCCATGTTTTGGTTGCTAACTTTCAAAATCGGCTTGGATTCTTTTTTTTCTTAGGTCCTTTATTTTAATTTTGCTTAGCCCTAAAGTATCCATAACATATGTGTAACAATTTTGGAAAGTCTCCGGCAAATCTGGTTATTGCGCACGGAGATATTCTTAAATGATTTTAGCCAACCTGTGATTTTTCCAATTGTGTGTGACAAGCATGCTACTGATCTCTGTATGAGAAGAAAAATGCTCTTTACTTTTTTCAAATACCTCTTTTCTTTCCCGAGATATTCAATATTTTAGAATATGCAAATTATCAAAATGATGACGTCATCTACTCAACCAAATTTTGACCAAATATCAAGAAACAGATATCTCAGCCAATTTGTATCAGAAACGTTTGATTCTTTGTGGTAGTACTCTACCAGATCTCTATTTCAATATTTGTCAATGATGCATCAAAAGCATGATATTGAAAACAGATTGATGGGGACTGGAACAGATTGGGTTGCATAATTTTATTGTAACATTAGAACTATTGGTCTGCCTACAGAATTGTTTGATTAGTATAAAAGTATGTTCTCCCCATACACACAGTACTGACTCAGACAAGGTTTGGTTATCCTCTTATTGGAAAATGATGTCTTTCATAGTCCATGAAAGGCCTTAAAAACTTGCATAGTTCCCACTTAACTAATGTTCAGCCCATTATCCATCTCATCTTCTCTTTCAAAGTTGTGGTAATGGAATTTGGCAAAACTTCTACTGCTTTGAGTAGATGATGGCATAAGAATTGTTTCCTTTTTCCGATATACCTTTTAAGCAAACTAATTATTTTAAATGTTGAGTCCAGCCTTGTGCAATGCTGATATTTGACTTTGCATCAAATGCCAAGAAGAGAATTCAACCATAATTTGTAGAAGGGTATAGTGACAGCTTTGAAAGCCCATCAAGAAGATACAGCTTCTGGGAACGAGCTTAAGAATCTGAACATGGAAATATGTGTTATGAAAACCTTGTACAGAAGCTAAGAAGGGACTCTCTCAAAATCGCCAAAACCAGCTTTATTATATGTTGTTCATATATGTTTCACTTGATTCTTAGCCGAGAGAAGTTGCATCGTTCATCCCAACATTTCAGCCATCAGTTTGAAAATGACGCTTTCAAACTTTTGCCTACCTCTGGGCAGTTAGGCCAAATTGAATGAAGCGGCAAATGCAGATTTATGTTCTCATTCTCAAATTTGGAATACATGATCTCAAATGCTGCCTTGTAACCCTGGTCACAATTTGTCAACAAAAATAATAACCAGAACAATTCTGGCTACAGGCATAATTATGTTGGTTCACTAGGTGTAACTCCCCCTCTTATTTGTGATAACCATTTGAGCTCAGGCACAGTGCTGTTACGAAACGTAACAGAACACGAGAATTCAAAATTAAGAGTGCTTTTTCAATGAAATAAGGCCTAAAACACTATCACGTGCTACAACAGAGGCAACAAAACATGGTGTAACTAGGTGTTACTCTAGATCTTTCTTGATAGCTTTAAAGATTTGGAGTATTATCACAGCTTTGAAAGATCAACAAGAAGATGCAGCTTTCATGAACAAGCTTCAGACAAACCCCAAAAGATCTTGACAGTTTTTAAAAAAGAATTTCAAGAGGAGATCATGAGTTATGAAAACTTTTTACAGAAGCCCAGAATGGACTGTCTCGAGGTCTAAGGCATTTCTCCAAATGGACTTTACTTTTTCATTTGTGTAGCAGATAGCTATTATAAAGTACTGTTATCCAGTTGAGATTTAAACGAAATGATTTTTGGCTGAAATGCAGTTATACTTGAATTGAAATACTGTGTTAAACAGTCTTCATCTACCTTGTTACATGAAATTTTTGTGGCACGTTAATTTCGCAATTTTGAGGTTCGCATATTTCGTGACACCTTAAATTTGCGACTTTTCGAAATTTTTTGCATTTTGACTCACTTTAATTTCGCATTTTTGAGTGAGACACACTTTATTTCTTTGTCAATGTTATTTAACAAAAATTACAGCATAACTAAAATAGGCAAAAAACTACCCGGAATAAAAAAATGTAAATGTTGTTTATAGTGGTCATGCACTTAGCTTCATATCTTTGAGATAGCTAGTTTACAGGCATACCACTGAAACAGAGGAAACAAATATTTAAATGAACATAACATGGTTAAAAATCCCTATCTCCATTTTTGCTAACAATTGCGATGTAAGAGCACTGAAACTAATAAGAAACGATGGAAATGGATTGCAAGTTGAAAACGTAAGGCTAAACCTTTCGATTGTTTCCGCGCTTTTTAAAAAAAATCAATTATTATAGGCGAAGTTCGATTTCCATCCGCAAATAGATTTTTTTATCTTCTCTTAGATGTTCAAAGATGATGTTCTTGATAGGTTAAATTGCCTAACATTTATTTCAGAACAGTTTCGTCCAAAAATCTGCAAAATCCCTGTGACGTAGTTCCTAATTTAAATTAATCAAACATTTCTTTATATTCTCGCGCCTATGAAAGCTCGAAACATTATGAACTTGACTAAGTTCTAAGAAATTAAAAACTAATGTGGAAAGGCTAAAATATTCTGAAATAATAACATATTTAAAAGGTTATAAAAAGTGTAAAAATATCAATCAATAATATATACTTTGATGAAAATCATTTCCCCGTCGAGTGGGTGTTGAAGGAACTGTGTCAGGGCTGAGTAAAGTTTATTTTTTCAAGTTTTGCCAAATCATTGCTACAAAACGTAATTTGTGCAAAGAAATTACTTCTGTGGATCTAAATGAGAAACTTTAACTTTATAACAACCAAATGTTTTCCCAGGTGTTATAATTTAAAGATGCAAGCAAACAAGACTATCGAAATGTTCCTTTACTGTTTTAGGACTGATTATTTTTCATGTTTCACCGAATTTGATGGTTATTCCCGATGCCTAAATTTGGCTAACACCCGTGACATAGTCCCTTTAACTCGTCCACATTCTGCGATACTGACTCCACCCAGGTGGCGGGACTAGGGGAGGCACATAGTCCCAGAGTTCGTCCGCCATCTGTTCTTTGGTCTTCGCGGCGAACGTTTCAAATTCTAGTCGAAAGAGATGAGCCCCTTCAGGAATGTAAAGAGGGATAGGTTGGCCCTGGTTAAGGGGATAAATCCGTTGCCTGCAGTGGGGACAGTTTGTTTGACCTTTACTTGCTGCATGCTGGAAACACTTTAACAAACAACTCTCATGCAAATAAATTTTGCAGCACGGGAGCTTGCGAGAAGGCATGTCGCCTGGCGTGTAACAACGCACTTGCTTTCTAAAAAAGCTTGGAGACGTTGTTCATCCCTTTTAAAATTTTTTCGCTTCTTTTTACCCATTGTGGGTGACACTTTGAAAAATCTAACTCAACTTTATCTGCTCAATGGCAGTGGCTGCTTCTGAAGGAAACAAAAAAGTGTCTATAAATTCTGATGGGGTGCCCTCTATAGATTGTGTTTATTATTATTATCATTTCGTAACGTACGTCCTTGGGCCCCCTCAGAATTACTACTTATATAAAAGAAAGGATTAACACGATTGAGTTCCAATCAGTGCCACCACAATCTCTAAATTGAGCCTGAACACGATGGGTTCCAATGTGCCCGGCCTACAGCTATTTTGCATCAAATGAGCCCTAACACCTTAACAGAACGTGAATTTACTTTGATTATATAGAGAGCGGTTTTCAATGGAGCGTTGTAAGCAATCGGGAAGTCATTTACCAGAATTCTGCTTTTATACTCTGCATGGTTTGTTCTTGTCGAGTCGCAAGATCAACACCAATCGTGAAGAAGCGTTTTCCCGCGCTTTTGCACTACAGGATGTCATTGATTGCGCGATTCAGATTGATTGTTTTGATTATTCTGATTGCTTGTTTTGGCTTAGCGATACTCAAAAAGAAAACCACTCTACCATGTTTGCGAAGATGCCTTGCTTGCCTTATGAATGCTTTCGAACATTATGATACAAACGTGACTACTAACTGCTAAATTATCAAAATCCAGCTTAACCAATCCATTTCAGTATTTTAGGACATTTCATTCAAATTTGTAACAGAGAACTGTATTGGTCATGTTTGAGAAATGAGCAGCCATGATTATCTAGCTTAACGCAGTACAGGAATTTTGGGACTCTGCTTTCAGTCAAGCAGGCCAAGGCAGTGCTACTAAGCCAAGATATACGTTGCACGCTTAAGATGTTTCTTTTCAGAAACGAGTAACTCGGTCTGCGTGCACGAGAAATCCTTAGAAAAACCAACAAATCTGTTCACTTTCCCTTTGACAGTAACACTATTCAAAGTGTTTAATAACTTTTGAGTTCAATTGCGAGCAAGAGCACAAATTTGTTCATTAGATGATCTTAGCTGGTAGATTCCGTCAGATCTGTGGTAAATGACATCTACAGGGTAAATTAGAGCACTAGACTTCTCTTCCCAGACATCGCAACCTACTTGAAATGCGAAGTAATTTGGACGCAATTCGAGCTCCTTTAATCAAGCCAACCGAGCATTGCTTCTGTCAACAGTGTACTTGAGAACTTTGGCTAAAAGAACTCTGGGATGATTAGCAGTAGCGTCAGCTGCAACAAGTGCACAGATTTCTCCGGGTGACGGTAGGTCATCTCTTAATTCTTCTTCATCTGCGACAAGACCTGCCGAGGTACGTGGGGCTTCATCTAAGATGAAATTCTCAGCCGGCTAGTGATCTGCGTTCAGGCTCTGTTCGGCGGTCGTAAATGTTTCTTTGGGTTCTTAAACTGTGATTGCAAACACGTGCAAGAGATTCGGCTAGTCTTGAATTGGCACTCTCCGGAGAAGAACGAAAGTGCTCTACCAGTGCATGCCTGATTTCATTAATCGCGCAGGGAAAACCTAAGTACTCTTTGAAAAGCTGCGAGAGGTATTTTGAGAATGATCCAGATGAATTAAAAGGCATGTCATTTTTGTTAACAAAGAAGAAGTCGTGAATTTCCTCCCTGGGAAGCAGTTTTGGTCTCGAGGACCTTTCGTTTTCCCTTAGGTGATATGTCAGGAACTGAAACTCCGAGTTGAATTCTACCATGTTCGTTCCATACTTTGAAAAGATTTTGAAGCCTTTTTCAATTAACCACACTGGCTCTTTTATTGAGAAAATGATGACGTTGTCCCCACGTTTTATGCGCTTAACTGACTCCTGAAGCTCGCTCTCTTTCACGCCTTTTACAAGCTGCAGGGTTCTGAGTTCTTCGCCACGGCCTGAGGTGACAGAAAACAAAAGTCCATATGCAGTCGTGCCTTGATGGCACCTGAGGCCTCTTCGTACTTACGGAACAGGTTTCTAACAAGTTCTTGAAACTGGAGCCAAAGCAGTTTCACAGATGGCATGCTTTTTTCAAGGACTTGCGCTTTCTCCAACTGACCTCGCAATGCACAAATTTGGTGGACAGTCTCTACATCTTTGTAGTCCTTATGGCTCTCATCCAAGTGAATATACTTGGCAGAAATTAGGAGCGAGTGGATATAGCGAGCAGCTGTGGACTTCTGGACACACCTTTCTGTTTGCAAGTGATGCAAGAATGATTCTACCAATGTCATGTCATCTACTAGGGCCAGTGCAGGTTTTCGATTGAACTCCTTTGAGGTGTCAGTAAAGAATGTGACAAGTCGTTTGATATGTTTTCCCCAAGTTGAATCAGTCATCATGGGTGTGCGTCTCTTGTAGTTTAACTCAGAAGTGTGGAAAGTTTTCATCTGATTTATTTCCATAATGACATCTTTGAACGGGATGCAGTCTAATTTTCGTTTCTTCAAAAGCAGAGCGACCTCATTGCCATTTTCTTCATGTCGAAGGTTGCCATCGACATGTGATCCATCGCTGTCTTCGTATTCATCATCGTCATAGCTCGAACATTCTTCCTGTGTTGGAAATTCTGACTCATCCTCGCTTCCACTTCCAGGACACCTGGGATCTCAGGGTTATCTTTCAGCAATCTGGTCCATTTGATCGGCGAAACACTGCTGGCACTGTCCGCCATCTTGAATTCTTACGCGGTTAGCCTCGCTTTCGATCAAACATGGCGGAGGCATGAGAAGAGAGATTAATGATGCTCACGACAATAAGGATGTAAACAAAGTTTATTGAAGCGAAGCGATGAGATGTTAATAATGTTGGAAACAAAGCGATGCGTAGCAAAGAGATGAATAGGCGGTGTAAACAAGGAAAGCGATGTACAAAGCGATATAAAGCGGTTTCGAAAACTAAAAGGTAAATACAGCGAAAACTATAATTAGACTAACTAGAAACTACCTTAAACTATGACAACAAACTTCAGATATCATTAATATGATGCAAAAAGACTTATAAAACATAGTGCACAAAGTGAAAAGACTTATTTCTGTGTCCACATTAGGGATTTCACAGCGTTGAGGTTGAGCGTTACTTTTGATCTCAACAGGATGACACGTTGGCTAGAACTGAAAGAGTTTCCTGAGCATGTTCGACAAAATGCTAGCTAATACAAAGGAAAATAGATTTCATTTGTAAATCATACTAGGCAGGTATATCCACGGCAGAAAACCACAAATGCTAGAGATAATAACACAAAAGAAACTACAAAGGGATAGAAAGGAAATACGGAAAACCAGAAAATATTTGGCAGTAACACCCTTGTCTTGTAAAATTTGGAAATTAGGAATAATTTCAAACAATTTAACGTCAACTTGTCCCAAGAGTGGAGGTTCCCTTTAAGTTGTCTGAGGTACAAAATTATAGACTAGCTGTAGCTGAAGATTTTACCACAGTAAACTACATGTACCAACCACCCTTCCATCTCCTAGCCTGAAATACAAGCACAACATCAGAAGAAAAACAAAACAGAATCTTAAAAATCTTACCTTCTTCTTCAATGTCTCTTAGATTGACAAACACGTTGTTTGTAAGAAGGAATGTTGTTCAATTGCAGCCAGGGCCTTTTTTTAACTTTCTTAATGTCAAGTAAAGGGACTATTGACAAGGTTTCTGTTCTGGGAAGCACTGGCGTTTGTGGTGAAGCCTTTTCTGTCAGATCTTTATGGATCCAAAAATCCCCTATCTAAAGCATAATCTTTTCTTCGCTTTCATCAGGTTTAAACTGAAAAGGAAAGGCACACATGCTTATAAACATAGAAGGCAATATTGGCCTTGGAAGCATGCAATTATGGCATAATAAAGGTAGACTGCACGTTGTCTAAGTTATGTAAATAAGGATTCAAATTTATTGTCTCAGAAATCCGACGCTGGAATGCGTCCGATTACGATACTTTACCATCTATGGACTATGCGGTATCAAATTTGCTCACCATTGCAAGCTTGTGACTATGATTCATCTGTAGTGACGCTAAAAATCATTAGATTAGAAGCTTGAGCATTTAGAGTTAAAATAAAAATACTTACCTTGAAAAGTACAGTGGATTTGACCTCAAGTTCAACTACCACTGGAGATTTGCATCCATCCAACATTTTTAACAATTCTCGGCTAAGAGGGAGAATGCACATACCTCTTTTTGACGGTGAATTCGATAAACTGAAGTGAGCGAACAGTCCTTCGATGTTCAAAAATGGTAAACTCGGCACTATGAAACTAAATGTGTACGAAAAATCGCAGCAATGTAGATATACAGAATCCGAAAAAATTTCTGCAGTACACATGTTTTGCTCAGTGGTGTCCTTTGTCAAAGATGTGAACTCTTTGACAGTCAAATCAAGTGAATCGATAATTTGACCATGATACCTTGGCGGTGGTGTCCAGCCTTCTCTCATATCATCAGTACTCTTGATGCCCTTGATACTATTAATACCCTTAATGCCTTCAATACCCTCAATAATCTTATATACCCTTGATTTCCCCTTGATATACTCGATACCCATGGCACCCTCAATACTCTGATACTGTTGATACCATCTCTCTCTATTAACAGTGAAGCAGTTGATTTTAACTGAACTTGTCTCTGTGTAAATAAAGCCTATTCATTGATCCATTCTCTCTATTAACAGTAAAGCAGTTGACCTTTACTGTAATAATCTATGTGTAAATAGTCTCTCTCTCTCTTTGTGCCTCTATGTTGTCAGCTATGGGCAATTTCAGAAAATATCGATACACAACGACTGACTGCTTCCATATTTTACCATTTTTACCCCCCATGCCCTCTGAATTTCATAATCGTTAACCCCCCCTCCTGTTCGGAATTTCTGTTTTTTGTCAAGCCCTGAGGAATTACCTTTTAAAAAAAAGACCTACGGTAGTTTTTCAGTCACGAGACACACAGATTTTCCACAAAATTTTCTTTCCATGGCAGATTTCATGCAACAAAATCTGATAATGACCGCAGTTTTACTGGAACTTACAATATAAACAAGAAACTAAAGACTGACTCTATGCTAATCAGTGACTTTTTAACATTGAAAAGACATGGCAAGTTTCAACACGAAGTTTATTTTTATTACCACGTGTATGCGAGTGCGAGCGCAACACATGTATACGAGGACATTAGGGTTAACAATAGGCACACAATAGGGTTAAAGATACTAGTTGCAAACGAACCTTTCAGCTTTAGAAGACAAGGAAACACCATAAAACACAAGAACCCTCAAAAACAACACTAGGGACAGCGCGCCACCCAAGCCAAAAATGCACTGGACACTAGCCAAAACACTCTAAAGGGGTTGGTACCTAGTACTTGCAACGCCTGCTTCTTTTTAGTACGCATGAAATGAAATAAACTGAAGACAAATGGCTAACAGCTTTAAAGTGGAGCTGTTCGACTGGTTCAGGAAAGGATTTTACCAACCTAAAACAAGACTTGAAATCTCAGCATTTTCTAATCGATTCATGCATTTTACATGGTAAAAATATATACAATATATTCAATTTTTGTTGTTGTTTAGCTATACTTTCCTTAAAGTGAGACAAAATGGAAAGTATTTGTCACGGAGGGTCTGCTAGAAAGGTGGTAGCTGCTGAGACAGTAATCTTTGTAAAAGAACACATGATGGCTAAAGTACACCAATTGGGCTATTGCACATATCACTGAACATGAATGCGCCCAAATGGATTATCAAATGGACTATACCTAGATGACCTCAGCTTGCAACATAGGGGCAACTTAAAAGTAACTTTAATGTTATTTTATGAGGGTAGCACTTGACAGTACAAAATTAATTGATAACCACATGGCCCTCCTATCTATAAGTTAACAATATATTAAATATATTAAAATCTAGAACAATTTCATGAATGTCAGTATTAATTAAAATATGAACAGTGGTATTGCAACAAGAATAAAAATGGCTTACACCTGTTGATAGATCAAGATCGATATTTTTTTAACTTTTCTGAAATGTACCTATTTAAAGGGGCAGTATTACGTGAAGTCCTCTATTTTTTTAACTATTGTAGAACCAATCATTAGCCTTTGAACAACCAAAGAAAGGGTATAATTCATTCTCCAAGATGTGAACAAACCATAATTGATGCATTTTAAGTGACTCCCTCTCAAGTAACACTGTCAAACTTGAAAACTTTGGCCTGACCTTTTTCAAGTTTCAGGCCACTTCTTGAAATGCTACCGGGCCGTAGCCACACCACTTTTCACAAGTAGACTGCCTTTTAGCAATGCTAGGCAACTATTAGTGGATTTCCATTTAATACCAACACTTTCATTTGATTTTCAGGAAATGCTAAATCTTGGTGAGACTGCCCTTTTCTAATCACCAATAACAGACAACCTAAAAACATCCTAAAATCTTCATATAAAATTGATTGTTTCATAACAATAATATTACAACTTGAAAAAAAATACTTAATCATTGCACGCAAAACTAATTACCGGGTATACCTTCAGGTTTGTCTCTCCTTGCTTGGCAGTTCAACATAGTCTTTACATCTATTCAAGTTATGTAATCAGTATCTTAACAAAGTCAATGAAGTGGAAAACTGATCAAGGATTTCTGGAATGTTTGTTTTCAAATATGTGTATCAAATCTCAATATTAAGTAATCGAAATATCATGAAGCACTTGATCATTGTCTACTATGAATGCTCTGTTAAGTTTCTGTGCTGCTCATTTAAGTTGGACTAAAGGTTTGGGTTTTGCACATTAGTAGGGGTACTTAATAGATAGCTGGAATTAGGTCAGAAATGAAGTATTTTTATAGTACTCAGTCAAATGTTTGAGGGCAGCAGATACAACAAATGTAGTTTGCTTGTCAGCAATGTAATCACAGACCTCATGCACCCAGGATTTACATTTTTCACACTCTATCCATTCAAATGTGTCCTTGTCTTCACCAGGTGGCTTTTCCTTCAAACAAAATGCACACACTTGGACTTCTATGTCCTCTAATTCCTTTGCTGTGGCATCTGACAAATGAGCCCTCTCACAATGAGCTTTCCTTTTTTTCTTGGTAGAAAAGAAGCACTTTTGTTTCTCATAAAGTTTATTAGCTGGAAACATTTTTGTTTTCAGGTATTGGTGGTCAGATCCAAAAACAGACAATCCCTTGGCCACTGATATTGCAGATCGAATGTGCCACAATGTTGTATTGGTGTCTTTTGTTGGGGCACTTTGAATCAAATCAGTCAATTCAGCAATCTGATTAAGCACGTATGTTTTGAGGTCAGGCAGCTGTTTGCTGTCCTGGAGCTTTTTGTCCTGTTGAATGAGGCTAGACAAGTCCTTGCATTTCTTCTCTATATCATTATCACTGGTAGTCTCAGGCTCTGTACCAGGTAGTTCCAAATTAGTGGCTGTGGTTTTTGGGTAGAGGATGTTATAGAATAATTAGCACAAGGTATGCACGCAAGCATCGCAGGAAGGACAATTCAAGACACAGGAGCAAGCTGAACTTATTCTTCTCACATGGTGCACAGTTCCTGTCTTAGAGGCTAACTGAACATTCCATAAGTCCTCATCCTGTTGGTGAACTGCTTCCTTCTTCACTAATTCCCCTTGTTTGTGCCGCTTGATACTTTCCTGTTGTCTCGCGGTGGTTTAGCCCTTCTTGGCTTTAATGAGCTGGTCAAAAGCCTTATCTTGGGATTTTTTCGGAGCTTGAATAGCAGGTGATCAACGTGATTGTTTTGTTTCTTTTCTAGATAACTTCCTTAAGCGTTCTATGGAAGTGCTCCACATACATTTTGGTGTTTGGGCGTGATCCTACTAAAAAACAAGCTGCCCATTCTCTTGTTCTTCCTGTGTTCTCCTTCTCGAAGTACTTGGCCAATGGCCCTGATATTCCCTTGATCCACGCCATGAAATGTTGCAGGGAACGCCTGGAGCTCGTTTCAGATAAATCATTCTGCAATGACTTCAGTGCGGCATATACCTCTGCCATTTGTTCCTTGTCTTTCAGATGCTCATTAAGTCACCAGCTGTGGTCGATGTGCCAGCTGCATAACAGTTTCTGGTCTGGCCTCAAAAATGTAGAAACCCAGGCATTATAGTTCTTCTGCATCATCACTCATAAAAATCTCTGTCTGATGAACTGGAAAATGAAAACATTCAGCCTGTCGAACTGAGTGCAGAGGAACAAATTAGAATCCTTACAGCCAAAATCGAAGATTTAGAGCAGCAAGTGGAACATTTCAAGGAATCCAGGTTTGGAGCTAAAAATATTTCCAAAGATCCTGAATTGCTGATGTTTTACACTGACTTTGTATCAAAAGAACGAATTGATAGCTTTTATAGCTGGGTTGAAGCATATGCGAAAACTATGATAAAATGGTCACAGATTCAGCGTAGACGAGGCAAAGAAAACTACAAGCGAAGGCATAGCAGTGGTAATTTTGCATTGTCACTCTATGACCAATTGTTTTTATTTATGATCAGACTAAGATTAGGATTACTGGAGACAGACTATTAGCACAAATACTGTTAGCAGAATTATTTTAAGTAGGGCAAATTTTCTGTATACAATGCTTGGCCAAGTGCCAATTTGGCCCACAACTGCTCAGATAAAAAATAGTATGCCTGAGTGCTTCAAAACCAGATACCCTAAAACAAGGGTCATACTAGACTGCACTGAAATCAGGGTCCAAAGACCTAGCTCAAAGGTTCTGAACTCAGAATTTTACTCTGCATACAAGTCACATACCACCTTAAAATGCCTTGTTGGTATTGCTCTTCATGGTGCTGTAACATTTGTAAGTTCCTTATTAGGGAAGTATATCAGACAAAGAGATAACAAGATGCAGTGGATTTTCTGGCCCGTTGGGGGACGTATGGATGGTTCTTGGGGTGCAGGTTGTACATACTTTTTTATCAGTGCTTCAAAAGGCAGATTATGCCCCTACATTATTTAAAAGTTGAGGGAGGAGGTATTCAAAGTATCCCATGTATCTCATCTGTCCCATGATCTGATAGTAATAGCTATGTGTTTTTTTTAAGTTTATAAACTCCATTTACACATCTCAGTTGAGAGATTGAATCCGTAATAGGGCACTTGATTTCCAGCAGCCCCCAGGGATTGTTTTTGGAGGGATCATAGACCCTTCAATCTGGAAAGGCAGCCAGATGTGGGCAAGATGGGTTAATAACAATCCCAGCAGGGAAAACATTGCAATCTCCACTGTCAGCATATGCAGAAGCTGCCTCTTCTTCTGTATTTTTGCCATGCTTCATTGCCACAGTTTGAACGGTCTTCTTTAGTTGTCTGACTGCCAGCGATTCAAAATCATCCTTTCGCACACAGACATCTTTAAATTTGCTGGACGATAATCTCTGTGCCCTCAATTCATGCCACTTCTGTGTGTCACACTGCTCCCGTGTCTCCTCATATAAACAAGATTGTGCTAGTGAGACACTGAGTCCATCAATAAAGTTTATTTCTGCCAAAGTGGGAACAGCTGAATAATGGTTTTCTAGTGATGGCACATCAAAAGCTGGTGGATTTTCTGGCGTGTCAATGTTTATGTGAATTTTAGGGTCCTTTGTTGTCCTTTGGCGCTGTTGGTACGAGATGACTGAGCCAAAAGCTACTTTTCCCAGTTTACTATCCACAAAGCCTAAGCTATTGTTTCAGGAACAATGCTATTTATTTGCATGTCTTCATATTCTTTGAATATGTCTTTCACAGAATCAATAATTTTTGGTTCCCCAAAGTGTTCCGGAATGGGTTTGTACAGAGTGGACCGTACCCCATCTAACCTCCGTAATTTCTTTTTGCGGGCGCATCACTGTTTGGAGGTTTTACCTGCTGCACTAGCACATCTTGTACCTCACAGGGATTGATTCCTGCTGTCCTTTGTGGAACGTGCCTTGTCTGTGGAAGACTTGTTTTAGACATGGCAGGAGGTACACTTCTTAAGCCAAGTTTTCTGTAGTGTTTGAGGAGGTATACCAGCCCTATTGCATGATTGCAGAGAAATGTTCCTCCTTCACAGTTGCATGAGGTACTGGTTATTTCAACTTCTGCAGCCTTTGATATTTCAACCTAAAGAAACAATTAAAATTTATTTATATCTGATATGCAATGTGTGTGCCATTTTTATTTTTTACTCAATTACACTTTCATTAGTTTCTCAGCAGTTCAATAAACTGAAGGGAATGAAAAGAAACCACAAAGCAAAGTTAAACATATTTCTGCTGATTGGTTTCAGCTCATATGAAACAAGGTGCTGTAAATACCTGTAACCTCCATGGGCTCTTCATTTTTCCACTGTGACTTATAGCTTTTAGCTCTCATGACTACTCCTGGGTCTTGAATTTTTACTGAAAGTAGAGTGCAAATATGGAAGTTTACTACACTGGATTATATCACGGGATTTTGATCACCGAAATAAGGCATAAATGAAGGAAAACACAATATTTGATGCCCGAAAAAGCAAAAATAGTGTGAATCGCACCACTGTTCATGTACAGTTTCTCACTCAGAGCAAAAACAACTCAATAGCAGGACTGAAACTTACCTTCGACATCAAAGCTATAACCTTCGCAAAAATTACTATAACCAATAGTTATAACTTTCTTTGGAACTTTTCCGTCCTTCTCAAGCCATTTTGCGATGAACGATGAGTCAAAATACGGAATACCCTTGACAGATTTGGACGACGCAGCAGATAACAGTCCTTCCGCCATATTAGGGACTTTAAGATACCTGGATGGCTGACCTTGAGGACGGTAGAATTACACAAGGAGGACTGGGGCGATGCCGACGTCTTTGGCGGGAAACTTTTAATGTTAAGAGCCGGCGTGTGTAAACAGAGGACGGCTTCGTAAGAGTATCATGGCATCTTTTAAAAAGGCTCGCGAAATGATTGTTATTGCTTATGCAGAAAATATACTAACCGATGAAGAATTCTTGGTTCTGTATGAGGCTAATAAGCCAGCCAATTTAGAGCTGCCTTACTACGAGTGGGAAGAATTTAACCTGGAGGAAAACATCAGCGAGGCCGAATGCAAAGCCAAGTTTAGATTTGAAAGGGGAGATATTGAACGTCTTGAAGATGTGCTTCAATTACCAGCCACCTTAAAGTGTCCACAAGGCAGTGTATGCGACCGAATAGAGGGAATTTGCATCCTTCTTCGCCGGCTTACCTATCCATGTCGTTACAGTGACATGGTTACTAGGTTTGCAAGACCAGTTCCTGTTTTATGTATGGCATCGAATATAGTGCTCAACTATATCTACGACCTGCATCATCACAGAATCACAACCTGGAATCATGCCATTTTGAATCCAGTAGCCCTTCAACAATATGCTGGAGTGGTTGTTTGGAGACATCGTGCAGTATTTTAAGTTTACGGACTTTAAAAAGAACCTTGAAATAGGCCAAAGCTGAATTGGAAAATTATGTTGTATGTGCCTTGTTAAGGAATGCCTTAACTTGCCTTTATGGAAATTCAACATAGAGTTTTTTCGAATTAGATCCTCCCACGTTTGAGGAATATTTTGCTTAAACAATTTTCCCACAGTTTCTTCTTTAATAGACAGGTACACTACTATTTTATGTCAGAGTTAAGAAAAGTATTAAATGCCAATATAAATAAACAACAGATCAATCAAACAAAGGAAAAAAAATTGGCTCGGTACTTTCATGAAATGACAAGAATTACAGTAATGTAAAAAATTAGGCCAGTGCTCAAACTAGAAACTACAGCCGAACCGAGTACATAATACATGCAGAGACCCTTGATAGTCATATAAGCTTAAATAGAAGACTCGTTTTTCCGTCAAACAACAACAGATTTTGTTCAACAGTGTAAACAATAAGTCCAGTACTTAAGCCAGGAAACCCGAGAAAAGTTTCAAATGCAATAAAACAGCAAGAAAATACTGAGCTATTTATCTAGCTTGTTTACCAATTTGCCGAATAGCTCAACCATGCGTTGTTGTTGACTTTGCATCAGTTGCATCATCCCTCTTTGCTGCTCAAATAAACGCTCTTGGTCCTTTTCTTTGAACTTAAGCTCTGCTTTCCTGACTTCTAACTCTTGCTCAGATTTCTCTTTCAGGAAATCAATGGATTCGTTGCCTCCCCTTCTCTTTTTCTTCTTCGGTTCGGCCAGGGCTTCGTCACTGGCCGTTCTTGCTTTGGTTTCACTGAAACTTTCCATTGCTTTCTTTTGCATCTCCACTGCTTTTACTTTATTTTCTGCGGCTTTGGCTTGCTTGGATTCTGTTCCTTCTGCCGGGAAAGAGTCTTCCATTGAGCAAATGTTTTCCATAGCTTGCTCAAGTTCGGAAGCGGGCTGATGCATTTTCTTCCTCGCGAATTTTACACTTGAACTTCTCTTTGATGAGTTTGAATCTTTCTCGCACTGATTGCTTGGTCACGCGGAACTTCACGGTCTCACAGTTGTTCAATTGATTTGCGATCTCGTCCCAAATTTTGCTCTCTTGACTGTTCTTTCTTTGAACTGAAAGGGCTGAGACCTGAGAATTTCACGACAAAGAAGAATGTCGTGTTCTTCCTTCCACTCCATTTTGAGCTGTAAATACAAATTACAACCAAAACATGTGAATCAAAGAAAAGCATTTGGCGCTACTAGCCGGAACTAGATAGCACTATTTTCATTCACAGGGTACAAATTCCGAGTGAAATTTTTGTAGAAACACAAGCAAGAAAAGTCATAATTTCACTCACGTGGCTTTGCCACGAGCTTGTAGGGCAAAGCAAACATATTCGCAACCGTGAATAAAACTCAACACCGGTTAACTATTTATTAGTACTAAATGAAAAACTAACATAAAGGGTTTCCTGCAAAGTAACATAATTAAAAAATAATGGCATTTATAAAGGAAATTGTACAAAGAGCACTCACATTCACTGGTGGACGGCAAGACAGGCACTTTCACGTCCTCGATGAGCACTGGACGGAGCTGGAGTGCCATGTGCATGGAGCAAGCATGCGCAATATAGACTACACGCAAAAAATTACTTCCAGTCTGCCGTCCTCGAGGTCAGCTGTCTAGGTATCTTAAAGTCCCTATTGACAAAGCAAACATGTGGACCAACATGCCCGTCCAACCTTGTTTTGGTGCTGCACGCAATCCAAGAGCTGGGTCATTAGTTGATTTTGTTAGGCCTGGGTGGTTTGCATCCCCTTGATGACCCAACTCAAGAAGTCATCCTCGCTTCAAAGCTTTTTCATGACATCCCTGAAGCCTTCCTCCTCTGAGTCGCTTTCAGTCGCTCGTGCCATTTCCTTGGTTTTTTCGTTCTTTGCACCATGTGGTCTGAGTCAAAGGTCCAGGTTTTGATGGCTTAGTTGAGAGGGATGGTGTTTGTACTGTGGGATTATTTGCTCTGCTCCTTGCTGGATTCCATAACTTGAAGAATAATAAACCCCAGGGAAACCACATAAAGACCCTTCTAATTATCCTCTAATTACAACAGAAGGATTTGCTCTAATATATACATTTCAAACCAAACTTAGCTGAGAAAATTAAGATTAAATTATTCTATCACTTAAACTTTAGGTAAGGAAATTATTCTATCACTTTAACTTTAGGTAAGGAAAAACTCAATGAAAAATTTCCTAGACAGTGTTTTCATCTTTTTGTGAAAACGTTGCAAATCTTTACTGTAACATCCTCCCTTGAAACCTCAATAGTCAGGGCCCACTATCTCATTAGTATATTTATCTGTGAAAAAAACTTCCTTCCTTGAAACATTGAAAATCAGAGGCCACTATCACTAATAAATTTAGCTGTGAAAACGTTGCAAACTTTGACTGTAACATCCTCCCTTGAAACATTGTTTAAGGTAGGGGTCTCTAACACTAGACCTCTTTCAATTCGGGTACTTGAAATTGCTTGGACATGCATGTTTTGGTCTTTATTTCGGAGCAGTTTCAAATCGATTTGTTTTATGAGTGGCTTCTGGTCCTTGTCAAGTTTTACTTCATGCATTCCAGCTTTTCTCAACCAAACACGAAGTACAGCTTCAGCTGATGACAAAGCTGGTTGTGAACTATTTGAGGAAAAAAGTATTTTTAGATTTATAGAAAAAGGATAGCAGTATCATTCCCAGGATGTAGCATTGCTCCACCTTTTCTCTTTTCAGCCAGGTTAGAAATGGGTACAAACAAATTGTTAGGTAACCCCAAGTTAATGTATGACTGTAATTTTATGACAGACAGGGGTGAAACAAGTAACACTAGGAAGTGTCCATAATTAATGATGCCTATGATTTGTCCTAGTGTTGAATAAATTAGAACTTGACACGAAGTAACTTTAAAACACAACATAGCTGATTTTCGTTATCTCAGAACGACAAGTATACCTTACCTTCATTAAAGTAGTCACCTAGCTGTGTTGCATTGCATTTTTCTCCACTCTCAGGGCTTTCTTCACTAGTGCTAGATGCATCAAGATAGAAGATAGGGACATTCGCGAATATTGTTGCTGTGGATCTTGCCTGGAAAAAAAACGGAAAACAAATAAATAATCTGTTTTATCCGGATTAAAAAAAGTGTGAGTGGAATGAAGGGGAGACGTAGTACATCGCTTACCTTTCAGTTTGACTGCCGTAATAATTCAAAAACGTGTCCTTATTTTGTTCCATTTTGTTAGAGCACGAAACGTGGCGCAAAGAAAGCCTGAACTCCGCAAATAAAACATGAAACATGTCAAGGAAACTTGAACTCACGATAAATCAAAAAAACTTCACCGCAACCGGATGTATCTGTCAATTTGACCTCGGTTACCGGGCTAAACCAAGCCAAATCACTGCATCATTATCGCTTTTACCGTGGTTAAATTTCCTTTTTCATTTGCCGCATTAACTGAGGTATTAATTAAAGGCGTGAGGGCAAGACGTGCACATTAAGTTTTTGGCTAAATTGAACATTGTCAAAACAACTCCAAATGTCAACATAATGTTCGCTAAGAAGATGAAAACTTTAAAAGTTCAAAGGCTATTATATACAGAAGTTAAAATGTAAAACTGAACGTTTTAGACTAAAAGTCATCATCAGGGTTGATGTTTCTTTGCCGCGTGGTTTCGTATTTAAATGTTAAGTCACTCCCATGGGGAACAGGTGAATTGGATGAGCTAACAGCTTTTTGTTTAGCTCTGGCTTTCTTAGAGCAATAAACAAAGCCTCCAGGATCTTGCATTTTCGCCAATTGTGTTGTCCGGTGATCACATTCTATGTGAATGAGTGTCGCGGGAATTCAGGTAGATGTCTCGCAGGTTCTGAGACCTTGTTGGTGTTAGAATGTTCAATAATCCGAACACTGAAATTCCTTTGTGTTTCACCTACATAGTTTGCATGCGAGTTTGTTTACGTGTGTTAAACACTGTCCTGTATTTTTTCCCACTGTTGTCTGCCTTGTTTCCAAAAAATTACACATGCAAAAACTGGACTTTGACGAAAGAAAGCTTTTGTTCCGCGAAACAATGAAATCAGCGAAGTTGAACCGATTACTGTTTTAACTCTACAAACATTAACCCTAGGGATTAGGGTAAGGTTAGGTTAGGGTTAGGGTTAGCATAGGGTTATCCTAGCAAAAATAAAGAAATCTCTTCTTTTGAACTGCATGGCATTAAAAAAAGACATCTGTTGAATAGAAAAAACAAAGAAAAAAAGAATTGCATTGCATGAGTCGGTATCTAAATAAAGTCAAGGATTAGTGTTTACAGAGTGAACGTTTTGCAATCCGTGAAAAAGAAAACACTATTACGGTATATGAAAAAAACTTTCTCAGGCACTGTTTTCTGGAAAAGTAAAAAAAGAGCAAGATTTGACATTTCGTAGATGCTACTGTGATGCTGCAAAAGGCTTTGAAATTTAGTGATGCTATCAGCAAAGCGCTTGCCATTTATGCTTTGTCTGCGTGACGAATTACAAAATCATTACGGAAGAAAACGTATTCGAAATTTCTCAGCGGTACGCGAAATGATTGTTTTTTGTGAATAACACTGCTGTTAGCAAAGCAAATTCGGTCCGTTTCACTAAAAAAGATACTTCCATTTTCAGACTACCGTGAACGGCGAACTTTTTTCCGTGAATTTTCACGCGTAAAGCATTCAAGTTTGCCTAGACAAACTGTCGCGTTTGGAGCGTAAACATGTCAAGTTTTGGCAACTCAGCCTGTGTGTTTCTGGTCATGAAACACAGGTTTCGAAAACTTTTGCGTCGACGTTTTATGTTTCTTCAATGAATGTCGACAGCAAATGGCGGCTTTATATTTCTGGTAAATGCTGAGACAGGGATCTTGATCTTTGGTTCACTTGCAAAACGCGACAGTTTGTCTAGACAAACTTGAATGTTTTGCTCGATCGTGAGAAAACGCGCTAAAAAGTTAGCCGTTCACGGTAGCTCGAAAATGGCAGTAAAAGTCTGGTTTCATAAAACGGGTTTTTCAGACAACACAAAAGAAGTTAGTTTTAAGCTGAATAGGCGGTTTCTCCTACAGGCATGTTATGAATACACTGAATCAAATTTAAGCCGGCTGGAAAACCGATGGAAAAGAACAAGTCAGCTTAAACAAACAAAAAACTTACATGCGAGCCCGGGTTCAGTCTTGTCCTTTCATTCCTCTCGACAGACAGCGATGAAGCAATCAATGGAATTCCATGATGCGCACTCACAAAATCTAAATGGTTGATTTTCATTCTGCTTGACTTCCAGTAAGCTCCTATTCTGTTCTTCGTCGTGAAAGCGTTTCGCACAAGTGAAATGAATGAAGACTTTGCCGCCGCGCCTTTCGCTCGACTGTCAAGTCACGCTAAAAAATAACGCAATAATCACGATCAATGCATTAAAGATTATTATGGGATATCCCTGAGTTTCTTCGACACGGACAGTCCTACGCTCAAAATTCAACAGAAAATTATAGAGTCTAAAAGCCAGTGTTCATTTCAAACATTCTACACACCAAATGAGCCCAAACAAACAAAGGTGAACTTGGTTTGGAAGAGAAGTGCGTTTAAACTCTTTCCGTCTGGAATCAGAGTCCCGACCGCTAAGTTTGCCGCCGTTTAAGCGATCATGGAACAAACAAACCTCGCTTCTTTGAGGCTCGCTAGCGATCTTGCGGGTATTCAGACTTTATGATGTCCTTCTACCACCAGACGGCCGCAAATATATGTCAAATAAGCGAGAATCAGTGGAGAGAAGTGCACTTCATGCGCGAAGGTGAGCATTCAACTTGTCCGATTAAAATCTGAAGAGGCTTTGTGCGTGAAAAGCTTACGTCACAATATTTGCTGTACCGACCATTTCCAGATCTTCCAACTGAATTACAAAAACAGGAAGAGAAACAAAAAACCTTTTGTTACTCCGAACAATGAAACCAGCATAAACATTTAGATTCGTTCTGGAACAATGATTCGCTAATAGTAATTTTCTGTTCTTTTTTTCTCCAAGAACAAGCTCAAACTAGCGAAAATAAATGCAGGACAGTGTTTAACATATGTGAACAAAGCCACATGCGAGTTTTGGAGTTGTTTTTGACAATTTTCAATTTAGCCAAAAACTCAATGTGCGCTTCTTGCCTTGGCCCCTTCAATTGATGTTTACACTGACCAAAAATTTACCTAGGTAAGTAAACTCTTTTACCGCGGTAAAAATCCCAAGTGTAAACACGGCATAAGTTGATCACATACCTTTTACAGCCATTAGGAGAAAGGTACAAGAGCCGGAATACACAGGTAAAACTTAACATATTTTTCATGCATACTATACATTATCATTTCCTGATCCAACCCAGCACACACACAAATAATTATTATAGAACACAAATACATGGCTGATAAAGCAACAATTTTTGACCTGCAAAGGGAAAACAATCGCTAACACTTAACTGTTTAGGCCTGCCTAACTCTATACTGTTTACTGTTTAGGCCTGCCTAAATCTATATATTAGTTAATTTGGTTTGACTGAAATTATTTTCTTTTAACAAAATGATTGTCACTGCAATAGCCCAAGAAGTAATTAAACATGATATAACAACAAGAAAGTGGTCCTTCTACAACTGTAGGAAAATCATTGGAAAAGAATCATTTTTTTTTGTGGTTATTGCATTGGTGTTCACCATGAAAGCATAATTTGTAAAACCTGTCACTTTTCCAACTTAAGAAAAATTTTCCTGAGCTGACAGAATGGTAGAAACCATTCCAAAAGCTCAGCGATTACAAAGGAAAAGGGAACAATGGTTTTAAAATACAAGCGAATCATCAATATGCCAAGTTATTTATATTACAGCAAGTTAAAAGAGCAAAACATAACACTCTTCAGCTGTAGTATAAGCCTTTCAACAAGTCCTAATCAACAACAAAATCCCAATACATGTACACAATAAAAACATATTAAATAACATTATTTGTGTTTTATGGTCTTAACTTTCCCTTACTTTGGTGGGATCAATTATTGTCAATTATTTGTAACATACGTTTGTACCTAAATAATATACCATGCTCAACAAATACTTAGTTGCAAGTTCGGCAAACACCGACCTACACACATTTGAATTTTCAGATGACCCATCCAGGAAAGAATTTAAACTTTTCACCCAGCACAAAGACAAATGAGCCTTCCTGTCTTTTTTCAAATCTTTAGAAATTGCTGACACAAGCTTTGTGTATGATGAATACATGTGAAGAACGAGGTCATGTAGTTCATTGTATTTATGGTGTAGTCATCGTCATCTGACTGCTGTTCACTCTCGCTATTTGTTTCTGACTTACGTTCTCCGTTTCATTCACTGATATCCCGCATTGAGTCATTTGTGTCCACAGAAATAGTGGACCTTATTTCCCAGCTGGAATTATCAGACCAGAAAAACCATTTTCCGTGCTAAAAGTTGTTTTCAATGACAAAGGTTAAGTCCACTTCGTCCGCCATTACATGAAATCTTTGCTTTTCATTCAAACATCAGACTGAGGTTTGCCTGCATGCAGACATCACAGAAGACAGACTTCCGCTGGAAAAAAGACTTCTGCTCGTCTAAAAATAACTTTCGTGGACATGACATATCCCAAGGGCTGGACTGGAAGCCTCCCTCTTTGTCCCCTCATTTTCTCTAGTTACGATATAATTACCTTTGTTGTTGTATGAAGATGGGGAAGATTTTGTTTTCTCTGGTCCATGCCATCAATGCTAATGAAAAGGTATTTGCTTGGTTTGGCTTTAGCTTTCTCTCCATTTAGTTTTCACGCCATGCTGTACAAAAAAAGCACTTTTAAAGTACAATAAAAAAATTTATGCACTGGTAAAAGAAAAGAAAAACTCGCTGGAATACGGAATTTAATTAAAAAACATGGATCTTGAGTTTTGTTTCCTTGTTATGGACAAAAAAGATACGATTGAAACAGGATCAATAGTCCATGAGCCAGACCCCAAAAATTGGGCGATCGGTATCATCCGGGGGGATTTAAGTTCCTTGTGTTTTTTGAGAAGTGCTATTAATATAGAGTTAGAAAATGCCTGATAGCAAGCAATCTGAGGTAGTTTCTGTGAATTGTGAAGGTTTTTCTGCCCCCCCCCCCCCCCCCCGTTCCCCCCTTCGTCTATATGATCTTATTAAAATTGGCTTACTCTATTGGAGACCAAACTGTTCAAATTAAACTGTGCAGAAACATAGTGGTTATTTAGTGCATGGCTATCAGGTCAATTGCTTGTTCCAAAACATGTAATATAAATCACGTGGCAAGTCTGGGATGTACACCAAAATAGAGAACGTGGCAAGTTTGGGATGTACACCAAAATAGAGAACTGAACTGGCGTCTTAATACACATAATTACGTTTTCTCTGTGTTGATTTTTTTTTATTATTGATCAATATTGATATTCTTGATATCCTTACAGTGGTTGATGCAGTAGACTCGTGTGTATTTTGGGCTTCCCTTCCAATTATTCCCAGTTATGTTTGTAGTTATTACCTTGCGTTAGATGTAAGAATTACTACTAATTAGTCTTATTGCTAATTTGAGTGTTAATTCTAATTTGTAACCAATGCAAGTTTGGAGTAGAAATGTAAATTGGAACATTTGCGATCAGGCTGAGGAACTCGCGCGCGTGGAACTTCGAGTTAATTTTCCTTCTCATTCGCAAGTTCATTTTCAGCGTTGTTGTATAAAACAAATCCGCCACATTTTTCCATGGTCTTCATGGTTTTAGACCATATAAATACCATAAAATGCCCAAAGCCTTGCAGTGAAATGGTATGTGGTTCTACCTGTATTAGGTCATGAAGACATGGTAGAGCTCACTGACAAGCTATGGCGTTATAGTGGAGATTGCCATCGTTTGGGTGCGAAAGTGTGGATGTAGCTAAGGGCGTGGCCCTTGCTCTTTTGCTTGCGTTTTAAGAGGGAAACAGAACTATCACTTCGTGTCATACGATCAATGATTCCAGGCGTGCACAGCAAGAATAACAACGCTAGGAACCTTGCTCTTTACTATGCGCAGGTGAGAGACGCGGTACAGTCAGGCAGAACATGAATTATAACAAACAGACCTCCAGCGATCTTGTATCAAAATTATCAACAACCATTTCTGCGATGGCACTTGAGCGGACCAAAAACTGTTTCAATTCCTTCTCTGCAAACCAGGATCTCGTTAGGATGTCAAAGAACTTCGCATAAAAGCCTGATAAGAGCATATGATATTGGTGAGAAAAACTACAAAGCATTCAAAGAGGAAGGCATGGAGAAGTGAAGTCCCACAAGTTAAGAAAACATGGCTACTTTTGCAACTTTGCTAGGGAATAAATGTGCAAATGGCCGCTGAAGTTGAACGAGTCCCGAGTAGCTCTGCTTCGGAATTGACGGAGTGAGCTCGTGTCTTTTGGAGGTGTTAAAGTCGTGAATAAAATGCTGAGGGAAGATGCACAGGGCAAGATACATATATAGTATTTGGCGCATACCAAGGAATGGATTTTTATTGTTGTAAAACGCTTAGAACAGCAATGTATAAGCGCTATATAAATATTATTTATTATATTATTAAAGGATGACAATAAAGAATGAAGAGAGACATCTACAAGCGAGCTAAACGGCATCAGTTGCGTGGCATCTGCAAAACTCAGAACAATCTACAACAATAAAGAACGTGTCATCTCTTTGTCTGGCTGAATGGAAGATGGAAAGGCAGAAGCTAGACAACAAAGAGCCAGTAAAGAGGTAATTGACTTCAATGTAAGAAAATGACAGATGGTCCTTTATTTCTGCATGCATTTCACATAGATTTCATGACACTCTTCTTCAAATACGGGCATATCACCTTCAGGATCTGAAGACACGGATGTCCTCACTATATCTCAGTTGCATTTGTCGACTATATTGCGACATCGCTGTTCATTAAATGTGAAACGTACCCGAAACCACACAAGGTTCGTTGGACTCAACAGTCAGAGTTGCTAACGTTTTTAGTCGGGACTCCTGCTAGGCTGTGTTAAAATGCGCACATAAATTGCCTGTGCCTTCCCCAGGATAGTGAAGGTTCAGCAACAAGTGAAGAAGAGTGTCATGAAATCTTCACCAGGCTAGGTAGGAAGTGGGAACTCTCACTAGAGTTCATGAAAGGGTTTAAAGTTTTGACCCGCAATTTCTGGGCTCTAAAACCACCACAACAACAGTCAGTGATCTGAAATAGCAACTACTGTGTTCTAAAAAGGGAGATCTGACCATTGGACTACAATATGGAGGCCCCGTGGACCTCGATCTGTCATGTATCGACAATAGAAAATTTATGATCTGCTCTATGCGTTCGCTCAGCTAACGGCATAAGGTGCACAGAAATGAGTAGACTGCCCAACTGTGAAAACCAGCCATTTAATGTAAAGGACGAAGTCGACAGCTTAGCGGATTGGAGTAGTTGTATAGTTATACGGAATATAAAGAGCAGGTACCTCAGAAGAACCGCAGGAACTTGAAACTGCGCCCACAACTAGCTTCAGCATTCAGTTTATATGTGTAAGCAACACTTTTTTCTGTCCGAGCAATAATGAAGCTGGCAGCTTCGAACAAAGATGGTAACTTCGTTTGCGGTCCATAGTTCTCTTCCAGATAAAGAGTGTGCGCAAATCTATATGTTAAAGAAGATTTAAATACCTTCTCAGTATGTTTCAGTATGTTTTTTTTGATACAACGATCACTGAATTGTGTTTAAGGGGCTCATTTTAGAAAAGAAAGTTTGTAACATGCGTTACGCGCCTGAGTCCAGTGAAAAAGGTTAAAGGAGTTGAAACAAGTTTTTGGAAAAACAAATTCACCTTGCTTCGCCTCAGCCCAACGTGTTAACGTCTTACAGTTAGTACGAGGGCAAGACTGAAGATAACGAAAGGACAGGAACCAGTCTATCTTTGGCCAAGAACTGGACCCGGCCGAGAACTGGGCCCCATACTGCCATCCTCAATTTTATTAGAAAATCCTTACCTTTTAATGCACATGTGACATAGCGCGTGACTTTTGAAAGAAGCAAATAAGGTAAAATTAAGCTTCTAGAATAGGATTTTTTATTTTTTAGGATTTTTCCATTTGTTAACTGGGCGCTATTACAACAATTCTTCCTTAGCCTCGATTCCATGCTAAGAGAAAACTTTCAAAGGCCCCCAAGTCCACAAACTACCACCGATCAATTGCTATCAGGTATTTTCTGACTAGTTACTACTCCACCTTTCTAAAAATTACCATTTAG
Source organism: Meandrina meandrites (assembly GCA_963693305.1). Classification (NCBI taxonomy): domain Eukaryota; kingdom Metazoa; phylum Cnidaria; class Anthozoa; order Scleractinia; family Meandrinidae; genus Meandrina; species Meandrina meandrites. The sequence goes on along the minus strand of OY855903.1, from coordinate 33,629,105 downwards.
GTTAATCCCCCCAGATGATACCGACCACCGTACTGGCTCATGGACTACAATAGTCAATTATATATTGTCAACAATGAAAGTAGTAGTAGTAGCAGCAGCAGCAGCAGCAGTAGTGAAAACTTTATACTTCTTATGGCATTAGTTTAAACTGACATCTGTTGAGTCAGGTGCAGTTTTAGTAGGACAGGATATCCACATTAGGTCACTGCAGAGATTGTATTGCTACGGCAAGATAAACCTGGTTTGGTAAACATACCTTGGGGATATGCACATTTTTATACATGAAGTGCGATCTTGATCTCCTTCTTGTAGATTAAATATAAAGCTTTTTTGGAGAAGCAAGAGGGGATTGGTTGCGACAAGGAGTTGGCAAGATGACCAGCCTTCTTGCAAAGTTTCTGAACCACTTAAAAGCGAGGTCATACGCAAAACTCTTGATTCTGGCTTTTCTATCCCTTATCTCCTCTCCACTTTTCACTGCTCTGTCTCTTGAAATATCTAAATAACCCCAGCCCCTGGAAATTATAAAAAATTGTCCCCCACCCCCATACCCCTTAGAAATAATATTCTTCATGGCAAACAACAAAAAAAGGCCATGTATCTATCATCAGGTGTGTATTTGGGACGATATTGTAAAAACTAAGTTAAAAATCGCAAATTAGCTTAAATACATAACCTTAACTTTATTTCTTGTATACAGAAGCTGGACTACAACATAATATATAGATTTAGGCAGGCCTAAAAGCGGAGCTCCCATTATTTATTGTATTACTAAATAGGTAGCCACACTATATTTCTAAGCTTATACAGTGGCCCATATAGGTACAAAATAAATTTTAATCACTTATGGTTAAAAACCTCTCAAGGTTTTGTTGACGAAAGCGAAGTCTGAATTTTCTTTCCTGTGACAGCCTGTCACTGACAGGTTTTAAAATTAAATTTGACAAGTGCATTTTATTGGGTTCCTCACGTACACACGTCGGCGCAAAACAAATCTTTATAACGTTTTCTGTACACTAATTAATACACCTCCAGGACCTCTATGAGTTTTTCAATGTAAAAAGAATCTTGACCTTGTTTTGATTTACTACAAAACTGTCAGGGCAAGAAAATCAACTCAAGGCAAAAACAAAATACAGAAAAACAAAGTGAACTCGTTGCTAAACACAGTAAACAAAATGAACTCCCGCCACGGCAAACTGAGAAAATCGTGGCGCAAAACAAACTCTGAAAATTTATGGTGCCAGTTATGTAAGTCATTTTAAACCAGCTTTTGTGTAAGAATTATGGCAGTTTGTGATTTCGGAAGTAGTGCACGCTTACTTAGAATGAGCTTACAATGCTGTTTTAATTGACTGTTTGAACCATCTTCTTTTCGTTGCGGTTTAGTGGAATGATTAAATCAGATTCAGATTTTTCAGATTTACATTATTTCACACTATTTACAGACATATTTTACTATTACACACTATTTACAGAAAATTCATTAATTAAAGTAAGGAAAATATAATAATAGTAAAGCTAAAACAAAATGTGCTCAGTGACCAAAGAAGCATATGCTATCGTGTTGGTCACTGACACGTTAAAGAAAACATAGGCACGCTAAGCGTGCTGGAGTTATTTTTTCAATTGATTGGGTGGCTTAAGGTAGAACTGGGTGTTAGTCCTGTTGGGATGGTCTATTTCATGGGTTGAGCTATTTGTGTATGGTTCATGTGCACGGTCTATCGTGCCGACTAAGAGCTACTTTTGGAAAAATAACTCAAAAACAATTTAAAAAGAAATTGTGCAAATGTTCTAAAATTAGGCTGCTTTCCCTTGTAAATATGACTGGTGTGCAACCGATCGATCGAACCATACCGTTGAAGACAATAAATTCGTCAGTAATTTCTTCAAAAGTAAACAGAAAAAAATATATCTGGTAGTCACTTTTTAGGTTACCTTGATGTTTAACTATCCATCCCCTTTCATTCCAAGCCGAAAGAAAACCGCTAAGTACATCAGAACATGGATTGAAAACTGCTGACAACATTTACCGTAAACATGATCACAAAATCGCAAACACGCTCTCTAAGAAAGCCAAATTGACCCAGAAATTGCAAATGAATAGCCAGATGGAACAAGAACAAAGTATTCTCAGGTTTCTGAAATGGCTCCGTTATTTTCATCATCAATATAAAACAGAAACCTTTCTGCAAGCAAGTACGTGTTTCTTTCGACGAACGCGAGAAACAAACAACTCTATTCACCAGTGCAATTCGGCCAAACCACGTGACGATTTTACTTGGACTGGTACTATTTTAATTTCGCAACCAGAAGCAGAAACGTGCCCTAACTTGTAAGCGTAACATCATCAGTACCGATATTCCCACGGCCGTGCTAAAAATAGCTTTCGATGAAGTTGTGTGAGTCTGTCTTTTTTTCTTTTGCCTATGAGTAAATGTAACTGCAACCGCTTTGCGTTGGGAATATTAAATACACTAAAAAGGTATTGCGTCAGCCATGGAATGCGCTGACATTGCAGCTTTCACTTTCGGTACGTGACAAACAAGATTATGTTTACTTTGCATGTTTATTTCGCCAGAAGTGACGGTCACTAATTTGTTTGCAATTTTGCGACTATTTCTTGTCGGTTTAGCCAGTTGAAGTGAATCTTTTGGCTGTTTCATCAAGGCGAATTCAGAGATCTGAAGAAAATAAATTTGGCCGACGTAAACACTTGCAAGCATTACGTCATTGGTACGGAAATAACCGCATTGCACCGCCATACTACTAAAGATAGCCATCAACAATGCAAAGCTTGAAACGCGAGACTCGCACAACGACTACTATACCTTTCTACGGCCCTCACTGGCAGCACAAATGATGATTTTCTCTTGCTGTGCCATCCAACCACGTTGTCAAAACACCTAATTTAATATTTGACGAGCAGACAAAACGTGCCCTTGTAACATCATCATGTCATGAGCTTTTCAAACGATCGTACAATAAATAACTCATGACCGCCCATGTGAAGTCCTACTATTCCTAAGCAGGAAACGTCAAACCGTCTCCGGCTACATTCCAACCTCACGATAATACCAATTATTTGGCAACTCTCAAACCCAAATAAATGCACATGTCTCGACCTATTACAATTACGTTATTCTTAATTTGGGAGGAAAATCTTGAGAGATTTGTGGTCACTCGTGTTATTACTTAGCCAAAGCTCCTACTAATAGGAAAACTACTAATGCTATACTTTTAACCGAGAGAAAACAGTTTAAACACCGCGCGGTTAGAATCTCAAAGATTTCTCGTTTAATTTCTTTAACACTTGCCCTTACAAACAACCCGCAGTGCATCAGTTTGCTTCATTTGGGGACCAAACAAAACGTTGCGCAAACCCGCAACACTGACATTAAAAATGGAAGTCACAACATTTTATTCTCAATACACATATTTATTCTACTCAAAAACACCATAAAATTTAAAATAAAGTGGTCAACAAATACTATACCCATATTCTGTCGTCAACTGAACTAGTTGATTCGGTAAACCGAGAGAATCACCTTCACCACCATCAAATTTCCAAACACTTTTCGGTTTCAGAACCCACACACAATGTGCTCACCCAAAGCTACATAAAAATCAAGAACGGGAATAGAGACTTCAGACCAACACGGCCCAATAAGGTTGAATCTATAGCAAAACAAAAATGGCCGTACCTTGAACCTAAAACAAATTATTCATAAAAACGATCCATACATACAAGCCGCAATTTGATTGGTCCTTGATAGAATCCCAAATCTGATTGGTGTGAAATACATACATGAATGATCCACCCAACCATCCACCATCCACCCACTTAATAGCCAAATACGTCTTCACGCCGACTAAGAGTTATTTTTTTGAAAAAAATAACTCAAAAAAAGACAAGACACATTAATTAATAAAAAAATAGAATAAAGGAAGTAAAATGTGATTAACAAAAGTATGCGAATTAAACTAATCCTTTTTTATCGTACGTGTTGCTAAGTACCTTAGATAATTTTATGTAGAGAACTGAATGAATGTTATTCATTTCTGGTAAGTATAAAGATGCGGTAGGTAAAGTCTAAACTCACTCAGCGAAGCACAGTTAACTCGCAACGAAACCGGCGAAATATTTGTTTACGCATCGAAGATATTTCAACACACTCACTGATAAGTAGGGACAAGTGAAACAAAACAACTGGCAAGCGAGCTGAAATTGTGCCAAATTGTGATTTTGATCCATGAAGCTAAATAATTTGTTTTCAAAATCCAGTAGTGAACATCACTAGTCTAAACGAAATATTTGACAAACAATGTCTGTATAAAATGTACAAACACGAACAGGTATGATAAATATTTACCGGAAGATCTGAAAAGCGACACAACTTCAAATTTGTTCAGAAATGAAGTAAATTCTCTCAATATAAAATTAGGCTTATGCTTAGTGCATACATTTATGTTTGTTACCTCATTATTGAAGAAGGCTTGTATATTCTGCAGGGCAAAGCTTTCAAACCAGCCCAATAATATCAGAGACGAACAGAGCAATTTCGTTGTAAGCTTTCTCCAACATGTCCAACACCACCAACATATACATTATACGAATTATCAACGAAGATCAATTTCTCTCTTTCCATCGGTGTAGCCTTAAACAGTTTTTTATCCTTCACTTCAGTGAACTTGATCGGCTTTGAGTTCACTTTTATTTGAGCTCAATTCAGTGATGTTCAGGCTTGCTCAGCCGCAGGTCGCACAGTGGACATCGCTTTTTTGACTTGTAGTCCGATATATCAAGTCCGCAATTACTTCGGTACTTTCCATTACAAGGTTGTCCTTAATGATTTGGAATAAGTTTCCATGATGTAGATGGGTAAATAGAGCGAGAAATATCCACGGAGTTCTATGTTCTTCAGCAGCTTTCTTTGCGTGTTTTAAACGTGAACAGTGTGCCAAAGATTTTGGCGCCTTTTCATGCAATGGCTTCGTTTAAGTTGATGTGAAATGTCCAGATCATTTTTTTGATGTGAGAAAAAATCTCTAAGTGATGGGGTGAAAATTAGAATAATAATGAAGAAATATTTTCTGCTGCTCACTTTCTTCACAAGTTTTCATTCCCGCGGTTGAGCAAAGATTTTGTCGCCTTTTCATGCAATCGATTCGTGTAGGCGAAATGAAATATCCCTAGTCGATTTTCAACATGATTTAAAAAAAATGTGCAGTGTCCTACAAGCTTCTACGATAGGTAACTTTTAATGATAAGTGGATGGTCAATATCAAACATGTAAGATGACCAGGTCAAGCTTTTTCTGGAGTATGGCCACCATTTTGGGCGACGTCGTCGTCGTCGTCGCTAGGCGCACGCGCCCGCGAGCCATGCCGCTAGCCACGATGACCATGAAAACTCAAACGCATGGTTTTCTCAATTTCTATCCTCGCACGGTAGTTATGGAACTCCGCTCTGCGGCCCTTCGGGCCGCTGGAGAGCTCCGCTAAAATACAGTAGAGTGAACTCTCGCCTTGCGGACACCCTGATATTATGGACACTCACTATTATGGAAAAAATTTAGATCCCCGGCTATAGAGGTTTGACTGGAAATGATTCCTGCTGTTATGGACTCACTAATATGGACACTAACATAGTCTGAAGCGTGTCCACTATAACAAGAGTTGATTGTGTAATCACTAGTTGAAGGGAGGAACTAACGTACTAGTCGCAAATAAATGATTTTTTGGTCTGTCATGTTTACAAAATGTGAGAAATTTATTTCAGGCACTGAAAATGGACACTATCACAACTACATTTAACAACACATATTTTACAATAAGTCAGGACAAAACAAAGTAAACATGAGAAAACTTAGAGCTATGCAAGTTTTCAGTTCTTGAGATCTTTTGTTGCTCCAACTTTTACCGTGTTTCTTGCTTCGTTTCGCCCTGACTGTCCCTGGGTCTGTAAGGATATCTTTTTCTCAGTGATGAGTTTGAATAACTGCATTAAAATTGAACCTACGAGATGCTGTTTTCAATACCGTTTAAGAACTCTTCACATCTATAATTATTGGCACGATCCTTGAAATAAAACACAAAAATTTTAAATTTTTTTATCGTATCATTGTACCTCTCCACGGTACTATGCAGGGTCCCAGTTTGGCCCTTGAAGATCTTTCTCAGTCCAAAGAACATCTACATTTGTGGCAACATGTGTGAGACAATTTGGATAATTGCTACAATCTTTTAATTATGGTGTTTCCGTTTTCTTTCAGATCTTCAAACATCTTCGCCGATCTTCTTTTGCACTCCTTTTGAACATTTGACTCCCATTTCATCCTTTTTTTGTAGTTTTGTTGGGTTTTGTTTGACAACAGTTTATCTCGACTTTTCCTCTAGCTCTAACAATCTGGAGATAAAGAAGTTGCATGAATTGTATGTGGGCTGTTTCTCCACAAACCTTGGAGGCAACTGTTTTAGGTGGTCAGTGTTCCTGTTTTGCCATGACCAAATGTTCTTTTATGCATGATTCATGAGTGCGAGACCTGATTTATTATGAGTTCCCTAGCTGTTGCAATTTGATGGAGGATGAATAATCGTTCACATGAAAAAGCCACTTCTTGGTGGCCTGCCTTAAGAAGTCCGAATCTAGCAATTAGTTCTTTTTTGCACCAACCTCCAGGACATCATGCACTCCAAGAATGACTCTCAAATGTGCCACTGATAGCCTAATCAGTTCTGTTGTACCACTGGGTATGGACTGTATCACCCATAAATGTAATAAAAACCATAAATGTAATAACAACCATAAATGTAATAAAAATTAACCATAAGTGTAATACTAACCATAAATGCAATAACTTTTAACCACAAATGTAATAAATCCACTTACCATAAATGTAATAAAATTTGCCCATAAATGTAATAAACTGAACAACCATAAATGTAATAAGGGTTAACCATAAATGTAATAAACTGGCTATGACTTCCGAATCAAGGGGCTACAAACTTGCCATTCTCTTTGTGCACTTCTTACTTCAGGACACGGGACTCGTGCATCAAGTTAGTATTTTAATTAACCCGGAAACCAATATCCAAGAAGCTATAATTATGGTCTGCAAACATTAAGGAAGTACCCAAGTATGATTAGAAAGTCTATATACCAGAGCGTTTGAAGTGCTGGTGGTTGATGATATTTCATCCATTTGAAAGATATTGAGGTTCTCTTTGAGTCGAGACGAATTCAGTCAAACATCACTTTATAAGGAATACGCCTGTTTTAATTTTTCAAACTTTCCCATATATCCACACGGATTTGCAAACTTGTGTTGTCCGTTTGCGCATGCCCATACTCCCCGGAAAACGGATCAGAACAGTTTCTCCTACAGAGTATTTTGAGGGAGGATTTTTTTTCATTCTTCGTTGGATGTATTGTTCATTCCAAACCTTGTCTGCTGCCTTCGCTTTGGCTCTTATTTGTGTAGTTTGATCACTTTGTTTTGTAAAATCATTGTCCTTTGGATTGCACACGAAGAAATAGTATTTTTGTTTCTTTAAGGAGTCAAGCCTTTAGGGGTCTAATTGAAAATTTCAAGTCAATTTCACGAAGAATGAGAATGGCAAGTTTGTAGCCCCTTGATTCGAAGTCATAGCCAGTTTATTACATTTATGGTTAAGCCTTATTACATTTATGGTTGTTCAGTTTATTACATTTATGGGCAAATTTTATTACATTTATGGTTAGTGGATTTATTACATTTGTGGTTAAAAGTTATTACATTTATGGTTAGTATTACATTTATGGTTAATTTTTATTACATTTAGGTTTTTTTATGTGGACTTTCACACGAAGTGTGAAAATCCACATATTGCGATCGTGCAGTTTTCCCGATTGGGACGTCAATTTCCGTGATAACTCGTGTCAGCGCTTTCGGAAGCTTTCGGGGGTGTTCGGAAAATCCGAAGTTTTGGAGGGAGTTAATGTTAAGTTGGACGTGAACCCGGGAAATGAACTGCCCACGAGACGCCACAAAGAAAGCATCACGCATGCTTAATACTTGACTTTCATTAATCTTTATATTTGCATGGCGTTCGACTGAACTGTGGGCAAAGGTAAAACGCTATTTTTCACACTTTTCGCGCGCTATTTGTGTTCGACTGGACCTCAGTTGCTGTATTCGCTTGATTCACATACAATTGAAAATAGTTGATTAGCATCATTTAGCAAATATCTGGATATTTGTTGTTTTGTTTCAGCTTTGCCACACTGAATCTTTAGAACGGTAGAATGGATACACAACGAGTCAAAACAAAACAAGTTCACTAATCAAGTTGTTTTCCCGGGGCTTTCCCGCATTCATTATTGTCTTGGATTTCTCCCAAGTTTGATTTGAATAACGCAATCTGACTGATGTCGAATTCAAAACTGCTGGTAAAAAGTAGTGTGAATCGCATAAAACTTATTTTGAACCGAAAAATGTATATATTGAAACCGTGCGGTAAACTAAATTACTGATAATTATAAAACGTGTCGTTCGCAACTCGCCGACTCCACTCGAAAAGTAATTCAAGAACGAGGATAATTTTAGGTTCAAAAAAAGTATTCATCTGCCTTCTTGCATCAAGAAATTATTAGTGAAATCTTGTTGAAAGGCGATAAAAGCCACGGAAAATTTATATATAAAAACAACGCATTCAAAGAAAATGAGTTAATTAATGAGTTCAGCTGTTGTTTACACAAGCATTCAGATGAAATGTCACGCAAACAAAGACAGTCTACATACTCCGCGAAATATTTATTTATGAATGGACTGAAATTAGCATCCCCGATTTCTAGTGGTAAGATTTTGTTTTTGTTCTTAATAACTAATTTTATTGTTCGAATTTCAATTTAAAGATCTTATTTGTCTATTTCTAGTAACCGCCCCCCCCCCCGCAAGAGACTGTCATATGAATGGTCCCAACAGACATCTTCTTTTGGTTTTTAATTAAGGACATGTTGCCAATGTTTTTATCCATTTAAAGTGACTGTAGCTCTTATTTGAATTGTCTGTGTTTTTAAATAGTATCTCTAGCTTGGGGGCTAAAAAAAAAGTTGAGCCACGCCCAGATTGCCATCCTTTACGGGAAAAGTAAAACTCAAAACAGCAAGGGACCGCCAACGATAATGCTTCTAACATGGGATATGCAAAAGATTCTATCAGCCGAAAAAATAAAATAAAATTACAAATAATACAGTAGACAAAGGTCCTGAAAAGTTTTCGCACCCGGAAAGCCATAGCAAAATCTTAAACCTTATGATTACAGAGGTGTCTAATCTATGATATTTTTTAATATGAACAGAAGTTCTCTTCAAACAAAGTTTCAGGCCTATATACTTCTCTGTTTTTAAAATACAGATAACTAAAAGTGGCTTTGCGGTCCCAAAAGGTCTCCGGGGCTTTCGAGAAAGTCTACTTTTTTACCTAGTATCAACCTTGCTGTATTGTTTGTAATGTTATCCTTTACAGGAGTAGAATCAGTAGATCAAATTCTCAAGGTGTGTTCTCAAAACGAAAAAGTAGTTTTTCTTTCATGATCATAAGAAAAGTTGATTGATAAGTTTTTTATCATCTCGAGTTTCAAGTGACTGTCAACTCATATTTGACTGATACTTAGACTTGCCTACAAGTCGAGCTCACAGAGCGCGAAGCGCGAGAGCACCGGGGTCTATTGCCAAACCGGAAACGAGAAGCAAACGTCTTTAAAAAGGTCTAACATTGGCTCATCTACTCATTTGTTATCAAAAGCAAATGAAAGTCCACATATGTACGCATTGCGGACCCACTTTTATATTACATTTATGGGTGATACATGGACTAATATTTCCATCATAAAGATCTTCTTCAGAGAACATGCTGACAACCTTTTTGGCCTCTCCACTGCCTTCCACAACCTGCCGCACCAGTTTGTACTTCTTTAAATTCACATTCAAACAACCTCTGGCTCTCTCAATGAGAGCTGCCCTGTTTTCTTTGTAGAGATGATGCAGCTTACAAGCCTCTCCTTTCAAATCCCCTTTGTTTTGCTGTCTTAATTGTTTTTGTGCATTGGCATTAAACTGTGATGTTTCATTGACAGTGACCCAAGATAGATTGGCTATTGCCTTCTCTGAGAGGAGTGTCGAAAACTGAGTTTCTGGGTATCCTCTTTTCATAAGATGTGCTTTGAATTGTGAGATTTTTGCTTTAAATTTTGTTTTTGAGGAATTTGTTTGGAGAAGTCTGAGTGCTTCGCCTTTGATGAAGCCCTTTTTGACCCCTGGTGGGTGGCAACTGGAGAAATGCATGTACTGAACTGTTTCAGTAGGTTTAAATTTCTTTTTTACGTCTAATATAGACTCACTTGCGAACCGTTCCCCTTTGAAAATATTTGTGTTGAGGAACGTTGGCTCTGTTTCGGATATTTCAGCCGTAAACTTGATAGTCGGATGGTGGTTATTTGCTTGTTCGATGAATTGCATGACTTCATCTTTGTTTACATTCCAGATAGAGAATATATCGTCAATATACCTTTTCCAGACTAGTGGTTTAAGGGCGCTTTGGTTGAGAATTTGTGTTTCTACCTCCGCTATAAAGATTTTGGCAAAGGTGACTGCCATCTTGGTTCCCATGGCAGTTCCATGTTTTTGGAGGTAGTTTTTTCCATTAAACTTGAACGAGTTTTCTTGAAGGATAAGTTTGAGCGCTCTTTAAAGATACTGTTTAGGGATGGGAGGGTTGTCTTTATAGAATGAGTCGTATGATTTGCACACTGCCTCTGTACCCTCCTCCTGAGGTATATTCGTGTATAAACTCGTGACGCCCATCGAGACAAGGATAGCATTATCCGGGACTATCGTTGTTTCTATGAAGTTGATGAAGTCAGTCGTGTCCTTTAGATATGACTTTTGTTTTTGTTCTATGGGCTTAAGTAGTCTTGGTGTGGGGATGAATTTTAACCCTTTTGCCAGTAAATTAATCTGGTCATTTGTAAGTTCTACATTTGAGAGGTTTTTAATGTGTCCTTTGTTCACCTCTGTTTGCGCATGTAATCGGTCTGCTCGATTATTTTTTCTGCGAGTTTTGTGCTTTTTCTTTTGTGCGCAAGATGGTTTTGTATTCCCACATCCCTTGCTTATAGTGTAGGAGTCAGTGAGAAGACAGGTATAATCTTTCTTCTCTTTATTCACTTTGTACAATGCTACAATTTCTTGGAGTTCCTCGATCGTTTTTTCTGCCTTCTTTACAGTTCAGCTGTAATAGTCTCGCTTGGCGCTAAGCACACGGAAGTTGATTTACTGGTTATAGTGCCTTTCCTGTTTGGCGTACTAGCTTTAATTCGTTTCTCTTTCCTGAGAGCCAAGCAGAGGCTTTTGATTCTCCTATTGTGGAATCTGATCAAGGCTTCAACATAATCTCTTTCAGCATTAGAGCGCAAACGCAAAGTCATTGTCTACTCTTATACGAGCTCTGGCTCGGTATTGCAGTGACTTCGGGCAGGTCTTCCGTTCCAGGTGTCTTTTCAGGGACATGATAGCTTGCTCTGACTGTTCAACTTGTTGTTCTAGTGGAACGGGCTCATCACGTTTCTGTTTGCCGGTGTAGCTGCTGCCATTATTGTCTTTAGTGCGTTCGCCTATGCCGCTCGTTTCTTTGTCTGGCTCAGTACGCTTGGTGCTGTCCTGGTTCTCATTATCTTCGCTGAAGAGTTCGTTTTCTGATAGCTCTTCGTCGGGCTCCATGTCAGCGTCGTCTTCTTTGGGGGTTGTTGCTACTTTTAGCAGTCTGTCTTTTGTTAGCAGGCTCATGACCATTTAACTCAGGCAATACCACAGTTTCCATCCTTCTGGATCTCTTCAGTTGCTGATAAAGTATGCGAGGTTGGCGTTCAGTATTTTAGAGTGCATTCTGCACTTTTATCCTTTGTTTCTCGTGTAGCTAATGTACACTCAATTGTTCACATGCTATAATAAGATTAGTATAAAGTCCGTACTCGCACGTGATAGGACGTGGCCTGCCTGGATAAAATCAACAGTGATAGTAATGGGGGTGACAGGCCTACACATTTCCTATCCACGTGTAATAGCCAGTTTAGAGTTTGGCTCGAATGAGTGAGAATCTTTTAAGGATCCACCCCTTTTGTACGAAACAATTGGGGGATCCTTGAATATCTCGTTAACTCGTGGTTGTTGTTGGATTAAATGCCACTTTTGCAAGAGTATTTGTTTTAAGTTAGGCACTTTTCGATGGTATTGTGTAACGAAAGGCCTCGTAGTTTATCTCTGAGAGGATTGTCGAAAACAGAGTTTCTGGGTATCCTCTTTTCATAAGATGTGCTTTGAATTGTGAGAATTGTGTTTGCATGCCTGTTCCATTACGAGCTCCCTGTCAGAAAATCGGAGAAATCTCTCTATAATTGTGACCCTCCACGGGAAAACAGGTAAAAAGGTGATGACACAGGCACGCGTGCGATGACACAGCACGCAAAGCGTGACATTTGACACGCATATGCGCATATTTAATAAGCAAAATAATAGGTGTCATGGTAGCTTTTGTTTGTCATGAATTTAACACGCTAAGCTTTTGTTCAAGTTAGTGTGTTCAATGTCACGCTAAGCGTGCGATTTAACTCAGTAAAAGCGTGTGATATGACACGGCAGTGATAAAGCAATAATAAAAAGTCAAAAACATCGTCGTAGAACAGCTTCACTATCGGATCGATCAAATAAGTGCGTTTGCTTTACGATCCCTACTGAATCAGCAAAAAGTAAAAGGTATAATTCATAAAACAACAGAAAAAGAACAACGAATAGCAACCTAACAAAAAATAATTGTTGATGAAACTAATAAAACTTACAATTGCCCCCGAGCATAACCACACTCGAGTGACCTTTTGTATTCAAAACTACACTGAAGGAAGAAAAACTTTCGAGTATAATTTGATCGCTTGATCAAGCAAACTTGTTATATTATTGAAAACTGAAATTCAACTGTTACGCAAAACAGAACAAGCGAGCTCCTATCGAACTCCGTATTTACACGAAATGAGAATTAACATTGTCAGGTTGTTTGTTTACACATATGTCTGGGTCACTGGGTCACAACTTCTCCGGCCATGCCAGCGGGAAAAAAAGAACACAAACAAAAATTAAAACGAAGGTATTAAATGTTTTTTTCTTAACTTGGCGAGCGCATATTTAAGATAGAATAACACTTTCACAGAAGGTCAAGCAATCAGGGACATTTTTTGCGAGTAATGTGTTTCTCTTTCGATGCCGACAAAGTCGTAATTATGCAAATGTTGGCATCTTATCCACCAGAAGTTTATTTGCGTTCAGCTAGCTTTTTGCCAATAAGAATTATTTTTATCTGATAAGAAAAGTTTTTTTTCCGCTGGATTCGTGATCAGTGTTACGATTTATACAGTTCGATAGAAGTCTAGAAATGATGAAGCGTGTGTGTCCCGCCATCCCAGACAAGCAGTATGCTGGAAAACAACTCGATAAAATTAATGAACTTGTTTCATTTTGGCTTTTGTCCATTCATCCGGTGTAACAAAGATGAAAGAAACAATAAATATCCAAACATTTGCTGAGGACTTATACCTTTCAAATGCACCTACGATAATTTTAAAGCAACATTCAATTCGGCGGTAACCGTGATGAAAGGTCAAGAAAGCACGCCGAAAAGCGTGATCTTCATGTCTGGAGTTTGTCAAAATGACCAAAATAAACAGTTAAATAGCCCGTCATGATTGTCAGTTTACTTGTTAACTACGCGATCTTCGCTTTCGCTTTCTTTAAAGTTTCCCTTGGACTTTTATTTTCCTTGAAATAACGTAAAACATTTTCGCGACCATTGTTTACATTCGGGCGTAGATTTACCATGAGATAATATTAGGAAAGATTTCGCTTCCTTCATTTTCGGCTCATGCTGTAGCTGTTCAAATGGGTGAAGCTTGAACAGAAGATAATCGGCTAGTGAACGAAAGCCGCTCGAAAATGGAAAGCCATTTTTTGTGGATGTAAAGTTGCGTTACACTGCCGCCGGTATGTGTTGCCGGTTTTTTTTTTTAATTACAAGACATTTTATTGAGAGTAATATAAACATACAATTACAACCATAAACAATATCAAAACAGAAAAAAGAAAAGTCTTAAAAAATAATTTACATCCACGGGAAGAAAAAATACAATGATGTAAGAGACTAAAAGTAGGTATTACAATAGTACATGTAGCTATCACAACGAAAGATACATATTAAAGTGGTGACATTAACATATGACAATTGAAAATATTTACAAGAAGGGAAAAATAAAAGTGTGTGGCATAGGGTAAAGTTCCGAGGGGCTTACATTTTTCCTTGATGGTATGCTATAATGCCTAGGAAGCGTTGACTATGAAATTTTCCAATTGATATCTGGACTAAATTTTACTGATAAAATCTGGAAGGATCAGTGCTTCCTCATTTAATTTCCTGATGTTTATATAGCGACGCATGAATAAAAGAACAGTGGAAACCATGCGAAGGATTTGTATTTCGCTTGCTTAGCGTGTCATTTCCCTCGCTTCTTTGTTTTCCAAATCCTGACACGCTTCTTTGTTAGAATGAACACGCTCCTTTGTTTTTCCCATGCCATGTGAGACAAAAGAAAATTTCAATGAGCCGTGCGTTGTGACACGCTGCTAGCGTGTTAAGAGAATTTTCTTTTGTTTAGCGTGTCAAATAAGTGTGCCCGTGTCATCACCTTTTTACCTGTTTTCCTGTGGAGGGTCACAATTGGGCGGGATTTTAGAGGGTTTGGCTTCCCCAAACAGTGAACTCTCTGAAACTCGATTTTGTCGCAGGGGTGATCAATTTTAAGCTGCTCCTCCAAAAATTGGTAAAGAACTTCTTTGGCGTTTTCCAAAGTACTGTATTGGCGGTATGATCCTTTGTCCATATCATTGCTGCTGTATGATGGGTCGGTATTTTCTGGCACTCAAAAAAATTTAAGGTTTTCCCGTCTGGAGTAGTTTTCCATGTACATGAGCTGTTTCTTCAATTCGTATACATCATTTTCAAGTTTCTTGTTGTCACGTTGCAAGTTGCTTATGTCATCTTCATTGTATTGTATGCCTTCCTCGAGTTCTTCCACATTCTTTTCTAGCTTCTTCTTCCGACCCTTTAAAACTCTAACCTCTCTGAGTCTAATCTACTTACTGTCTCATAAACATTGGCCATTCTTGTATGGACCTCGCTGAGTTGAGACTCGATAGTGTCCAAGGCTTCCATCGTGTTAAGTGCTACGAATACTGCATTTACCGTGGCTTTCGATAGTTTTTCGTCCGAAGAGTTGTTGCACTCTGTAGATGATGACAATGAAGATGATGGTCTAACCTTTCACTTTGGGGGCATGAAAATTCTTCGCTTAAAGATTTAAAAAGCAACTAAAGAGTAGGAGCTCGGCGGAAAGCATTCAGTCAGCCGCCACGCTTGTCCCAGTCCCAGACATCAATACACAATTGGCAGGGTTTGTGCCCAAACTTCTTTGTGAAGCAAAACCAAATGAAACAACTAAATGAGCTCAGGATGCAGTATATTCCTCCAACTAATTGTGAAGGTCTGTCTGAAACAAGAGTGAACTCTAATATTTGTAACAGTCTGGGCGAAACAGCAAGATCAAATGATCTGAAACTTGAAAAGGTCCAGAAATATCTAGACGAGTCAAACTCGTCCAAGAGAACAACATTAGCAAATTAATGGGTGCTGTTATTTTGTTAGCAAATGCTAATACCGAAGCGCATTTGCGTTGGAGAGAAAGACTAATTCTTCTTGGAAAAATTTTAGGCCAAGTGAAAATTTAGCTACATGTACTATTCAGGTTTTGTTTATACCACCTTAGATCCTTGTAGTGCATTCATTTCAGTACAGAAAATAGGTTTGCTTCTGGTGTGGCATGTAATTACCTTGAAATGAAATTCAACTCAGAATGGTGTTTCCTAGGTTGTCTGCACAGTAATTTTTCTTCACGTTAATTAACTAATATCTGCAACTGTTTGAAACTATCAGAAACACTTATTTTTTTTAAAGCTATATTTAGTTAGGCTCAAACACTTGTTCAGAACGAATCAAATACCTGCCAAATCTAAGGTTGATAGACATTTTATCACACATTCCTTTCCCTGCATAGTGGCTTACCTGACAAGGAGTCTTTTTAATTTTCGGCATGAAATGTTTTTGCCGTGTGGTTTCCACAGTAAACAATTTTGGTCTCTGGACTTTTTGACAAAAGAACTTCATGGCAAGCGGCATCTTTGTCCATGACTGCCTTGGTTATCTTCATCTTTCCCTTTCCGATAACATCTGTAAGTATCTTGTAGAGCATATTGCTCTCTGCCCCTCGAGAGGTTCCTTGCTAGTTTACTTCCTGCACTCGCTTTGTCCTGTGAGCAATGTCGATGATGTTCCCGGTTTTAGCGTCATGGATAGTGGCAGACGAGTTATTGCAGTAGTGCCCATGAGTGAGGTAAAACCCATTGTATATTACCTCCAAATGATCTTGATCCTGGCTCTCCCGATCATCTCTCGTTCGTCTACACTCTATTTAGCAATCTTCTCAACCTCTGGAACTATCCATTCTATAACACGGATCCACTGCTTCTCGCTGAAGTGGCCAGTCCCAAGAGTTCCCTTTGCTTGGACATATTGGCCCTTGAAATTGCCAAATAAAGTCTTGCAGCTGTTTGGGTGAAATTCGGCGTTGGTGCTTTCACAGACTGAACTTACTTTGCTCTTGCTGACTTCCACCTCTTCCACCTTCTTTTCTTCCGTCTGGGTTGCCACTGTCACTGAGTTTTTTTGCTGTACAAACAAATTACCTTGACAGCTAACATATTTTTTGCTTTGCAAAGGCGGCGGCCACCTACTACTAGCGGCCTCAGAAGCACGCCTTTTTCTCTTCGTAATCTTCCTGCCCAACATGAATTGAGCCATACTTCTTTCACTTAAACTTTTGTTTGTCTTCTTCGTTTTTCTTTGTTTTTTTGTTTTCATTTTTTATTTTTCATTTTTTTTTTGCAACAACTATTTAACAATTTATAAGATTATTATCAAATTTGCTGGAACTTTAATGGGTTCTCACTGGGGTTTTCTGATTGGCTGTCAAAATGCCTACGTCACTCAACCGGAAGTGATCTATTTAAAACATGCCCAGGATATAGATTCTTGCGCATTATTACAAACAAATTCTGGATGTCATCATGAAAACCTAACCAAAGCCCTCTCAACCCTCTCTTGACCAGCCCAATTTTGTAGCTGAGGGTTGCAAAACTTAAAAATTGGTGAGTACACTTGTAAAGGTCTTTCTGATAACTGGAGGTAACGGAAAAGGGTGGAGTTTTGTTGTCTAACTTCCTTCTCTATTGCAAAACAAATATTAGGGTGTTGACTGTTAATGAAGTCAAAGAAAAGGTTTGCATCCCTCTTGAGTGGAAAAGGTAAATTGTGTCGTCTACATAACAATGATAAAACAACACTTCAGAGTCATTGTACTGCTCCAACCATATCGTTTCATGGTGTCCCCTAAAAATATTGGCCAGAACAGGGGCTAAAGGGAGCCAATGGCTACACCATCAATTTGGTCGTAAAATGTTCCCTTGAATGAGACATTCCACCGTCACTAGATTGAATAGTTTCTTGAGCTCGGTGGCGGTTAGTTTGATCCCTGGGTTTCCCTTGGTGATGTGATAAACTGCCAGGTCAATACATTCATCCAAAGGGATGTTTGTGAAAAGATTTTCAACATCAAATGATACCATAAATTTCCCTTCCATGGAAAAACCATTAATTTCACGGATGAAGGTGAAAGTGTTTGTGGCTGCATATTGAGTAGGAATGTGAGGCTGGAGGAGGTTGCTTAGAAACTTTGCTATGTTGTACTTGTACGTCCCAATGGACTTATATCACTAAATGTGAGGGGTATCAGTAATTTTATAAAACGAAGGATGATTTATACTTGGTGTAGAAAAAGAAATTCAGACATAATATTTCTGCAAGAGACTCACTCGACAAAAGAAGTAGAAATTCAATGGAGAAATGAATGGGGTACCAAAATTTACATGTCTCATGGAAGCTCGAACTCACATGGGTAGCAGTCTTGATGAAAAAAGGCGTGGGTGTTACTGTTCATTCTGAAATCATAGATCCTCCTTACTGTCATGGAGAATATTCCTGGTTTGATGATTTTTATACATTTTCAGAAGGCGTTTGATAGTGTTGAATGGGATTTCATATTAAATTGCCTTGAGGCTTTCAATTTTGGCCCAGACTTTATTCATTGGGTTAAAACATTTTACAAGAATATCCAAAGCTGTGTAATAAATAATGGTAACACATCTGATTACTTCCTTCTTGAACGCGGTGTTAGACAAGGGGACCCTCTATCCCCATACATTTTTGTTCTAGCAGCTGAGCCCCTGGCAATTGCTGTTCGTCAAGATGTGACAATAAAAGGCATCTTGGTAGGAGGATAAGAGACGAAATTGCATCAATATGCCGATGATATGACTGCAGTTCTTGCAGACGTTAACTGAGCTCAAGCACTTCTTGATTTACTGGAAATTTTTAAGAAAGCATCCGGTTTAATGATGAACTTTACCAAAACCGAAGGCATGTGGATTGGGTCCTCCAGGAATAACAAAACTAAACCTTTAGGTATTAAATGGCCAAGCGAGCCAATTAAGGCCCTTGGGGTCTTTTACACCTATGATCAAAAGTTGCTGCTTGAAAAGAATTAATTTCATCGAGAATTTAGACAAGATAAAGAAGCTAATTAATGTTTGGTCCTCTAGAGGCCTATCTATTTATGGTAAGATTACTATAATTAAATCTTTAGTGATTCCTAAGTTTGTCTACGTACCGTATTTACCCGTGTATAAGTCGACCTTTTTTTACCTCAAAATCGGTCCAAAAAATCGTCCTCGACTTATACATGGGTCAAAATTTTCGACCCAAGCACCAGTTAAATATATTCTGCACAATTAGCATAACAATTGTTTTTATATGTTATCAAACATCGTGTAAACAACAGTACAGGTTACAATGTCCTTTCGCTTTGCTGTGTCATTAAAGCTGTAAAATCCACTAGAGAAAAACATCTTTCTGCATGATCTTTCTCGCTTCGAACTTCGCTACTTAGTAACCTGGCATGATGCAAGCACGTGTAGTTATTAGTTACCAGTACCTCACCAATTTTGTAGCTTGGTTACCAAGTACCACGAGCAAGCTTGGCACGTTGAATTGTTTATCGAGTCGTTTTCAAAGGTTTTTGGTGTAACTTTGTGTTTTGCTTGTCTTCTAAAGCTGCTACTATCTCTCCACAATTACACAGGTTCGTTTCTGATTAGTGTGTTTGATTTTTTAAGCCTGTTTTAAAAATTATGGACAAAATGCCTGATAAACATGTGTTGCAAAAACGCTCACGTAAGCACGATAATAAACTTCACATTGAAACTTGCTGTGACTTTTTCATTAAGTACCTCTACATGAAAGGAAATTCTAAGAAACACAGGGTTAGTTTTTCAGGAAAATTCTTACCCAGAAACGAAAAAATGTTAGTTTATGGCCTCAAAAATAGGGGGGTCGACTTATACACGGGATCGACTTATACGGTAAATACGGTAGCCTCGTTGATGCCAACCCCGAAAGATGCGGTCGTTGAATTGAATCGATTACTGTTTAAATTTTTATGGAATGGTAAGGACAAGGTTACTAGATTGTCAACAATAAACGAACTCGAGAATGGAGGTTTGAGAATGATAGACCTAGAATGTATGATAAAATCCTTCCGTTTGGCCTGGTTAAAAAGAATATGCAGCGAAAGTAAAGCTACATGGAAAAATTATTTACGGCATCTTCTGGCTAAATTTGGAGGCCTTTTTTTTCTCCGATGCAACTTTGACATGAAAGATTACACCATTAATTCACCCTTTTACTCTGAACTCCTAAAGTGGTGGTCAGAGTTTCGTGAAAACTTTGCATCAAGTAAGGACTGGCGCAATATCATATGGAACAACAAAGAAATCCGAATTAACAGTTCACCAATCTTCTATAAAAACTTTTTTGATTCCGGTATAGTTTTGGTAAGTCATTTGTTGTTCAATTTAACTAATACTGAATCGTTTAACATTATTAGGAACAGGATTGACAAAACAAATTTCCTCATCTGGGCCGACCTTCGTCATGCTGTACCCCGTGAATTAAAAAATAATACGACTCCACGTACGATCTCATTATCTTTTACCATCAATAACAATGTTTTTGATATCTCCAATAAAAGATCAACACATTATTATTCATTGTTAATAAGTGAAAAGGCCCAACTCCCTAGTGCCGTTAACAAGTTGCAAGATGAGTTTCATCTCTCCATTGATTCTCTGCAGAACGTGTTTATGCTTCCACATAACGTTGCTCTTGAGCCTTACGTTAAAGCATTTCAGTACAAGGTGTTCCGTCGGACGAAAACCGCCAAAATGCAAATTAATGCCGTAACTCTGAATACCCCTGAATCATATAATTTACATGATTTTTATTCTATCTGAAATAAACCAAACAAATAACATCCTAAACCACTAGAAACTAACCGAAAATAAAGGCCTAAGTACATTGTTTTAACCTAGAAACACGGACAGATTTAACTGAGTAAACCACGTGGTAAATTACACAATTGTTAATCACATGTGGTCGATTACAGAAATTAAACTAACAGAAATCAAAGCAACAAGTTAAAGTAACAAAGCCTAAGAAAACGGAAAACAACTTTAAACTGACTTACTTCGTGATGGGATTCCAGAGTTCAATTTAACTGTATAAAACCTTTAAAACCTTTTTAAACGGGAAAGCTGTCCATACCGTGTAAAACTAACTGAAACCATTAAGCTACTCAAATTGCAATGTCAATCAATGTAATCAATAAACAGAAAAGGAAAGTGTAATATTAAACTAGATCAACTTCTAAAGGTCACACAAATGTCACGCAAGCAATGTTCTTCACGAAACACAAGGTACTAAATAATCTTTTATTTACCAATACAAAACTTTACAAAATTGGCTTCAGGACTTGTAATAAATGTTCCTTTTGTAAAACAGATTTAGAAACATTACATCATCTTTTATATAGTTGTCCATACTCAAAAACTTTCTGGGATGAATTTGAACTGTACTGGTTTTCAATTTCAAAGGAGAGAATTTCTCTTAGTAAAAAAGATATAATTGTAGGCATCATAACAAGAACATGCCCCTTACTTAACTATCTTCTTATTATCGCAAAACTCTACCTATGGGATTGTAGAAGGAGCCAAACTATTCCAAATATTAAAGCTTTTAATTTTAAAGTTCAAATAAAATATGAAACTGAACTCTACATTGCACATTGCTGATTGCTGATTTTCAAATATTATAATTTCTCTAGTGGAGGAAGAATGTTAAGTATTTCTATAATTCATATTGTTTTTTCTTTTCTTTTGCGTACCTGTAGAGAATACCCCTTCTGACAATTGTAATTGTAATGTAAATGTAATGTCAGTATAATGTTAAATTAGTTTTTGTATTTGTAATATGTGTATTTGCAGCAATAATAATAATAAAAAAAGAAAACGTGTCGGATTATGCAAAAATGTTAAACTAAAAAATTGGTATTTGTTTCCAGGTTATTTGCATTTATTTGAAATGTTATATAATAATCTTATCAATTATGTGATGTTTAATAAAAAATAATACAACCATTATTTCCTTGACTGGTTGATTTTCTTCTTATGCAATGAGGATTCAAAGTGCTTGTCAAGCACAGATTTCCTTACATGATCAAATGCAACCTTACAGGTTGTACAAAATACCAATCCATGATCTGCATGGAAAATGCTAGGATACTGGCTTACTCTATCCTTTGCTGTTATTAGCCTTTCAACAAAGTCCTTTTTCTTTATTTTGGCCTGTCGCTCACTAGGCCGCTTTGTGCCTAAAGCATGCTTCTCTTGCTGCCGCCTGTCTTACCCTCAGGTTGACTTGTGGGGAATCTATGCTGTTAAGTGTACAACCAAGTGGGGATCCTTCTTCTTGGTCTCTTTGATAACAAATTTATCCACTTTAATTATAACTAACCACAGATGATTTTATGGATAGACTGAACAAGCCAAAGAAGGCAGGGGGTTGGAGTTGTCAACGTGGCTTCTTACCAATTACAGCTATTCGCTGAAATGGAAATGATTTTCGTCCAATAAAAATCAGTGTTTAAGTAGAACCGGTAACCTGGCCTATCACGAAAACTTCCATGGAATGCCTGGGCCCGGTTGTTCGAAAGAGGGTTAAATTAACCTCGGGTTAGACCTTAACCCGAGGTTAAATTTCTTAACCGTAGGTTTGTTAACCCGGAGTTAAAAGAGCATTGTTCAAAGTGCAGGTAGTGGTCAGGTTAGTTAACCTCGGATTAAACGCAGCTAACCCGCGGATAGCATCCCATAATACTCTTCGTTTGTTTTGACAACGAAATGGCTTCCCCCGAAATTGTCGTTTTGGCAGAAGCGCCACGCAAAAAGGCAAGAAAACAAAATTTCAGTCCAACCGAGATTGCTACACTTACAGAGAAAGTAGAGGAAAATTTAGCAATTTTACAAAGCAAGCTGACAAACAGTATAACTAACCAGAAAAAAAATGAACTCTGGAGTAAAATTGCTGCGGCGGTGAATGCTGTTGGCACCAAGAAATGTACTTTGAACGAAGTCAAAGAGAAGTGGAAAAACCTCCACTCTTCCGCGAAGAAAGAATTTGCAGAAAAATAAACAGCCCGTGACACGGTTGACTTATCTACGCCGACAGTGTCCCCAATTACTTGCAGAAAACTTCCACTGGTGAAAAATCTCAGTGCGATAAGTACTTGGTGAAGTGGTGTGAGAGCGTGGTTTCGTGCTGTGCTTCTACGAAGATCTCGAGCTAGAAGGTTTGTTATGTACAAAATCGACTGTCTACCAAATCTGTATCGAGCTCGCAACTCTTCGTCAGTGCAGTCATCGATTAAAGAATTATTTGAGAGACGAAATTTTCGTGGCCTCCTGTGTCCTCGCTCGACATTAAAAAACAACAAGTTCGCCATATTGTTTCAATTTTCCTTTATTTAACCCGAGGATAGTGAGTTAACCCACCTAGCTAGGTGGGTTAAATTTAACCCGCTGTTTACCCGGAGGTTAGTGTTAACTTACCTTCGAACAACAGAACTAACCTGCGGATAAAATTTAACCGGAGGTTAAGTCGATTTAACCCAAGGTTAGGAGTTAACCCTCTTTCGAACAACCGGGCCCAGGAGATTGAAAATTGTTTATGATCCATGTGGCGTGTTTTTGGTCACTATTTTAGGAGAAAAGCTGTTTCAAAATAATCAATATCTTTGAAATTTCTGTTTCTGAGGAAGGTAAGCAGCTGCTTTATCATTAATATGAAGTACATTTTTCCGTTTTATGCGAAAAATGCTATGAAGAAACAATGCAATAAAAATTTTATTAACACTTCCCAGAGGAGCTTTTCTGTGTTAATACATTACAATGAAAACAAACGTAAATGACCACTATATGAATTACTATAGGAACCGATAAAAATAAATACAGAATCTTCTATCTTTGCAGTTAGATTTCTTTTTTAGGTTTGGTTAAATCTATAAAACAAGATGTCTACTGACTACTAATAATATTTGCTGGTGATAACCTTTTTTCTTTTCTTCTGGAACATCCTGATAAGATGCCTACTGTTGTAATCTATGATGCAGTGAGAAAATACTTCTAAATACCTATTTTTGTGTCACGTACATCTTTTCTGAGAAAAAATTCATTTTTCAAAAACCATTCCATCAACATAGTTAAACAATCATTGTTCTGGCTTCAACTGTCATGTCAAATCCGTTTTGCATCTCTCTTGACAAAATGAAGCTACATGTACTTGGGCCTCACTTCATTGCAGAGTTCAGCAATGCCTTTTAAAGGCCCAATTTCACCCTTGATGCAACGCGGCCATTTGTTTTTGTTTTGAACCAGCACTATTGTTTAATCGCGCCCTCAGATTGGTCAACTACTTTGTCACCTGGCAGATCCGAAAGTTGATTGTGGCAGCATCGCGGCAATCTCTTGCTCTTGGATGAACTATATTTGTGTTGTCGAAAGTTTTCTTCATCGTCCACATTAATATCATGGAAGTTGAAGAATCCATAAATGTTTTGGACGATAGTGTTAACGCTCATGGCTATATTATTGAAGCAGACCAAAACTCGGAACGTTCAGTGCATCCCGAGGTAGGTGTCATTTTTGATTTCCTGAACATGTGTTCAGCGTAATACCGTATATTCTTATTTTCAGGCTAGTGCAAATGCGGTTGCAGCAGATGACAATAAAAATATAAGCCCCGACGGAGAACTTCAACTCTTCAATGAAGTGCAGTTGTCTGCTTAACAAATCCAGGTAAATAAACACTGTCATTTTTAGTTTTTCACCAGTTCAGTTTGATACCAGTTCGATAGAGACAATCTAAAGGTCTGCATAAAAGCTCGCTGCAATCTTAGAGCGGATGAATTCAATTTTTCAATGGAAAGCTTTAGAAAGGCAGTTAATTTTGTGGTGCTTTGGAAAGCTTGGGCGCTCCAACAGATGGGTGGTTCCCTCCTGTTCAGTTTTGGCCATTCATTGAACATACCCTTCACCTGATGGCCGTTAGATTGTTGTATCGGAATAGCTGAAATAGGTTTGGTACATGTGTACCACCAAACCCTCAAAAAGCACCAATAGTCCTTATGCATGATGATGTCTTATGCTCAAAACTCACCGCCAAGCCCCATTTACACAATTATTCACAACCCTCTGCCAGGTTTGTGCAAAATATCACGTGGGTATTCTTTTCATGTTTGCTGCTGTGGGAATTCCTTAATGATAACATTTACAACTTTGCACTTTGAAAGCGAAACTTGGTAATGAAACTAGCCAGTCTGACATAAACATGCATAAGGGCTACTGATTAGTGAAAACATTCTCAGAGTAAGGGAATGTACAAAGTTCTAATATATAAAAAACAGTGCAAGGTGTTTATAATGGCTTTGGAGGTTCACAAACTGAGGGCTATGTAAACATTTCTCATGATGTACAATAATGGTTAATGTGGTCTGTATAAAATATTTACAATTTTGTTAATATATGAAATGATTTGACAAAATATGCCTGGAAGTGGAGCATCTATTTTTATTATTTGTTTATTATGAAATAAATTACATTGATTTCATCAGCCTTAGTCTTCCTTTTTGGACGAAAAACTAACAATTTCTAGCATGTGCCAACCAAAAAAATATGCCCCCACCCCACCCATTCACAATTGTATTAAGATTCCAGGGAAAGCAGTCACATTCCAAATGATAGACCACCATAGCATTACACTTGGGCAAAGTGACTGAAGGCTAATTTGGCTAACATCACACAAAATTATGCAAGAGAATGCAATAATAAGGATTATACAACAAGTACCAGTATTCAATGAAACAGATTTCACAATTAGAAACAACTTAGAGTTTCTTCGTTTTAGCTGTTCACTTCTTCAGTGGTTTTTTGGCAAGACAAGATGGCCCTTTCATCAGCTCCTCAGTAAAGGGCACTGCCTTCATGCCAATAGTTGGGGCAATCTGCTTAGAGTCAAAAACATTTTCATCCGTTTTCTGTGAAAAGCTTCCCTGCAGAAGGCAACGCTCCTTCAACATTCTGGCCATCAGAAAGGGGAAATAGGAGTATGCTTTCTCCTCCTTGACAATTGGCAACTGACTACAATAACGGTTACATGAAAAGATATAAATAATTGAATAAAATGTTTATTACACTTGTCTTGGCAACATCTGTTTATTGATCTTTTTGCCTTATACAGAGTTTACAAAAAAATCTTTAAAAGAAAACATCAACTCATACTGAGTTATTGTGTTCTATTAGTATAACTAAGGTGATGCGCAGTGGCCTGATGGTCAGTGTGCTGGACTCTGGATCAAATGGTCCAGGTTTGAGACCTGGCTGGGGCACTGCATTGAGTTCTTGGGCAAGACACTTTACTCTCACAGTGCCTTGCTCCAGCCAGTAGTATAAATAGGTACCCACTACTGGCAAATTGCTGGGGAGTAACCTGCAATGGACTAGCATCCCATCCAGAGGAGTAGCAATACTCCTAGCTGCTTAATACTACAGAAGTTACCGGAGTTAAACACTGGCAGCTTTGGGCCAGCTAGCCATTAAGGTTTTACATAACTGAGACTGCATGAGAAAATGTCAATTACTCACTTGTCGTCAACAAACTGTTGGGTGGCATTACCAATAGGTTGAACAGTGTCTTCCATAGTCCACTCAATGTCAGAGCTAGACTCATCACTGGAAGCATCACTCCGGTTTAGCTCTTTCATAATGAGGCTCACACTGTACAAAAGTTTAAAAGTTCAGAAAAACTTTAATAAATATGAAAATCAAATTATCTACTTGTACTAACAGGATATCTAAATGAGCAGTTTTCACTGATGCATTCTAAAAGCCTGTGGAGAAACATCATTTTAGTATAATTTCCCAGGTGATTATCAGAGCAGTTCAGTGTATTTGACAGTTGTTTATTTAAACAATCATGAAATCACACGAAAGCCATTTAAAAAAATCAGTACCACAGAAGTATTTTAGCACCTTACATGGGATGATCATAGGAAGATATGGCATTATGACGAGCGAAAGTGTACATATCTCTAGAACCTAACAATATACAAACAAATAATTGTTTCAAATGTCTGGCACCTTAGATTACACTGGAAATTAAAATAATTGTAAGAACCTAAACATTTTACCTATCAAAATTAATGAAATTGAGAAATAAGGCAATGATACTTGAACATACCTTTGCTCTAAATCAGGAAAGTGATGACTGTCATAATTACATGCAACATCAGGCAGAACAGGAGCATCATCATCATCATCATCATCACTGGACAAGCTGTCTGCACTTGGTACATCACTGCCACTGTCACCAGCAACAACAGAGAAAGGATTGCGAGTAAAGCTGCCATTACTGTGATCAAACAATTGGCTTCTTGTCAGCCACTGATCTGTTCAACTTGATTGTGTGGGTTTCCCCATGTCTGATAGCCCAGTGACATCAACAAAACTTGAACTTGCCTGGACATTTCCACAAACTGGGGTGGAAAATAAGGGAACTGCAACTGGAACAAACAAATGAACATTGTATGAAAACACACGCACAAAAATATAGAGAACACTGATATACCCTAAAATAATTAAAAATGATTTATATGTTTGGTGATCACGACTGTAAAAATGCTTGAGGAGGAACCTGTTTGGCTAAAATTTGCTGGTTAGGGCCACTCAATAGACATATTGCCTATAACTTGGAAAAAGGGTTCCTATTTTCTCAAAAAAATTGTTAATTACAAATGTTCACTTTTAGGGTACTACATACATATGATGTTATGCAAATTTGACACAAAAGAAGGGTAAATCCTACTCAAGGATTTTAGAAGCAAAAAGCAAAGGTAAAGAATAATTGTTATTTGGAAATAAAGAATCTAAATAGCCTCAGTTTGTGGTAATTAGCATTTATGTAAGAACCTGTTTAGGCTAACTTAGGACAAGTAAATGCAGGTTTTCACTGTAATGATAAGATGCCGTATACAGGGCGTTAAAAATCGATAATTTCGATACTCGATAAAATCGATAGTAATCAATAATTTTGAATACTAATTAATCGATTAATATCGAAAATCGATACTTATCGATAGCAGAGGTTTTTTATTTTATCGATTTTGGTAATTACTGTTTGATTTTAATCGATTTCCATGGAAAATATCGATTTCGTCAGAGTAACTAAGGCGAAGCAGAAGAAGAAGACAGAGACCAAAAGCAATGAACAAATGACTAATGGCTATCCTTAAGCCAAAAAACAGTAATTTGAATCTTTTCTTTATATTTTCATTCAAGGAAAATGCACTAAACCTTTACTCAGTTGTATTAAACCTAATTAAACACTTTTAATAAACTTTCAACAATCTGCAAAGGTTTCTTAAACTATAATAAAAATGTTCCTGCCGCTAGAAACAACAAATGAACCTGAACGTCAACGAGAGAACAAATACGCACAAATAAATTGTCTGTTTCAGGTAAACCAACTTTGGTACGCATCCACGCGTTAGTAAGTTGTAACAACTGTTTCCACAAGTACATTTGTATAGATTGTAAACTGAATTGAGCGAATAGCCAAGATAACACCTCCATCCACACACAACGCAACTAAATCAAGTGAGAATGAAAGTTACAATTTGTGTGAATAAAAGGCTTTCAAAATATGCTCCAATAATTTCTAAGAGAAATAATAGGTGAGCGAGGATCTTTTGAAGTTTCTCCTTTCTGTCATCCTAATAGTATAAACAAGTCATATTGCTCTTCAAAGTTAAGTCGCCTGTAAATTTGCTGCACTGTTTCTCTCTGGTGTATGTTGATGTTAAGCGAGTTTTGCTTTCCTGTAAATTCTCAGGAGATTGACGAACTTTAGCTATGAGTTCTGCTTTTTTTTCATTTGATCTGTAGGTTACGCTTAAACTGTCTAGCACCTCTCACTGGAAAAATTAACCAATTTTCCACACAGTGATTTAAATGTTTTTTTTATGGTTTTTGTCCATTTTTGGAAAAAGTGCCTTTTTCCAAGTGTGGTTTAATCCATTTCCATACATGGTAATACAGTTTCCCAAAGGTGGAAAAATGTTTTCACTGACATGAGGAAAAATGTGGAGAATTTGGTTACCATGCTTGGTTAAGGGAAATCCACAGATCGAATTTGAGTTTTCCAATGGTGGAAAATGTCCTCATATAAACACAGAACCATCCTTGGTTTACCAATATCCAAAAAGTCCAAGGATGGAAAATTGTCTTCAAAAAACTGAGTCAGGATCATATTAATTTTTGTGTATACCAGCATTCATAAAAACAGACATTCTTTAATAAGGATCAGTGAGTCAGTTTAAGCTCTCTTACAACATATATATGCTAAATAAACACATAGGCCCTAGTTGCATGAAGAGTGGAAATCATTATCGTTTGGATTAATCACCAGCTTATTAGACTCTAGGTACATATGATCAATGATCAATGGTAATAAACCTCAATGTCAAGTGCCAATAAAATGGTTAAGTTCACAAAACTTTAAAAGTACTATAAGTCTTCAACACATCTGGTCATCTAGCTTCAACACAAATTCTAAACTTCAGCTTAGTGCCTCATGGTTTTTATGGTAAAATCGACGTGTACTATATCATAAAGTTTGCAAGGTCAGATCCCTCTAAATTGACTTGGTTTAACAAATGACATGTACTTATAACTGTAGGGAATTTGCCTGCAGTCAGCTCTGATGTGTGTTTTTATCCTGACATCAGAATAAGAATAATTGATCTTTAATGGTTTCAAGTGCTTTGCCAGCTCTAATGTCCTGGATGCATTTGTTTCAGCACTGTCAGGATTTTTTAAACAACATCATGGCTTCACGGTGTTATAACTACAATGTAAGAACCTGTAACCCTGAATGTCAACTGTCAAAAAACAGTGAAAGCTGAAATCTCAAACATACTTTCTTTTAAAAGTACCGCAAGTCTTCTTTGGTAAATTCTTAACTTGGACTAAGTACGTTACACTTCTTATGGTACCGGTAGTGATAAATGCTTTAATATCTGTTTTTTTTGTTCCAGCACTGTCAGGATTTTTTTATTCAACATCATGACTTGACTGTGTTATAACTACAATGCACAAACCTATAACCTAAGTTGCGGATTTTCTCTGCAAAGTTTAACTCGTTGGTTTTATTTGTGTCATACGAAAAGAAGATACCAAGAGCTTTTATTGGGTCCTGCGGCCAACAAAAGCCAAAGGGAGTTTTGGTTTTATTTTTCCATTGACCAAGCCACATTCCCTTGGACTTTGTTGTGTTACTTCTAGACCGGAGAGGTTTTTGAACTTATCAAGTAGAGTTAGTAAGTGATAAACAGTAGTATCATCTGCGTATAGAGAGACTCTAATTTCTTTTCTACCTACATTAATGCCTTTTATGCCGGCATCATTTTTAGTTTCTCTTGCGAGTATTTCTATGCCAATTACGAACAAAAGTCGACAACGGGCAACCTTGTCTGACACCTCGTTCTACTAAAAAGATTTCCGATGCAAATCCATTGTTAAGAACACAGCTGGAAACATTGTTGTATAAAATTTTAACCCAGTTTTTGATGTTCAGCCCAAAATTGAATTTTTCAAGGCAGGTGTTAATAAAATCCCTTTCAATGGTATCGAAGACTTTTCTGAAGTCTATAAATAGGGTGATTCCCGGAATATTATTCTCTTCTGTGTAGTTCATGATGTCGGAAATTAAACAAACATTTTCACCAATGTACCGGTTTTTAATGTAGCCGGTCTAATCGGGATTAATAATTTTTGGAAGTACTTTTTCTAGCCGTTTTGCAATGACTTTCGTTAATATTTTATAATCAGTATTAAGAATCAAAATTGGTCTAAGGTTATCGAGTACAGTAGTGTCTTTGTTCGGTTTCGGGATGAGCGTTATAATTCCCCGTCTTTGAGATATTGATAGTTTACCGCTATCGTAGGCGTAATCAAAACATTGTAACATATCGGTGTGCAGTTCTTTCCAGAAGTTTTTGTAGAATTCTGCTTGTAGCCCATCTGTACCTGGCGATTTTTCATTTTTTAACTCGTTTAAAGCTTTTAAGCATTCCACTTGAGTCACTTTCCCTTCGCACGATAACATGTCGTCATTCTCTAATGGAATGATGTTTTCATTGACAGTGCAGAGAGGATCGCTTAAAGTCGAAGATCTTTGCTTATTGGATGCATAGAGGGTTTTATAAAAGTGCATTTGTTCCTGTAGAATTTTGGATTGGTCGTTGGTGAAACTGCCATCTGAAAGTTTCAATTTTGTGGTTGTCTTTTTTTCATAATTTCGTTTTTCTAAGCCATAGAAATATCTCGTATTTCGTTCCCCGTGCTCATGCCACCTGACTTTGCTTCTAAGAATCGTCCCATTTGTCTTATGATGCATGGTATTTTTTAAGCGGAATCTGATTTGATAGATCTCGTTAATAACTTGCTTGTTATTTGGTTGTTTTTCAGCCTTTTTGGTTTTGGAGGTGAATTTCTGTAGATTTTCTTTTCTTTGCTTTATTTTTAGAGTATTTAATCGTAAAACCTCTTATTTCCATCTTAATTAAATCCCATTTGAGGGTTAAGTCCTCGACGTTGCTATATTTTTTTCTGAAGTTGGGAATTTCTGTACGCAATCTGGAGACATAAATTTCGTCTTTAAGAAGCGATTGGTTAAATTTAATGGTAGTATGATGCCTGTTGGCTTCTAAGATAAAGAGATCAATCTCTTCTTTTCTTGCATCCCACAAAGAAAACATATCATCGATATATCTTTTCCACTTAAGGTGGCTGGTAATGGTTTCCAGCACTTTCCAGCTCTTACACTTTGACTGGATAGTACAATAAATTTTTATCAGTTGATGCTACAATAATGGTATCAAATAAATGCCCAATGATTGCCGAGTACGTTTTGGTTACTTTCTTGACCTCACTGGTTTCCATAGCAACACTATAACCTGTTAAAAACACCCTTAATTTTAGCTTTAAGTGCTTATAACTCAAAAACGAGCTCGATGACCCCCAATTTTTATTATTGAACATTGATTAGCATGTTAAGATACAACTTTCTGCAAAGTTAAAAAAATTTCTACGAAGCAGTTTCAGAGCCACCTTGAATTTTTAAAAATTTAAGGTGGCTCTGAAACCGCTTCGTAGAAATTTTTTTAACTTTACAAAAAGTTGTATCTTTACATGCTAATTATAACTCAACAATAAAAAATGGGGGTCACCGAGCTCGTTTTTGAGTTATAAGCACTTAAAGCTATAATTAAGGGTGTTTTTAACAGGTTATCCTGTTACTATGGTAACCAGTGACGTCAAGAAAATGACCAGAACATATTCACCAATCATTGGGCATTTATTTGATACCATTATTGTAGCATCAACTGATAAAGATTTCTAGTACAGACCCGTCAAAAGTGTAAGAGCTGAAAAATGCTTGAAAATGCTGGAAACCGATACCAGCCACCTTAAGTGGTTTCGTTTTGCTCTTGTTGATGATATCGGTTTCAACTGTGGACATAAAGATATTGGCAAAAGCAACTGCCATTTTAGTGCCCATTGCAGTGCGGTGAGTCTGAAGGTAGTCCTTTCTACAAAATTGGAAGGAGTTCTCCTGGAGTATAAGTCTAAGCATTTTCCTGAACGCATTGGTTGCTATCAGACTTTCTTTTTGGTAGAAATTTTCGTATGCTTTGCATATAGTTTTGATACCCTCTTCTTCAGGAATGTTGGTGTACAGGCTGGTAATGTCTCGTGATACCATAATTGTGTTGTGTGGGTCTTTTCTACGAAATTGATGAAGTCTTTTGTATCCTTCCAAAGTGTAGGCGCAGCTACACTAAAACACCTGTCACCAAAAGACTTCTTCATTTTCCCTGCTGGGTGCAAAAGAGGCGTGCCTGAATTTATAGAGCGCAGTGAATAGCATGCGTGCTTTCTTACATTAATTAAATCACTAATATAAGCTGGCGCCATGCCATTGAGAACCTTAAAAGTTAAAAGTAAAATTTTAAAATGAATTCTATATCTAACTGGCAGCCAGTGTAATTCTTGTAAAATAGGCGTAATATGATCATATTTGCGACTCGAAGTTAGCAGCCGAGCTGCAGTGTTCTGCACTCTCTGCAATTTAGCAATTTCACAGTCTGGTAGTCCATAGAGAAGTCCATTACAATAATCAATTCTACTGGTAACGAACGCGTGTGAAACCGTTTCTAATTTATCTCTTGATAGAAATTTGCTAATTCACTTAATATTGGGTAACCAGAAAAAAGCTGCACTACAAGACTTAGAGATATGAGTCGACATAGAAAAATTACAGTCAAACCATGAGCCTAGATTGCGCACTTCAGACACAGGCTTGATATCTGTCGTGCCAACAAGATTGTACAATCATTAATTTTCAACATTTGTTGCCTAGATCCAATAATTAGAAATTCAGTTTTATCATCATTTATCTTTAACTTATCCTGGTACATCCATTTTCTTAAGTCACTGATACATCTCTCCATTGTACACACGGCCTCAGCTTGATCTGTTGGACTATTTGGATTGAATGAAAGGTAGAGCTGAGTGTCATCAGCGAAACAGTGGGCGTCGGGCATGTGGGCTTGTACTATCTCAAAGAGCTTGGAGGCGTAAACAACAAAGAGAAGCGGACCTAGGCAGCTCCCCTGCGGAACACCGAAGCGCAGATCGAAATTATCTGATGTAACCCCATCGAACAAAATGCGCTGGCTGCGCCCTGACAAGTACGATGAAAACCACTCTAGAGCCTTCCCGCATATACCAAAGCTCGTAGTCAAGCGTCTTAGCAAAATCTCGTGATCCACTGTGTCAAACGCAGCGCTTAAATCCAAGAGGACGAGTAGCGTTACGCGCTGCGAGTTCATATTCAAAAGAATATCATTAGCAACTTTGACTAACACTGTCTCTGTACTAAGATATTGACGATATGCAGACTGCAATTGCGGATAAAGACGCTGATGGGGAGCAGGGATGGCGCAGTGGTGAGAGCGCTCGCTTCCCACCAATGTGGCCCGGGTTCGATTCCCGGACCCGGCGCTATATGTGGGTTGAGTTTGTTGTTGGTTCTCGTCCCTGCTCCGAGGGTTTTTCTCCGGGTTCTCCAGTTTTCCTCCCTCCACAAAAACCAACACTTCCAAATTCCAATTCGATCGGGAATTCGAGGGCCACAGGTTTGTCAGTCGCGAGACTGTTATGTGCTACCCTCGTTAAACATAGTTGGTTTAAACATAGTTGGTTTTAAACTGGACAAGGTGGTCGTAAGTCGGATTGAATACAGGTCGCTCAGTGAGCTTAGAAATGTAGGCTAAATTGCTTACGGGACACAAGTTCTTAAATATTGGATCCAAGCCCGATTTCTTCAACAACGGTTTGACCACGGCCTCTTTCCATTTCTCAGGAAAAATTCCTGACTCCAAAGAGTTGTTAATTATCCTGGTTACCACTGGAATAAGAGGCTCAATGCAGGACTTTACTAGTGGCGTGGGAATAGGATCGAGGCAACAGGATGTAGATTTAGATTTTACGATGAGCATGCGCACATCATCTTTGCTTAGCGGCGCAAACGCCTCAATAAATGGTGGGGTCGGTAAGTTACTATTGGTACCATTATCATGGTAACAAAAATGGAAACTATGAAAACTGCCATAAACTATGTTTTCCTTAATTATTCATTTTCTGACAATAGAAATTTGATCAGTCTTTTCTCATGCAAAGGTTACAGGTACTTGATTAATATGAGCAAAAATAGTAGGGGTGCTCATGCTTGTTTTCAAGATATTGTTGGTCATTCAGACCCAGCCCCTGGCCTGTATTAGAACTGAAAATCTTGATTTTCTAAGACAAAAACATAATACCTGTGATGTTTTATGCAAAGATTTGTATAAAAAATAAGGAGCGGTTAAAAGACCACTTCATTTAAACACAAATCGGAAATTATTGACATTATATATATATTTTTTATTATTATTATTATTTATTTATTTATCTATTTATTTATTTATTTATAACCACAGACATTACAATACATTAGAAGAAAAGAGATAAAAGTACAAGAAGAAATAAGTACAAGAAAAAATAAGATGGAGAACAGGTTCCCTTATCTAAACTAATAGAGTTAATATCTACAATGGTCAGTAATGTGGCTGCTTTTTTGGTTTTGTTATATCCAGTTTTGATATTCTATTTATTGTTAAGCGTTACAACTTTATCTGTTTCTTAGATTTGTGCTTCTCTATTTGAAGTTTATTTGCAAGGATGGCCACGAAAACTTCCCAGTAGTACTCTTCTTCTTTTCTAGAGGCAGTGTAAATATAGTGTTTTGTGATAATCATGCAGAGGTTTAAACCAAGTCGGCGAGAGAAGTCATTGGTAACACCATATATTATCATGTTTTCATCAAGAGTTATTTGCTCAGAGTTCTTGGAAATCCACCAGTTAGTAAACTGAGACCAAAAGCTCTTAACTTTCAAACAGGTTGCGAAAAGGTGGGTTAGTGTTTGTCTTTCAGAGCATAGGTGACATTTGTCGGTTTCTTTAAGTGCGTCTCTACAAAGTGTTGCATTGGTTGGCAGAATGTGATGAATAATTTTAAATTGAAAGATGGCAAGTCTGGTGTCCTTGGTGACTTCGAAAGGAAGGCTATAAATGAGTTGTATTGTTTTCTCATTCAAATTTGCTTTTACCATCCTTTTTTCAGCAGTAGGCAGTACAAACTTATTTTTAACAAGGAATTGTGTTGCTGATTTGCAAGAGAGCTTATTTAAAGTTACCCTATCATTATCTTTGTCATCCAGAGGCGCCTGGATATTTCGTTTTAGGATATTGATCCATTCTCTAGGGATTGAGTGGCATAAGCCATGATACATAAGAAAGTTAGCTTTGATTTTAAATCTAGAGCAGAACTCAGGGAAAGGTAAAAAGGCATTGTTTTGGAAAATGTCTTTGATTCTAATTACTCTGGCTTCATGCCATTTTTTGTGATAGACAAAAAAACCTCCGATTTTAATGAAGGGATTGTTCCAGATGATTTCATTCAAAACTTGCTCTTTGGTGTTAGGAGAGCTGCAATTTTTTTTCTCCCAGGCGTAGAGAGCTTCCTTGTAAAAGTGGTATTTCAAATTTAAGTGCTTTTAAGTCAAAATTGCATTGAAGTAAGAATAAACCTCCGACATCCCTTAGATAGCTCAATGGTATGTGGCTCCAACTTGAAGTTTCATCACTGTCGTTAAGTCTTTTTATCCAAGAAACTTTAAGTGCATCGTTGATTATTTCGAAATCAGGCATATTCAGTCCGCCTTTTTCTTTCGGACCGATCATAGTCTCTTGCTTTATTTTAGCTTTTTTGTTCCACACAAATTGAGTAATTGCTTGATTTACCATAGTGATAAATTTCGACGGAAAAGTGAGCACTGATTTGTTATATACAAGTTTAGAGATCGCGAGAGATTTTAAAATCGTTATACGGCCATACAATGTAAGGTTTCTAGGGTACCATAAGTTAAGAAGGCTTTTCATTGAGTTCAGCTTTTGTTCAAAGTTTTTCTGATATGCAACATCATCATCGTGTGAAAAGTGAATACCTAAAGCGAGTACTGAGTTGGAAGGCCAAGCTATTCCGAGGGGTTCTGTTGTATTGTATTCTTTCCTTCAATATTTTTATGTATTGTTTCTGTTCGCGCCTAACCACAATCCTTCAGTTTTGCTTTTGTTAATTTCTAGACCTGAGCATTCCTGAAAGTTTGAAAATAATTGGAACAAATTAGTTACTGATTTTAAGTCAGAAACAAAGGCAGTTGTGTCGTCGGCATATTGAGAAAGTTTAAATTCTAATTCAGTTACCTGAATGATATCCATAATGAGTCTAATGTTTTGACCAAATATAATGTTCTTTAACGTAGCCGGTCTGATTGTCATTGATTATTCTGGGAAGAACTTTTGAAATCCTATGAGCTATGGCTTTAGTTGCAATTTGGTAATAAACATTAAGTAGTGTTAGCGGTCTCCAGTTTTCAAGGTATGATTTATCCTTTCGTTTTTTGGGTATGACTTTGATAATTCCTTGCTTTTGCGTTATATTTAAATGTTGATGTTCGAACCAGTAATTTACACTTTGTACCAACTCTTCACCCAGCATCGGCCAGAAATGTGAATAGAACTCTACTGAAAGTCCTTCAGTTCCAGGACATTTGTCCTTGGCGGACTGCTCTAAAATATGAAGGCATTCTTCGTTAGTGAGTGGGTGCTCTAGTTCATTTTTTTCAGTTTCATCTAACTTAGGAAGATTAGGATCCTCAAAGAATAGTTTGTACTTCGAAGTGTTGCTCGGCGCTGCAGTATAATGGTCAATTTGATCTTGAAGCTTTTTTTCTGTATTTCTGCGCTCTCTATTTTTTTCGTTTTGTATATTGGACACAGAAGCCTCTCACTTCCATCTTTATCATGTCCCAGTAAAGACCTTTATCGTCTAGATAGTTGTGCTTTGTTTTGAAATCTGGTATCCTGTTAGAGAGTTCCTGTATGAATTTTTCATCACCCAGCAGAGAGTTGTTTATTTTCCAAAATCCCAGGCCTCGTTGAATATATTCCTTTGATTGCAGATTAAGAATAATTGCGGAATGATCAGACAATGTGTAATTAACAATTGTGGAGTCTTTCACAAAGTTTGACAAGTCTTTGGAAACCAGCCAGTAATCCAGCCTGCATTGTATTTTTAGAGAAACGGTAAAGTAATAAAAGCTGAAAGTACAGGTTCACACTTAAATGGGAGAACAGTACATAAAGTTTATTCAACAAAACTGAAATAATAGTTAATAATACTCATAGATTAGCGCCACACTTGTAGACTTGGCAGCAGAATAGATCTTGCAGTGGAGAGACCTTGTAGGCCCCCGGCCTTACTCAACACAAAACAGAACTCCTTGAAATCCTGATCTACTATTTTATTTGTATGAATATGCTTTTATTTTGGCAAGGTAAGTGTTTACTTAAATAGTAATACTTTTTAAACTGTTACATGTTGGTGTATTCAAATATCTGTAATCTTCCAATGAACATTTCTTTGATTTATGTTTTTTACATATTGGCACACTCTAGCTGTCTTTGTGCAAATATTTAACTTTCAAATTAACAAATTTAATGCAGTTCTTCATAATATTCCAAAGCTAATATTATGCTGTTCAGTGTGGTGTTGCATAAATTGCAACATTTGAATTCAATTTTACCGTGCACATCTTTCTATATATTTACACTGCTTCAAGTAAAATGTAAACTTACAAACACAATCGAAATGTCTCTTGGAATGAAAGAGTTAAAATAATGATTCCTGTTCCTTGATCACTGCACAGTAACAACTGTTACATGTACACTTTATTCCTTCTGGAAGTAGCTACAAATATTTCCAATAATCCTCTTGTTTGCTGTAACTCTTGCTTTCCCTTTAAACTTCTCTGTAAGAATATCAGAAATTCCATCAACTCCACCCCTTGAAATGCCAATTGAAGATGCTGTTGACTCAGACCAGAGGCAGCAATTTTGTCACCCCCTTGATCACATTGAATTACCAGAGGAGGAGCAAGTTCCAAATATAAGATTAGCAATTCATCTGCAGAGTTGTTACTGCTTTTCACGCTAAAAGGACGGAGCTAAACAAACTGACTGAAAACATCAATTACCGGCAGAACGTACCTATATGACACACCATTAAATTTGATAGCACCTTCTTGTCCCATATCCATTAAATCAATTTGGTGTCTCATTTGAACGTCTCTTGCCTGAATTTGTTTCAATCTTGCCTTATTACAAAACTTTGCATTCCTTTTGTAATGCTGTTTGAATTTTTTGCACCTTGATCCTGCCGAGACCAGCAAAGTTCTCCTTGAGAGACAACACTAACTTTGCATCCCCCATTCCTTTCAGCCGTTTGTGTTCATCAGCAACAACCTTGCACACTTCCGAAACTCTCAGTGTTCAACGTCCTTTCGCTTTGGAGTACATAAATTTAGGCCTCCTTCCTCCTTAACTGTTAAATCCCCCTTTGTTCTCCAGTATCATGCTGTGCATGTGTTTGTTCCTTTACTGATGGCAGACTTTCACCTTCAATTATACTTATCAGAGCATCATAAATCTTGTTGGGAATGGCTGATTTTTCTCGAACTCCGTGTCCTTTGCCTTTCCTTTTTGTGGCCACGGAATGGGCTATGAAGCAGACAAAGAGAGCCGGAACCAGTAAACATACAGACTTCATCTTGGATGGAATTCAAGAACAATGCAACTTGGTCCAAACTATCTAAGACAGCAGGGATTCTGTGTCTAGACACTGGGTCTAAGTGCTATTGCTATCTCGGTCGAACCTAAGCGTTGAAATTCCATTTATGATTCTATTTACTTCATAGTAGTTCAAATATAAATTTTTGTTATATGCATATATATATATATATATTTGTTATATGCATGCATAATTTCAGGGTTAATTTTCTTCCAAGTATTCTTTACCTCAAACACCATTTTACATCATTTTTGAGAAGTGGTATTTTTTTGTTTTACTTGATTTTGTAACTGTTGAGTTTGTTGCGTTTTAATAGGTTTCCTTGTATGTTTTAATATATATTTAGGAATTGTAACTTTATTTCTGAATTATACATTAATTATTTATGATAGGTTTGATTTAATAACATTTATTGGCTGTGTTCATAACATTGGACAATTGTTTTTTTTGGGGGGGATGGGGGTGGCAACGAGTTCTTAGGTCATTTTCAGAGGCATAGGAGAGAGGACTAGGGAAAAGTAGTTTTTTTCTATATCTTAATAAAAATACCCAACAAACATTTGGGACAGGTTTGTTCCTTGATCCAAGGATACTCGTCTGAGCAGCTCATTATTATTTTTATAAAAATGCAAAGCAACAACACTCACCTCAACTTCTTGTTTTCAGTGTATCAGTTTCTAAGTGACCAACACCATTTTTTTTTATTTGGAAGGATGAAATTCACCATGTTACCTTTTAATAGTATCGTGCAGCAAAGAGGCAAAAACGCAGCTAAGCACCTGGACAGGACTCTTAAAATTTATCTGAGAAGAACAGGCACTAGAGAAACATAATGGCAGCAGAGCTGACAGAACTGTAACAGGGCTTTTTTGGATATTTTTGGTGAATAAAAATAGGTGATTCAAATTGGTCAATGTCAATGTGACACCACAATGATTTCTGTATGCTTAATGGTATTCTATTTCAAATATCAAATTTGCAAAAGACAACACGATCGAATCTAAGGAAAGCATAAAAGATTGATGAACAGAAATTTTAATGGTTAACAGTGATTGGCCATGAAAACAATAGATCATCCTTCTCAATCTTTTATCAGTAAACTGTCAATTGTGGTTAACCATTGTTAACAGTTAAAATGTTCACAAAAGCTTTTGTTAATCTTTTAATTTCATAGTTTTCAGCGCATAAATTTCTAAATTACAGCAACTGAAGGTAATGTAGGTATTTTATGTCTTTAAAGAGGCATTAATTACCGTAAAATCTTAAGTGTGACTGTTACTGTCGTGCAAGACTTGTTTCGTAACAGTACAATTCGTAGCAATATATTGTAACCATGTTCATGGCGATCAATAGATTACTATAAGACATTCGTTCCCTGTTGTTTGAAACAAATTTCTAATACTTTGTGTGTTGTACTTTTCCATTAATAATTAGTCCCATGTGTCCAGCAATAGTGTCAATAATCATGTTTGTAATATTTGATTGGGTTAACATCTGGGAATCTTGCCCTTTTTTAACGCATCACATTTCTTACCAACAAAGAATTTTGTGTCAAAGCATTATTGTGACCGAAAAGTCTGGATCCGTTCTTCACTGCCTTGGTGAACATGTCATTGATAAATTTGCTGAAACAGCTGCTGTCAAGAGGTGAATATCTGTCACATTCAATTACTCCTTTCCCGTAGTGTATTGCCACCATTTAAGCGGCCAACACTTCCTTCTTTGGAACTCTTCGCCAAGCTCAGCCTTTGGGTTAGTTTCCCAATAAAATCTTCGGGTACTCCATCTAAATAGAAAGCAACAGATGTCTTCCAAATATCCCAACTAAACTTTTTTTGAATGTCTTTTGCAAAGTGAACACGGTTACAAATATTGCACTCTGTCATAAAACCTTTGGTGTGTGCCTGAAGGAAGTGATACGCATTTTTATGTAGAAATTTTCACTGTGCGATTTCTGACCTCTGTTTCCTTAAGCCCTTCCCTTTTTCTGAAAGCATGAAAACACTGCCCACGTTTTCTGTCATCTTGTGCACATAGCTTATTAGGACGTCCTCCAGTGTTATTTTCATCTGGTAAAAATTTGTCCTTTTTTATCCTGTAAACAGTGGTTCTTGAAACTTGGCATCTGTTCATAATCTCCAAAATTGAAATCCCTTTATCTCGTACCAAGAAAGCAATATACAGCCAGTGAAAACCATGTCATGTTTTACATGTCAGGAAAATAGCACGCTCATTTCCTGAGTGGTGTTTCTGACAAATATATAATGATGCTAATTGCTCTAATAATACATTGTTTGTTGTTAACTATTTCATTGTTAAATATCAGTGAAATGGAAATAGCATTAATACAAAGGGGTTGATCTGACAATTTTCAACATAGATATTTCAATTGTCATGTGTTACACAACAGAACTGTTGAAACACTTGGCCAAATTTCAACTAATTTTGGTGTCTCTGTTCAGTTTTTCAATCCCCCTCCCTCATTTCAATGTTATAAGTGTTGTGTGTGTAAGATTGGAACTTCTCCCATGATTCTGCATTTATTACATCTCTTGCCATACGCAGGGCAGTGCTGTTGGCGAGGTTGTTGATGGCTGCCATTGCACCAATAACAAGGTGTAGATTGCCGATGCACAACTCCCTTTCCAGTTTTTGGCTTGCTTGTGTAGTTCACCTGTTCTTGATTGCCTCTAGCGGTCTTCATCAATTGGTTGGCATAGGTAGTGGCTTCAAAGCATTTTGCAGTTTCGACCACTTCTTTCAAGGTAACCTTAGTTTGTGGCACGTCTGGATGCCTGTGCCCTTTACCGATCAGTTTGATGCGAAGCGTTTCAAACGCTAAACCAGCAATGAACTGGTCTCTCATGAGGTCATCCGCAAAGTTCTCATACTCGCATTGTTTGCCCTGGTTGCTGACTCTTGTTTCCCACGAAGCGATGGACTCGCTTCCGTCTTGAATGAGGCAGAGAAATTTCTGTTGTTCGCCAGAAACCCCGATACTAGCGCCATAAAATTCTTTGTACGCAGCCACAACTAGGTGAGGTTTCTTCTGATTCTCTTCAGTCAGCCCCAAACTGTACTTGTACATCGATCTGGCTGCTGGAGACAGGGATGCTCTAAGACAGGCCATCGCTTTGTCCGGTTTAGTCCATTTCTCCTCGTCACCTTCCTTCACTGGGTCGTACCAGTTGTGCATAACACAATAATCCACTAAATCTTTGATGTACACTTCCATGTCATGTTTATCATCGCCTGTCGTTTTAAGAGATATGAATGGAAAGCTAGGCAAAGCCATGATGCTTTAAAAACGGCTTAAAAAGGCTTTTATCCCACGGCTGCCACCATGTTACACGTTGCTGTCAATGATTGAATTATTTATTATTCAAGAAAACTGCATTATGTAAATAAGTTTTGTGCGTGCTGATGTGATAGGATGTGCTCGTGCATATAATTACATGTGCATATTGCTACAAGTGCAACACTTCTGCTATCACAAGTTATAAAAAGGTTTCAGCGGTATGATGTAGTAAGATCATGTTTTAACAACATCCAGTCTCTTTGTAATTGAGTGTTTACAAGTAAGTTTCTTAAAAAACGACCCTCTGCCCAAGCAAGCAATCACACACTCCAAAGGTTTAATCACCAGCACCTAGCCAACACATTTTTTTGCGTGAAGGAAAAAATATGGCAGAATAGAGTGTTTTGTGTGTTCTTCAAGTTTCAACAAAAGTATCAAAGGTATGACGTAAAAACATCAGGCGGTTAATGTTTAACACAATTTCCTAACGTAACTGCAGAACAACAAAACAACTGCAGAATGCAAAATAGTAGTTTAGTAGACAAGCACAATCACTTCTTCCGTCGATCCTTCCTTCCTTGGGTCGTAAACTTTTGTTTGCAATTTCGCTGACCAATTTATGACTGGACTTGACAAAGATGAAATTGAATGTCTGCAAATGTGGAACAGTGAAATAATGATGAGATTGTTATCAGCTATCTGAATACCATGCGGTGTGAGGATTTTCTTCTTTGAGTTTCAAAACATTATCTTGAAAGGATATGATGTCATTGTTACCTAATGAATGCAGGCTCCAGGCAAGCGTGGGTCTTGAAAACATATGGCATGCAAT
This sequence comes from Meandrina meandrites, assembly GCA_963693305.1. Classification (NCBI taxonomy): domain Eukaryota; kingdom Metazoa; phylum Cnidaria; class Anthozoa; order Scleractinia; family Meandrinidae; genus Meandrina; species Meandrina meandrites. The sequence goes on along the minus strand of OY855903.1, from coordinate 33,585,925 downwards.
ACAAAAATATTGAGCAAAATAATAAATGTGAAGCACTTCATAACTTCGCAGGGGAAAAAAGAAAGGAAAACGTTGGAGGAGGAGAAAAAAGGTGGTGTGCGTGCCCACCCCTGTGTTGAACTCCTGACCTCCCTGCTTTCTAATACAGTATACGAACAGATAGGTCTGCAATGCATACATATGTATTGAACGTTATGCAGTACTCGGGGCAGCGATTTGAGTGTAATTTTAAGAGGTTTAAAGAAAAGGTAGAAGAAAGAAAATTATTTTTTGGAACACCACCAAATATTTTCATCTTTTCAGCTAATACTGCTACTCATACATGTACTTCATTATGCAAAATATTGGTTGTTTCAAAAAGAGCTTTGATAATTTGATCAAGTATATAAGCAGTGTTCCCACCAGGATTTTGCCATGGGGAGTCCCTCTACTGAGAAATAGGGGCCCTGTAAGAACATAGGGGGGGGGGGGGGAGTTACTTGCTGTCCAGGACTGGTGTGCAAAATTTTGATTTCTCTGCCTTCATTTCATCAAAGCACATTCAAAAGGACCTCTTCCAATGTTGGACCTTCAGCTGAAATCACGTTAGGGTGTCCAACCTCTCTGCTCGTAGCCTATTTCTCTGACAGTTTTTAAGGTTGTTTTGAGGGTTAAAACCCCTTTTGAGTCTGCAGTATGAATGGGCAATGCTAATGCTAAGGTGGCAAATTTAAGAACATTAGGAAGTGAATTGTTTAACAAGTGACCATTCATGCCTTCCTGCTTTGGAATCAAGGAACCTTTCATCCCAATCAGCAGGATTGCTATCAAAATGATTTCTATCAAATAGACCTCAAGTTCCTCACTTCCCCAGGTCTGGAGAATACATGGTCTTACCATGGTGGAACAGCTTCTTGAACTTTATTTTGCCACTATCTTCTTCATTGCCATCTCCACCAGAATTTCTTCTTCAACTCTAGGGACTTAAAGACAAAAGAAAGAATCAAATTTTTGCTGTGTCATGGTGTATCCGCTGTTTCTTTCTCCGCAAAAACCATTTGGTTCGAATAACCTCAGCTCACACTCCAAATGGTCTGTTACATAAAGTACCTACCTGATCCAATATGGCAAACGAGAGCTGTTTACGATTCGATAATGATGCATACACCGATACACTGATCTTTGCATACACTGCATAATTTACATAAATGTAGCAAAAGTGAATCAATGTTAGGATTTGTCTAGTGAATAATTTAGATTTTAGGAACACTGAATAAAGAATCAAAGACTATCTTGTTGGTGTATTTACAAATTGAAATTGATTTGAAAAGAGTATACTTACAAACATAATTTACAAGTTAAATGAGTTTTAATTAATGGAAAGGTTTTTTACCCTTTAATAACTACAGTTACAATACAGTGAAAGTATATCAGTCCTACTGACATTAAAAAATCCCCTTTTAATCAAGTCTTCTTCATGAGGTGCAATATGTAGCATCAACTTGTTTTCTCAAAGCCTGGCCACAGGGAGACCACAATATTTGAGGATACAAATAAATTAATAATTTAATAATTTGAATGGTCCTCATTTTGTTGAGTTGATGGGCCCGCACCCCTTTGCAACAAGGCATCTAGTGTCTAGATACAGAAGGAAAAAGCATTTAGGCGAAATCGCGAATGTAGCTTACAAACCTCCTGTCGTTGTCTTTTATTGGCACATCTTATGCTAGAAAGATTAGTAGATCGTGATGGTTTGTGTGGAAAGATCGTAGGAATCGCGTTGGGCTTTAGCTTTCGCTTCCAAGGGCATGATCCAAGTAGCTCCACCTACACTGTCTTTGAAACAATCAGCTTCAAAATGCTCTGAACAGAGGCGTGGATTTTTTGGAAGTGACTAACTTCCAACAGCTTGTGTCCAAGCTAGACATAATTTTTCATCTCTGGGAAATATGTGAAAACTGATGTTCGGATTATTTGCTTTTTTGGCTTGCTTTGTGCAGCTGAAAGCCACACAATACGGCATATTTACTCAAATTCCCCACGCAAACCCAGGAAAGCAGCAACCACAATACATCATCAGCCCACGGTGCATTGCGCGCCATTAAAGATGGCTGCCACGGGAGTTTCGAAGCTGCTGTAAGGCCCTTCTTTGGAAGGCGATAAAAAAATCAATTCACCGGGTAAGGCAGTTTTCTTGTTTTAGGTCTATTAATAAGTACATTTGGGACATTTTTGGTGATATTTGTAAAAAGAGTGGAGGGTTCTTTTAAAGTTGGTGCTGGAACAGACCTGAATAACTGACAGGTAAACTTCATTATAATTTCCATACCTGTCATGCAGATTTGTATTAGCTGCCTAAAAAGACCAGCTTCGGTGAAGTCGTCAGTGAAAAGTGTGGTGGATAACTGCTCCTCTATGTGAATGCGAACAGGCTGCAAGCAAGCATTTTTAAATGTTGGTGATTTTCCGTGCCCGGGCACAGAAAGGCATACCATAAATATATTGACGTGTTCAGGATGTAGTTACAATCTACCTTATCATTGTCGGGCCCATAAGCATACCACGGGAGGTAAAATGCTTGCCAATAGAAGCATCCTGGATGTGTTGTTGGCTTGGGCGTACACATTAAGCCATTCTGAAATTTCTTGTTGGGCAATCTTATCCCAAGGTAGAGGCATATCACTTCCATTTTTTTTTAACTTGTGTTGCCATGGAGACATTAGAATCCCACTCTCTTTTAGACGGGTAAGCTGTTGCCATGATTGATTTAATCGGAAAGGAGAAAAAAAGGCCAACAAGGGATGTGGTCAGTACAGGTAGAAATATTGTTATCCCCAGACAAACTTAATTCGCCAAAGTTGACATAAATTTCATTACAATAATGATGTCTCCCCTATGTACTCACGTGGAGAATTGAATTGGAGAAACGTCATTTTCGCAAATAAACCATATATTCTTTTCTTTTTTCTTTCCTTATCACGAAAGGTCAAAATTTCAGAACATCCTCCAAAGTCTAACATTTTGATAAACTGACCTGAATTTTTCTCTTTCCTATTTATTATGAGGGACAACAATATGTACAGAATGAATCAAATGTTATCACAGTCCGACCTTGAATGGGCAAGTTAGAAATGATTTTATTGCATTGTTGATGAATTTACAACATTGTTCACAACACCATACATCAAAACTTGTTCTCCCTGGGCCGAGAGTTAGATTTTTTTAACAAAAGGAGTGTTTGTCCTGGTTTTATTGTAACTAAATTTAAAAGAATGTCCATCAGTTTCTGCGATTGTTTGAATAAGGAACTTTTTAATGGTCCATCTGAGTTTAAACGGCACAACTTTTCTTACCAAGCAGATGCAATTAGTTCCGCGCAAACTTTTGCTTACCTGATTCACTTATATTCTGTCAATGTGGAATCTCAATAACTCAGATCTCTCCCGATAATTTGAATCAAATTTAGACGATTTATCAGCAATTTATTCAAGATTGTTGTGCAAATGATGATAATTGAAGAACACTTGTAATTATTGTTCTAATAATTATTCTGTTTCAGAACAACATTTCATAGAAATGTTTCTGTTGTGAAATTTTCAAATAAATGATACCTGTTACTGTAATCAATGCATTTATCTTCATTTACATTTTTGATAAACGTGTTATGCGGGATTTCCAACATTAAAACTTTGGAAGTTGTGTAACTTCCAATTTTCTTTTATCATAACTTCTCCTGTTAGCTGCAAATTATGTACAACCTATCTACATGCTAAAATTGGCTTTAAGATACAAAAATGCATTAGCTGCTTGGTCTGGATCAATATCCTCAGTGTTGCACAAATGTCTTTGACATTCTTGTCTTAAGAGCGAGATTCTGAAATTTTCGAGAATCGGCCGACAGAAGCGAAATTTCAATTTTTTTTTAATTGCCCCAAATAACCCCTTTAGTGAACTATTTTTGAAAATGACATTTAACGGTTCAGTTTCCCTTTTCTTTTTTTAAAATTAAGAAAAGTTAAAATTCGCCCGACACGTCCACCGTGGCGGCCATGTTGGATGGAATTTAAGGTATTTTCAACACGCTCGTGTATACATACCAAAAAGTTACTTAGTATATCCTTTTCACAGCTATTAAGGTATCTCATAAAGTTTGTTTTGAGACACATTTTGTTTGAAAATATCACGTTAAAGGAAAGTTACGATCTTCAACAACCGACCCATTTCCAGCGCTAAAACGACAGGGTTAATATTAGCTAATTTTGAGTCTGCCAAAAGCGGTCTGGTATATCGTTTTCGAGTAAACAAACAACACCAAATTGAAGCTAAACCTTTCTTCTATGTTGGTGAAAAATATTATCGATGGCCCGTAAAAATTGAACTGCTGAGAGAATTAACCGTAAAGGCTGTTTTGACACGTGACGGTGCATTAGGCGCCATTAACAAAACACTGAGCTCAGTAGTGGTTTGTCTGTAACTCAACTTTACAAAAAAGAAGCACTAAAAAATAATCATGTCAGACATTAACAGCTATTAAAAATCATTTTAAGTATTTCCTAAATTTTAATTAAAGCACAGGAAACTACTCCGGGACTAAACTAAACCGCCGGTGTGTTTACAGATATGATCATTGTAGTATTATTTATTGTGCAAAATTACGGTTGTGTGATGTTAAAATTACTTTTAAAGGCTAAAATCTGTAAATGTTAAGTATTATTTTTCTTAAAGAGGGGATGCATTTATTTAAACATTGCTGAGCCTACTGGAAGTGAATAAAACGAATTTTAAACTTCCAGTATCGTGTCGGCTAATGTTTACATTTGTCTCGCCGTTTCTTTGCTGTTTTAAAATAACTGAATTAATCGTCACGAAAATTGCTTGGATAACCTCGGTCTTAACATAACTAGTAACGAAACTGTGGCTTGTTTGTGATCATAAATTTTAAGAATTACTGCTTTAATGTACATACTTACATAAATTTCTGCAATGTTAAGTTCCTATCCAACCAAACTGTCGGGGGGAGGGGAATAAATTACAATACACCTCATTGTTACTTTCATTGAGCATACATCTTCCCTCCCCTCCTGAGTGCACATATCAAATACACCCCCCTTGAAAAGGTGCGAGTTCGTGCAATAAATAACGCACGTGCTCATTTCGTATTCAGAACTACATAAAATAAACTGCTCGTCCACTTGGCCAGAGAACAGTCACGGAGCCGCTTGAAATCCCAACATAAATTCTCCAATTTACAGCATCGTACAGCAGCAAAAATCGATGCAAAAACATTGCAGTATCCTGAAGTTTGTTTGGAAGGAGTTTGACACAAAACTGCGGTGTAATTTTGAAAAATTTATGACAAATGTAACTTTGTTGGTTTGAGAAGGTTTTCGATCATTTTGTAATATTTACTGGGAAAGCAAATACTTTTTAACGGTTGTCACAATCGCAAATCGACGAGGCACATTGATTTAGCAAGCATTGGGGATGTTTCTTGCAGAAATTTGGGTTCGTAGCTTGTTTTCACAACAGGCGCCAAGAAAAGAACATTTCAATAGAATTTACGTGTCGAATTTAGGTGACCTTAATATTTCAGCGATTCTGTTCCGACGATTTTTCTAAAACTTGACTATAATATGTATTTAGTCAATATAAGCTGATTTTAGAAGTTTAGCCATAATCTAACAGGAAAATTTTTTTCTAGACTTGATTTTTTGTAAAAAGTGGGGTCCAATTAATTGCCAGTAATATCAAAAATATTTTTATCCAGTTAAATCGAATTTCATATTACTATTACCGAATGATAGGTGAACATTTTCCCAAAGTTTCACCGCCATCGCGTCAAAGCCTAAAAAGTTATAACGCAAAGTTCGTCATGGACAAGTGCGCCCCGAATAAATATGGAGCCACCTTAAACCCAACCAAACAAAAGAAAGAATCACAAATTGCCCCCCCCCCCCCCTCCACTCAATAAGATAGGACAACTTTATATGACCAATAACATAAAGACAATCTTTATACTGCTTTATTTTGCAGGGCCTACAGTTTAACTCAAGACAAGTGGTTGACAACACACCGTCTGGTAAATATAATTTGCTACTGTTGTAATATAGAAACAATTATTTTTTGGCTATTACCTAGAGCTTTTCCTGTTGCAAAAAGGCCATGTTTAGTTAAACATGTACATATTTAGTAAAAACTAAAAGTGGATAGCGCTTTTGGTGCGCTGATTGGCTATAGATATACATTATCTGCTCGCTCGAATGGGCAATTCCCCCCATTTATGGAATCATGTCAGTTGTATCCAGCATTGCCAAGTCTTGCACATCACTGTCTTGCTGAATACAGCTACCAAGATTCTCATAAGTCATCTCGAATAGACAGTAGGTGGTGAGACTTGTGGAGTTATTAAAAATAATATTATTCTGTTTCTGCTTGCCCTTTTTGTCAGGTGATGTTACAACACAACTACCAAAAGTTAACGCTTGCTTTGAGAAAATATCAAGTGAATGGTTTTCTTGGACCCCCCTTGCTTTCCTGTGCTTTCAGTAGAATTCCGTCATGTTGATGCATACATTGATGGCACACAAGAACAGATCCTAATCTCTAGGAATTCAGGTCATGTCACATGCCCAGTGGACATTTGCTGCACCTCATATTGTGAAATTGTTGTTGATGGAAAGCAACATCGAGTTTTTTGGGAATGGACACCGTATGGCAGTGAATCAGTCCGTAATGTCACTCAAACTCATACAACCAGTCCTGACGAAGGGTTACAAAATGACTCAGATGATGATTTTGATGATTCTGATGATGGTGATGATAATGAAGATCCTACACATCATACTCTCCCATTTAAAGTTCTGGGCGTTGCTTATTCAGCTGAACGTCAGAAGCATCTAGAAAATGCTTTTATAATTCTACGTGAAAGGCTGGTCAAGGCCAAAATAATTCCTGAAATTGACAATGCTTATGATAAGAACGCCACTGCTGTCATGCTGGACTATGGTCATGGCTGGGTAAAAATTGGTTACATAGCCAAAGAACTTACCCAATTTCTGGGGTGTCTCGAAAACAAAGACCTATAAAACGAAGACCCAAAGACCCTAAGACCCTAAGACCCCAAAAACTCGAAAACGAAGACCCCATAATTTTTCAATGTATTTTTACCTGCAGTGAATATTAGCGCCTTCTTTATCCCTGTCAATTTTTTTTATCTTTGAGTGCTGCAACAAGTTTATCCGCCATCTTGAACTGAGTAACCGCGTTACCACACTTGACCGGAAGTGATGCTCTCTGTAATTTGTCGACTGCAGGAACAGCGAAACATAATAAAGCAAGAGAAAAATGAAAGCGTGAAGACTGGAGGGTCTCCGCACACCCCCTTTTTTTTGCTTCTCGTCGAGTTACGGAGAAAAGGCACTGCTGGTAGTCTACTTTAAGGAAGTAATGTATATTATAGTGCAAAAATTATAAGTTGCAAGTTGTTTACGCGCTATGCATGTTATTTTAAACGTTAGTGTTCAACAAATTCGTGTCTCAAATGTTTAAGAAATTTATCAATATATGACGTCATTATAAAGAGTGGTTGTTATAATTTGAAATAAGTAATGGTTTGACTGTATTTCACTTGTATTGCACCGCCTATTAATTCACAGAAGCTCCAAAGAAAGGCAGTCCTCGTGGTTTTCCTCTTGTCTTCGCATATTTTTGAAAGCAAGGATGTGGAATCAGAAAAAAAAACAGTTTGTTTAGGGGCCGAAGTACACTTCTACCAGCAAAAACAGCGCATTTAACCCTTTGGTGCCTGCCCCAAAAAATGGTCATTTTTGACATGTTTTAATTAACTAGGGCTAGTTCCGGATATATTCAACCAATTTTGCCATGCTATATCTCATTTTAAAGCTAATAAAATGGACTTCAAGACTATTGTGTTTTTTCTTAATTTTCTCTTTTAATGAATTAATTTATGCTAATTTATTCCACTAATTATGTCACGCAACACACATTTTTTGAAGTAAATGGTCTATAACTTCTGCTGCTTACACAGAATTAAAAACTGTTAAAAGAAAACTTTTTTCTGATCATATAATGGATCTTTTGTGAAAATTTGAATGAAATTGAATGGAAATTGAAAAAGTTATGCTTATCTCTTTCCGGTGCCTTCACACAGACTATTTTGCCTTTTCTTTACATGTTGATATACGGCCAATGCAAGTGCATGTTGGCCAAGGAAGTCAAACAAAATTAAATATCAGTTATTAAAAAACACATAACTTGAATATTTTAACATCCAGTTAACAAAAATATTAACCTGCATGCACCACAGCCGGACACGTAAACCCCAAAAAAACCACCACCGTGACTTGGTGGAAAAAGGGGACCGTGTACCCCCAACCTGTGCTATGATGCTACCTTTGGGGTTTTAAGGTGCCTTAACCTAACAAAGAGCAATCTTAAACAATTAAAAATGTCTACAAAAAGTCATTTAGGGTGTGGGTAGTCCTTGCTGTGCCATATTTCAAAGCAGTTCTTATCCGGTAGGCAGTGAAGACTAACTTGACATTGTGGTGCATTACAGTAGGTTTTGACCTTTTGCTCCTTCTTTGTAGCTGCATAGCAAACTTTGCAGTTCTTTCCCTTTTCAGAAAACTTAATCATATGAACAGTTTCAAACTCTCCAGGTTCCCTTTTGGGGGGCTTGAACACTGGCGGTTGTCCATATTCTTCCAGGCCCGCAAGCTGTCTCACAAGTTCCTCTCGATACTCCGCAATTGCAAACTTTTGAGGTCGCTTGAGTGCTTCTTCATCAGGGTGTTCTGCACGATGAAGTTGAAATAAGATGTAACTGTTGACAATGGCTATGTCAATCATGTGGAAAAATAATGTTTTCCACCACCTCATGCACTTTCGAAGAGCACAGTTCTTTGCAATAATTTGATCAGAGCGATCAACTGCATTCATGTAGTTGTTGTACTGATCAATTGCTTTAGGCTGTTTTACATTGATGTTTCGCCATACATTGCCTACTTTTTCTTTCCTAGAGACCATTACAAAATCATTTGCACTTGCAATTGAAGTCAGAACAGTAACTGGTCGGTTGTCTTTCCATTGTTGAGCAAGACAAACTCCGTCTCTCTCCCACCTCATGCTGCCCCTGTCTTTACGTCGTGCCCATTCTTGGCCTTTTTTCATTGACTCAGGGAAGCCCCTTCTGTTTTCTGCAGCTGTGGCTGGAATCAAACTTTGAAACAAATCTTTCACAAGCCTTACAGAAGTATAAAAGTTATCAAAGTATAAATGATATCCCTGGTTCATTAGAGGGGTGACAAGTTTCATTACAACATCATATCCTAACCCTTTGTCACTTACCTGATGTCCTGCATGTCTTCCAATGTAAACATCAAAATCACAGGTGTAACCATTCAAACTATCTGCCAAAACCCACAGCTTTATTCCCCATTTAGTTGGTTTATTTTTTATGTATTGCCGAATTCCAGACCGATGCTTTGATTTGACCATCCTCTCATCAACAGCAACACGTTGAAAAGGTTGGTAGAGGGCCTTACACCTATCCTTGAAAAACTCCAAGAAGCTACTCACCTTTCTCAACTTGTCTTCCTCATCTTCATCACAGGGGTCAACAACATGGAGCATTGCCATCAGTGCCTTGAATCGGTCTCGTGACATAATACTTCGTGCCCACAACCCATGGTACAAAGTCTTAGTGCTCCAATACCGATGAAATGAACTAACATGTACAAGGCCACAGTACAAAATGAGGGCAATCAATTTTTCTATTTCCTCAGGAGAAGTTTCTTTCCAGGCACCATCTTTGTCACCATAGTAGGGTTTTTCCTCAATAACTCCCCATGCATAGCTATTGGTATGGGTGCAAATGGTTCTAACAAGCTCTGCTGTAAAGAAAAGCTTGAAAAAATCCACAGCCCTCGTCATTGCACCTCTTAGCACTGGCAAATTCAGATGTAATCCAGGCTGCCGTATTGGGGTAAAAGGTGGGATCTGATTTGGCGTATCTGGATCATCGTAAGTCCTCTCCCTGGGTGCAGGTGCAGCTGCAGCTGCACCTGGAGCATGTGGTGGAATAGCACCCCTTCCCCTACCCCTACCCCTACCTCTTGCTGGCCTTTGTTGATGTTGTCCCCTACCTCTTCCTCTTGGTCTTGCTGGTTGCTCTGGAGGAGTATCAGGGTCACTTACCTCACCTGCAGGCTGTTCGGCTAAGTCACTCCCAGAAAGTGGAGCATCAACAACTGAATCCATATTACTGAAAAGGAAAGAGGTATCAGCTGAATTTAGAGGAAATATTTCAACCAGCTAAGGCAAAAATACATCACTAACATGAAATAAATTCTGTTTATTATGTTGAGCTAGATCTACAACAATTCACAATCATAAAAGACTAAACAAAAACACTTGCATTTCTGATCTTGCCATGTTATCTGATCAAAGGTCATGAAGAGGTAAGATGTTTACTGATGATAAATAAATCTAATAAAAAGCTGCCTTTTTCACAAACCGTGTTATGTTTAGTATTTAGTGTCCAATAAAATAGTTATTTGCATTCTAATTCCAGTGAACTACAAGACTGGAACACAATAAATAACTCCTGCAGAAAATTTCGCGCTATTTATGCAACAGATTTAGGTCATAGTTGTGTTGCTGCAAATGAGACGAGTAAAAGGTACATTTGTCGTAAATGAAACGTGATTGCTGCAAAATTTACTCACAAAAAAATACTAGAGGGAAGAAAATGTAATTTAGACCTTATCTGAGAGCAATTTGAGGAAAAATAATGACCAAATAACTGAGAAACCTGCGTTTTGTGTTTCTGCTCACCAACACATGTTTGGTTCTCGCATTACATATTGCGCGAAAAAATCATCTGATGCAATGCTGGTCAAAAATGTTCTAATATGCACGTAAAACCGCCTAAAAATCGTTCTGCTTCTGTATTTCTATTTCACAAAAGTGCTACAATTTCTTTTTTTACGAAGGGATACAAAAAATGCAAAAATTGGGACGAAACATTGACTAAATTCCAACACACTCATATTTCATCATGTTGTTTACACAACGCTTACCTCAACTCTTCCTCTGAATCGCTGTTTCCTTCGAGTTCTTGGTTTAAATCGAACTCTTCTCCACTGGAAATTCCACCAGTCTCACTGTCGATTTCACTTTCAACATCGCTGTCACCTCGGGCACAAATATCAGCGACTTGTTCAGCCGTGAAACACACGCGTGGACGCTTACTCGAAGACGCCATTTTGAAAATGGCCTTTGTTGTAACGCAACTTACGCTCAAGGTGAATTTTGACTAGCCAATAAGGTACATGGATTGCAAAATGGGTTTAAACTGATTGGCTATAGTCACAGACTATTTTTATGGCAAAATTGGTTGGGTAACGCAAAAAAGCCATTGTTATAGCAACAAAAACGTCATCGATAACTGGATATCAAAATTTGCGGGGGTCGTCACCAAAGGGTTAAGCACAAACGATAATTTGTCCGTAAAATAAGGCAACAAAAAAAAAAAACAATCCATACAGAGAGCATCACTTCCGGTCAAGTGTGGTAGCGCGGTTACTCAGTTCAAGATGGCGGATAAACTTGTTGCAGCACTCAACGATAAAAGAAATTTGACAGGGATAAAGAAGGCGCTAATATTCACTGAAGGTAAAAATACATTGAAAAATTATGGGGTCTTCGTTTTCGAGTTTTTGGGGTCTTAGGGTCTTTGGGTCTTCGGGTCTTCGTTTTATAGGTCTTTGTTTTCGAGACACCCCAATTTCTGCACCCATTATTGAAATGTGATCATATAACAAGTGTTTCCCTAAAGCATATAAATTTCAGAACCAGTTACTTAAGAGCAGGATTTTATGCAACAGTTCAAATTACAAGGAAAGGACAGTGGGAGAATACAATTATTAAGGCCAGCAAAAGAGTCATGTAAGGACATGGAAATAATTTTAATGATGAATCGCTGATGTTGTAATTTTTTTGCAATGTAAGGACTAGTATTAACAGTAAATTGACTTGAGTCATGACAAGAATTGTTGTTCAAGTTGGAATAAAGAAACAATATTGCATTGCTAAAGTGCTTCTGAAATAGCATGCAATAAATAATTATTATTACCCTTTGCTTCCTTAATACAAAGTTCCATTTTTATGAGAAATGTGGATGAATAAAGTCCTTTGGTTTCTGATTTTAAAGCATGTCTCTGTGACAACATGCAGTGATATCAAAGCTGTTTACACCAGACTGAAGAAATGTTGACCCAAGAAAAGCATTAACAATACCACCAATTTTTTTTTAACTAGGAAATCAGAATGAATGAATGATCACCGAAACAGAAATGTCACTATAATGAGACAGATTGCATAAATCATGCTCTAAAGCTCTCAAAGAAAAAAGCTCAATAATTTACTAACAAATAGAGTATTATTAACTCTTAACCAATTATGTCTTTCCAGAATTCCGTTAAGGCTTATTGTCCATATGCTTTTCATGGGGTTTATATAAATTCAATTTGGTTTAATGTAGCCAAGGTGTCCCACAAACTTTAAATAAAGGATTAAAAAAATGAAATAATAGTCTCTACTCTATGTGACATTCACAGGAGGTAATGGGACTGGATCACGATTATGGGTTGCTCTGGTGGTGCGCCCATGTGGCTGTGCCATTGAACCCCTGCTTGCAATGAATACCCCTGGATTTCCTCTTCAAGAAATTCTTACTTTGTCTAGTCTTTCAATTCCACTCGTTGAAGGGACATTGAAGGATGGCAATGCAAAGTTTCTGTAGCGAGTTTGATGACCAGTCTAATAGAAGAATGATAAGTCTGGATCTATCCTCTTAGCAAATTCACTCATCACCTTCGGGAACTCATCATAAAACTGCTTGAGATCAAAGTGGTCACCCATGACCTCATGAAAAAGAGCGATAATTCCTTCAACATCGTCTGTTGATGAGGCCCTGGGATGTTCTGGGAGTAGATCTCTCTCATGGTATTCTTTCCGCCTTAACTCTCTTGTCTCCAAGTTGGCAATAAGGCCGACGATAATCTCACAAGTTAAACCGCAAATTCCTTTGATTGGCCTGTGAAAGATAACGGAATGAAAATGCTTTCTGGAAATGTAACTGAATTGAAAAGACTAAGTATGCAATTTTTGTTGCAACAAATAAAGGATAAACTGTTGAGTGTTCATGTAATAATTCAACAATAGAACTTGTTTATTGAATACTTGATTGCCTATATTGTTCATAGGCAAATAAGCCATTACTTAATTTCATATTGCAACAGGCCAAAAACAAATATACATGCGTATCAATTCTTTGCAGAAACCATAATGATGTTTCATGCTGAAAATCAACATAATAATGGGGTATGATTCAGCCTCTCATCAAGCCTTGTTTTTAGGTGGGGGTGCACCACTAAGGAATAGCTTGAGTGGTGATGTTACCAAACAAAGAAGAAAAAGGTAATTGCATGGGGGTGCACCCCCCCTCCCTACACTCTCCACCTAGATTTGTCCTGGTATAACAACCACAGGCATGTTTCATTCTCTTTATCTAGGACCCTTTAGAAGACCTACTGAATTTACCTGTTAACATCAACTAATGAGTAATTAGGATGTTCCTTGTCAAGGTATGGCATCCAGTCATCTAGAATCCATTGTAACATGTTGTTACAATATACTGATCGGGTAGTTTCATGAAGACCTCTTCCATCTACTGCTTTATACCAATTGTGAATGATTTTCAGGACTTTGGCTTCCTCTAGGTGGTTGTTTCTTTCCATAAACCTTATGACACCTGGTGATATCATCCTCTCGCAATCTGGAACAGACTGTTTGTTCTTGCCAGTAAGGGCCTCATACGTCAGACCAGTCTCTGTACACAACAGATTAAAAACAGAGAAGACTTTAATATTGTTTAGGTTTAAAACCAGACTAAAATGATATGTGTTTTCTTCAATTGGCTTGACTATAGGTTGCCTAATAATATACTGTAGTTCCAGCAAGAATTATCATAATCTAATTAAAATGAAGCTTGTAAACAACAACAACAAAAAAATGAACTGGCAGTAAATGTTTTGTAGTGATTTTTTTAAGATTAAACATTGACTGACCAAAGAAAATTGTAGAAAAAAAGAAAATATTTCATAATAATCTTTCATGTTATTCAAACTGTGACTGCAGCTAAACATCATTTGGCATTGATAAATAATGATAAGTCATTTTGTATTAATGTTAATGCTTAATGTATTAGGAAGCAAGCTTATTCTATCAACCAAAATACGGTTTCAAGTCATTACCTGGATCCTGTAAGGCATCTCGTAGAAAAATCACATTAAAGCAGGGTAATTTGCCTTCTCTTATACAGCCAACAATTCTCTTTAGGAGATGGTTGTGGTCCTCTCTCTGGTGAAGCTTTTCTTTAGTAGTAGCATCAACCTCTGGCACAACTAGACTTGCACTAAAATCAATGCCCTTCTGTTTAAGATCCGCCACCTTCTTCCGAAAAAAGTAAATAGCCATGGTTGACTTCAGGCAGCCAGTTTTGTCATCTTCCTTTCCTGAAGGCAAAAAAGGAAACCAAAGTCAAATTTTTGTCAGTTACAAGAAGCAGGTGCTAGAAATTATATACAGGTAGCTATACAACAGTTACATTGGCCAGCTGAGGAAAATATTACAAAATCTTCAAGCCAGGATGATTGAATATTTTTAGCAGTCATCAGAATATATACTCCGGGCCAGCTGCCAGCAACTTTCAGTGGCTGATGCGAAAAATCCAGGTGCAATTTCACATTGAAACAAAGACTAAGTTATTTTTTCAGAGCTGCCAAGACCAGAATAGCCCACTGGACTGGTTGATTAGACAGGTTTAGTGTTTTCAAAGCTACATCCCTGTATATTGTATTTCACCTAACGTTGTAAATTGATGTACAAGGTAAATTAATTTTGCAATTCTCAAGTTTATTGATTCAATTGTTTTAACAGCAATCGGAAAATTTAAATTTCATTATCCTATCTACAGTCTAACAAGCAAATTCTTCTCTTTTGAAGTAAATTTAATGCAAAAAGATTTTATTACCTTCAATCCATTCACAGGGTTCATAATTCAAAGGAAACATTCTGCGCTTCAAAGAACCAAGGGCATCTCTTAAGGACATTTGGGGTCTTTCATTCATGAGTTCATTGAGCCAACGTATGTCTTCAACAGAAATTGCTGGATGTGGGTTTACAGGGTTACCTAAAAAGTCAATTTTCAGATTACAACCTTTTTATGTCTGGCAGCCTAAACATTTCAATCCTTTTAATTTAACTGAATATTTGGCAGTTATAGCCACAATCCACAAATCCAACACGGACATTGCAATTTAAAATTGTTTTATCTATTACCGTAATGATTCGATTTAGCGCCCTCCTTCCAATAAGCGCCCCCTTCCAAATAAGCGCCCCCCTTCGAATGTGTTTTTGTCAATAAGCGCCCCTATTCCAATAAGCGCCCCCATTTTAACCCTTAATATGCTAAGTCCGGATTATTACGGGAATTGGAGAAATCAATTCAACGGTTAAAAAAACGTGTTTTTTTCGAGTAAATTCAACATATTAAGGGTTAATAAGCGACCCCATTCCCCATTCCTGAAACTGAAGTCATCTACGTCGAATAGATTGACTCATAAACATTCACCGTACCATACATGTATTTTTGTTACTGCTAAAATGAGCAATTCTTTTAAAAGTAACTGAACTTTCAACAATTTGTTACTGTTATAGTTTCTGTTTGGCTAGTTATTTTAATATTTATTCAAGTTTTGTTTTGAACATTTGGTTGTTTCTCAAAAGATTAAATAAGCGCCCTGTCTCGAATAAGCGCCCTCCGTTGAGGTGCCAAAAGTAAATAAGCGCCCCGGGCGCTAAATCGAATCATTACGGTAAGTAAGTGGTTTATAAAACCTCATCAATCAATCATGTCAATTAACTGTCATAGATATTTTGTTTCATTGTAAATTAAATTCTGTTGTGTGTGAAGCAAAAGTTTAAAAAATAATGAAAGGGCTTACCATGAGCATCAAGCTTGAAACACTGTTCAATCTGTGTGACACGCATGGAACGTGCCATTGTTCTGGAGTCACTTATCAACTGCAATATTGAGATGGGTTGTTCACTGCCCATTGTCCGAAGAGAATTAAATTCGCCATCTGTCACGAATCCTATGTAATAAAGTTTGTAGAATCAATGCCAATGTTACAGTGTTTCATGACCTTCTGGGGTGGAAAATATAGCAAGGTGTAATATACATATATGACTAAGTCATGGTGATGAGGTTTCCAAAATTGGTATTTAGAAGTAGGGTACACCTGTCTTGTTTGTCAAAAGCTAATTTCTATGACCATAATGATAATAATAATAATTATAACAATAACAACATAATAGTAATAATAATAATAATAATAATAATATAACAATAATAATAATATTAATCATAATAATAGTAATAATAACTTAGCTGGTACAACACTAGTGGTAAACAGATGGTTTTGAACACCCAGTACTAATGGATGCACCCCATAACATAAAAAAATAAAAATAAATTAGGCTTACCAACAACAACCATTCCAAGGTTGACCATAGCAGTTCGTAGTTCTTGTTCCAGTTCCCTTAACCTTCCATCTGTCATGGATGCATTAGGCAACACTCTAACAGGAAGGGCATATGGCTTGAAATTTTTGGCTTCATCAGCAATCATAAACACCATCAGATGTGTTGCCGCCACTCTCTTTTTGCTGAACAGCTGCTTCAGATAACCAGTCACATCATTCCGCAATTTGGCGAGGTCATTCTGGATGTTTTCAAGGCTGAAATCCTGACAACTGGTAAGTTCAATAAGCTCTTTACACTTATCAGTCAATCGGGCAGATTCTTTTAGTAGATCCTCAAACCCCACAAGGTCCCAAGCCAGGGCAATCAAAACTGTCTTTGAGGCATTGGACACTCTTCTACACTTTTCATAAACATCACGTGCCTCCTGTTCACCTTTATGCAAGAATGTAATGTCTGTTTCAATAGCAAACAAGAGAAGATGTAAATCTTCTTGAAGGTCACCTGCCCTGTGACCTACACCAATGGATCTAACAAATGCCCTTCTCTGCTCATAATCTTGTAGCAAATTCTCCAAGGCACCATCTCTGCGGTCTTTGTCGCCTGCCCATTTGCCTTTGACAGACTCCCTCAATCCCTTCCTCAAATCACACGCATCTGCCTTGATCCACCATCTTTTGCCGGGACTATGAGCCTTCTTCAAAACTTCTAGCTATTTTAAGCAAAGAAAATGACAGAAAAGGTTGACATTTAAATATACTGACATATTCATTTGTCTGTTCTGTGAAGGTGACAGTTGCCCAATGGAGTGTATTTATTTATTCATCCACTTCCTCAAGAGTTTAAAATATCCAAAACATATTTCAGTGTTTGAAACTGTCATCTGTCAAGCCTTTTCAATGTACAATTCTCTTGGTCTGAAAATCTGCATGTGAACGAATTTGCTAATTTTTGAAAACTGGGGCGTAACGTTCAGAGTTCATACCTTTCTCACATACAAATTTCTAGTACATTTCCAGGACCTTTAAGGGCTCAAATGGATTTGTCATGGACTCCAAAGATCTCAATATTTATTCTCCTAACTGTCCGCCATATTTTTCTTGTTATGCTTTGCGAATTCAGTTGTTACTTGAGTTAAATAGATTTCCAGAACTTTCCAGGACTTTACAGTCTTGGATAATTCCATGACTTAACATGTTTTCCAGAACTTGTATGAGCCCTGTCCCTTTGGAAAATATGTGGTTATCCTATTTTTGGATCATGTGGGATGTGTTTTAACCAATCACATGCACAAACATTATTTGATGAACTTTCTTTCCATTTTCTGGTGATCTAGAGGTCAACTACACTTCTAATGGCAGACTTACCAATCAACATGTACGATAAAATGAGCAACACAATAACCTGTATTCCAGAATCCCTTGAGTAATTGTAACTTCTAATTCGCCTCTGGATTTGTCTCACACCAAGCCCAGCAATGTTTACGTAAGCCTTTGATTGACAGGAAAAAACAATCATGATCAATCTCATGAATTTTACAGCCATGAAATTATATGATGATATTATAAGACTAAAAGACAATGAATTTATATTGTAAGCATTTATTCTGATAAAAATTATTATTTCAAACATAGACAAGACAGAGCAAAAGGGAAGCCACGAGCCATTCGACCCACACTGCTGGACCTTATCCTGGTTTTTGCAGCAAAAATAGCTAGGTATTTTTCAACCCCCCTCCCCCCCCCATTATGTCGTCAAAACCCATTTATACACCTAGGTGTACATAGACAATATGAGTAAAGTAATGCAATATATACTTGTTCGCACCTTTTCTGGTTTGTATAGTCCACTGTGCTGCTTTGGGGGATGATTTTGTGACACAATGCCATGCAACCTCTCGAACACCAGCGGGTCTGCTTGACTTGCTTCTATCTCCTCTCTTTCTTCTCTGGTGAGGGTGGTCCACAAGGTTGAAAGAGCCACTCCCTCAGATTCACATTCTGGACTCTCCTCTGGGTATGTGTCTCCATCCAAAGTTGCCACTGCAATCTCAGCAGGCCTTGAATCTTCATGTACAGCTTTTTCAGGCACACATTCAGTAACTGACTCTTCTCTTAGTATCCCACACACTGATGGACAGGCTTCCTCATCTCCAACAGATGTTGCATCAACAGAGGCTACTTAAACAGACAAATCATCATCAACACTCAAACTAGCAAACTCTGCACCAAACATCAAACCTTCATCAAAGAAATCAGCACCCTCATTTCCACAATTTTCATGTACAATCTCACCAACTGTCTGGTTAATTCCAGCTAAACTAAGGGCTTCGGCCAAAATGTCACAACTCTTGACCTCTTCTTCTTCTTCGTCATACTTCCACATCGGGCCACGATTTAATGCCACCCACTTGTGGCCAACGTGGGCGAACATGGTTTCTTGCCAAAGGACATGTTCCTCCATTTTCAATCTGACTGTGGTGTCAGCAGAGAAGAATCTTATATTGTAATCTATAAGACCAAAGGGCATTCTAGCCATATCCATTCTGTTTTCGGAAAACACTCGAGCTAACTGATAAATTAGGTTTTCCTTCCCGGCCTTTTGCAGCTGTAAAACCCCATTCAGGACTACGTCCATGCAATCACCATGGAGAAAGTGCAAAAAGGATAAACCATAGTTTTGCTCAACCAGCAACTTAAACAGATGATTAACAAGTTGACCCTGCATTTTTCTTGACATCTGACCTTTAAAGAGACTTAGAAATCGGGGAATCACTACCCCTAAGGGTGATTCATTTCTTAGACTATTAATGCTAGGAGAAGCTTTGAAAAGTGGAGATAGTGAAAAATCGTGCATGGTCTGAGGTGACTGAGGCACTACAGGTGTTGCAGTTTTAAAATAGTTAACACCATAGAACTCTTCTGCCTCTGACAGGCTAAATTTTTTCTTTAGGTGCTTTAATACCCTTGTCCTACAAGATGACCCTGAAAAAAAACAAGAGGGAAATAGAAATCTACTTAATAAGGCATTTCGTTTCCAAATACATGCACATGTTTCCTATAAAAAAAAGAACAATTTTACAATGAAAAGAAAAAGAAGTCCCTCTAAACTATTTATGAATGGTCTTTTCTCAAGTAAACTCAGTTGAGTTTAGTTGACATTTACAAGAAACACATTCCTTGCACAAAACAGTAGCACATTAGTCAAATAAATTGTTATCAAAAAAATACAATTAATTGTAACTAAGGGAGTCTGATAAAAAGGAGGCTCTACCTGTACGCTTTGCTAAGCCTGTGGCATCCACAATTGCTTTGGAACAATTTTCCCAAAATATTGGGTTTTTAATGCTTGGCCATCCGTCGGAGTGGGCCCCTTCCCAATACAGGGCAACATATTCGACGAGTGCAGCGAGTTCCTGCTTTGTCCATTCTTCAGATCGCGCAGTAGTAACATCAGTAAGAGTATGTGCTGAGCTGGCAAACAAACTCCTTCTCGCTGGTTTTCTTCCACCATCTTCCCTCGAACAGTTGGCAGATTTTTTAGGGGCTGCCTTGCCGGGAGTGTTTCCACTGCTTCCAGACAGTCTTCGTTTACTCATTTCTGATTATCTAAGTCAAGTAAAATACATTTCAGTCAATCCCGTTATCATTTATCCGGTACGGTGAGGCAACATAACCGACTTCGCATGAACAAACAAATCCAGCACAAATCCTCGCGAGGTGAAAAAAACGTGAAATTCAAAAGCAGATTTCGGTTAAAAAGAGAGGGGTGCGTTGGGGTGCGATCTACTTTTTGAATGATTCTATTCATCAGGAATCTTTTGAATCAATTTAAGGCGAGGTGCAAGCAAGGAATAGTGGTCTAAAATTAAAAAATTCCGAGTGTGTTTTTGAAGGAATTTACACCCGCCAAAATAGGTGTTTTCTTTTCAATGCAAAATTCAATAAAAGTAACAGTAAATAAAAATTTAAGTACGCTCAGCCAATAAAACAGGAATTTATCTTCGCAAAAAAGGTTTTCTTCGGTCAGTTAATCTTTGAATTTAACAGAAATATTGGCTTGAACTTACCTCTTCGAAAGCCGCTAACCATGTGGGAAGACCGCCATCTTGAAATTACGGTAACATAATGCACCGCGGTTGTAGGCCGCACAGCACCTGGTCTAAGACTGGTTTAAGTTTAAAGCGTTTTCTTCTTCATTGTCATCATGAAACATTAACGGGAAGGGATCATCCTCCAAGTTTAAAGAGTTTTCCTCTTCATTGCCATTGTTTTCTTCTTCATTGTCATCATTGTTAACCATCTCAAGGGCAGATGTAGGATCCCATGTGGTATAGAGACAGGTTCGAAGCCGTAGTGTTTCAGACTCAACCTCCTTGGAGGTTTTTGACCAAGATGCTGCAAGCTTGTGCTGTTCACGTACTCTTTGTTGACGCATTATTTCACCGAAGTCAATCTGAGTATTTGGTAAGGGTTTCTCACGTAACGAATATCCAACAGTCTGTGGGGTAGGCTGTGGCCTTGAAGCTGCAGGGAACATAGGCTGGGGTAAGGCAGTGACTACAGTGTCCGATGTGGGGGTCAACAGAAACGCATGTCCAGGATTGAAAATTTCGTGTTCCGGTTTTCCACCAGCTGATGAGTCCGTTCCAAATTCTCCTGATCTGTGTTCCATTTCAGCGCTTAAACCAATTCCACTCGAGCTGTCCATCGTTTCGAACAGTCGGGCTGAATGGATCTTCTGTGAGGATTCCTTAGCTATTCCTTCAGCTTGTAGGAAGATTTTTTCACTATATTGTGGTGATCATGGCGTTCGCTGTCGTCGAATCAATATGCAGGTCTACACAGGTATTTCGACTCGTGTCGTCTTTGTCCGTTTGTAATTAAATGAAAAACCAGACCAACTTATATAACGGTGAAAACTACAATAAAAGGCAAATAAAAAACTACTGTAAAACAGAAACCAAATGTAACAATAAAAGGAAAGCTAAAAACGACAGCAAAATGACGAGACACTTACAATCTGTGCTCCTTGGAGCGAACGACCATGTGCTATTATTCACGTGACAAAAGGTCATGCCTGTTGTGTTAGTGTCACGAAACGTCTACAGGCGAAAAGAAACAAAGGCTACTAAACAACGAACTAAACATTCCGCCCCCCTTGGGACGCTCCGGTAGGACGACCCAACATTTCTCGGTTTGTTCACAGTTTAAAGCTAATAGTTGAGATCATTCTCCAATAGGCAGAGTTTCTGAATAGGCCTAATGTACACTGCATCCTTAGCTTTGACCTTTGCAACACGAACTAGGTCATCTGAGCCAGGGTAGGTTTCAAGAACCCGACCGAGGTTCCAGCGTCCTCTCGGGGTGTTGTCGTCGACCGAAAGGACTAGAACGTTCGGCTTCAAATTGGTTAGGACCTGGCGCCATTTGCCTCTAGTTTGCAAGGTAGGAAAATATTTCCTCGGCCATCTCTTCCAGAAGAGGTCTGCTAACAGCTGGACTTGTCTCCACTTCTTCCTGTGGTACCCGTCTGCCTTCTCAAAGACGCCCGGTGGCAAACAAATGGTGTGCCGTTGCATCAGGAAATGTGCGGGTGTTAATGGTTGAAGATCGTTTGGATCATCTGAATTGGCTGTTAGAGCTCTCCCATCGAGTATTCGTTCGACTTCTGTCAACAGCGTTTGCAAAACTGTGTCGGTGACTGTTCGAGATCCGATGATCGCCTTCAATGCTGTCTTAGCACTGCGCACCATTCGCTCCCAGATGCCAGACATGCTGGATGCTGTAGGCGGCTGGAAAACCCACTTGCACCCATGTTGTAGCAGCTCACGTTCGATTTTCTGGCCACTCCACTCTTCAATGCTTTCTCTCAATTCCCGTTCTGCGCCAACAAAATTTGACCCACTGTCACATCAGAGCTCTAACACTTCACCACGACGATTTATGAACCTCCGAAGACACATTATAAAGTCGTCAGTATCCATAGAGTTGACCAGCTCCAAGTGCACGCTGCGAGTATTCAGGCAGGTGAAGAGACAGCACCATCGCTTAGCAGTTCCCCTTCCATGCTTAACATACAAGGGGCCGAACAAGTCCATGCCGGTGTATGAGAATGGGGGTTCGTAGACCATCACTTGGCTAGTTGGCAGAGGAGCCATTTGCTGCTTCATCGGCTTGGAATTCAACTTCTTACAAGTGATGCATCGGCTGAGGATTGAACGTACCAGCACTCTGATCTGGGGGATCCAGAACCTTTCCCGCACCTTTGCGATGACGTGTTCGCGTCCTAAGTGTCCGATCATCTGATGAGTATAGCGGACTATCAGGGAAGTTGCTGAGTGATCCTTCGGAAGGATGGTTTGTTGCCTGGTTGTATCGGTAGCTGGAGGCCTTTGCACACGACCCTTGACTCTCAGTACCCCGTTGTCGTCTAGAACTGGATTCAAATTAGCAATGTGACTTGTTGATTTGACTGTTCCTTGAGACTCTAGGTCCTTGATTTCTTGCTTGTATGCAGCAAGCTGGATGATTCTCGCAATGGATGAAGTCGCGGCCTCGTAGTCGTCAACAGTGAGCCGGCCTGTGCGGACTTTCTTCGGGTCATGAACAAAATAAGTAAAGCGAATAAGCCAGGCCACCTTACGTCTAAGACTGTCCCAATCTGAGATGTTGCTAATCATCCATTGTAGGGTACACTCGCCAGCAGGACGTTCAGATAGTGGCTTTGCTCCAGGGGTTCTGAGAATGACATCTACCTCAGTACAATTGGCGCTGGCTTCCTTTTTCAATTCCAGAGTTTCATCAGGGATTTTTCCAAGTTCAACGTTTGGCCATGAAGACTCAGGTTGCCACAAGAACTCTGGTCCTCGGAGCCAGCGGTGGTTAAGGACCAGTTCCGATGGGTTTATACCCCTTGATGCATCATCGGCCGGGTTTAATATCCCAGGCACGTGCTTCCACTCCTCTGGGCGCGAATTTTCTCTAATCTCATCGACTCTGTTGGCGACAAACGTTTGGAAACGACATTTTTCATTCTTTAAATAGTGTAGCACTATTTCACTGTCAGTCCAATATGTCGTACTCTGGATGTTCAAGTCCAATTCTTCTTCATTGTGATCATGAAACATTAACGGGAAGGGATCATTCTCCAAGTTTAAAGAGTTTTCTTCTTCATTTTCATCATGAAACATTAACGGGAAGGGATCATCCTCCAAGTTTATAACTATTGCTTTAATATCATCATGGACATTCACATCTTCTTCATCATCACTGATAACTACAACTTCAATATGATCATGAAAGTTGTCCTCAACAGAACCTTCGAAAGAGTTTTCTTCTTCATTGAACTCTGTTTCAATCTTCCAATCCAATTCTGCCAATGCCGACTCGTCCTCTAGGCGTCTCAGTTCTCTTTTTGCATTCTGTTCATGTAATAACCTGGCTGATTCTGCTTCTTCTTGAGCCCTTGCCTTCGCCAATTCAAGTTTCTTGCGGGCTATTAGTACGGCTCTTAGCTTTTCTTTTCGTGATGATGATGATGAAGAGGATCTTGATGATATAGACTGTCCGGAGTGCTGGGATTTGTCACTTTTAATAGAAGAGTTATCATCATTCGGAAGCCTTTCTGCTGCTTGGTCAATTTCCATTTGTTTTTGGCATTCAGTGACTGCGTTTGTCACTTCCTCCTTGATTACATCAAATCTAGTTTTGACTTCTTCAAGTCGCCTTGATTCCTTTATGCTGATTACGTACTGCGAGTGAATGGATTCAAAGGATTTCCAGAGAACTTCTAGGTTGTTAACCATCTCAAGGGCAGATGTAGGATCCCATGTGGTATAGAGACAGGTTCGAAGCCGTAGTGTTTCAGACTCAACCTCCTTGGAGGTTTTTGACCAAGATGCTGCAAGCTTGTGCTGTTCACGTACTCTTTGTTGATGCATTATTTCACCGAAGTCAATCTGAGTATTTGGTAAGGGTTTCTCACGTAACGAATATCCAACAGTCTGTGGGGTAGGCTGTGGCCTTGAAGCTGCAGGGAACATAGGCTGGGGTAAGGCAGTGACTACAGTGTCCGATGTGGGGGTCAACAGAAACGCATGTCCAGGATTGAAAATTTCATGTTCCGGTTTTCCACCAGCTGATGAGTCCGTTCCAAATTCTCCTGATCTGTGTTCCATTTCAGCGCTTAAACCAATTCCACTCGAGCTGTCCATCGTTTCGAACAGCCGGGCTGAATGGATCTTTTGCGAGGATTCCTTAGCTATTCCTTCAGCTTGTAGGAAGATTTTTTCACTGTATTGCAGCGATCATGGCGTTCGCTGTCGTCGAATCAATATGCAGGTCTACACAGGTATTTCGACTCGTGTCGTCTTTGTCCGTTTGTAATTAAATGAAAAACCAGACCAACTTATATAACGGTGAAAACTACAACAAAAGGCAAATAAAAAACTACTGTAAAACAGAAACCAAATGTAACAATAAAAGGAAAGCTAAAAACGACAGCAAAACGACGAGACACTTACAATCTGTGCTCCTTGGAGCGAACGACCATGTGCTATTATTCACGTGACAAAAGGTCATGCCTGTTGTGTTAGTGTCACGAAACGTCTACAGGCAAAAAGAAACAAAGGCTACTAAACAGCGAACTAAACGTGGTCCTTTCAGTTCTTTCTCAATGGCCCCTTTCACGTCATGTATAGTGACAGAGTAGTCAGTGTACCGGATCCCAAAACAATACATTGAATATTTGACTTTCATAAAGCCTACTTTTTCTGACTGTCGCAGGTTATGACTTACATTCCCCTTAAGGTCATTCATTAGCTCAATATCGTCTTCCCACTCTGAGTTTCTTATTCTAGCGGCCATTTTGAAATATAGTTGAACCTTTAAAGCAGCCACCCCCTATTAAGTGGCCAGATGAATCCTGAAACTATTATCAGTATAAATACTGTAAATAAAACCTGTTTAAGTGGCCACCTCTATTAAGCGGCAGCTGCTACCTTTCTGCCATGCATCCCGATGAGCTTTCTTCTATTGTTTTTGCCCCTATTTGTGGTAGTACTGACAAATGACTACATAAAGTCATTTAAATATCCTTATGAAAAGATTGATTTTGCAGCATCTTCAAAGCCTTTTTGCCATCATCAAACATCTCACTGTTTCTTTGTAGTATCGAGTGCCAGACCTCAACTTTCTTTTCAGTGAATAGCTTTAGAATACTTGCCTTTTTTGACCAGTGTTCTGGAAGGCGTCTGCACTGGTACGCAGAGTCACTCAAAAAAGACAGTGTTGATTTATTGTAGTACCTCCATTTCCAGCAAATGAAAATGATGGCTATTTGTGCCATAACTTTCTCATATAGCTCTAAGTTTCCACTTCTGATAATGTTATAATGATAGAAAATAAGGGGCAACAACTTGTTCAAGTAAGTACAAAATGGTAACAAACTCATGGTGTTACACTTTCCAAATTTTTGCAGTACTTTTTCTTTAATGGGTTGCCAACCAATCAGGGCAGCAATCACACATAGAGATATATTCTTGAATTTTGTTTCTAAACTGTTAACGTCCAAGCAAGCAGATTTAGAAACAAAATTCAAGAAAATCTTGGAAGGGGTAATTAAAAAACCAAGACGAATCTAACAAGAGCATTAACCATGTAGAAAATGTTCTCAAGCAAAAGATTGACTACACGTGAGAATATGCGGTGCTTAACGAGCAATACTCAAGAAAAAACAACCTAAGAATCCTTGGCCTAGAGGAGCATGCAGGAGAGAGCCTTGAAGAAACTTTGGTCAATTTTGCAAAGGAGCATCTCCACGAAGAAATCAACGCAGGAGAGATGGACATAATTCACAGAATTGGCCAATCAACGTCAACAGATGGTGTAACAAAACAAGACCAGTGATTATTAAGTTCCTCTCAAACAAAACCAAAATGCACCTTCTTCACAAGCGAAGGGAATTAAAAGGGAAAAAATGGTCTCTCAAGAGGATATGGCACCTGACATAGCAAAAAGGCTAACAAAATTGAAAGAAAAGAGATCTGTGGAATCGCCCTGTAGTAATGGCAAAGATCAAGTTCAAGTTGAAAGATGATTCAAGAATCCTGGAGCTCAAAGATTCGATGGACTTGCAAAACATTCATGATTAGTAAGCAAAACCTGTTCTCATCAAATAGCTCAACTGATTATTAAATGATTTGTCAAATTTGCTCAAAGAGAATTAATGTAGTGGAAACGTGTACTTAAGAATATCTTGTAGCATCTGCTATCAATCATTTCACCTACATTCCGTAAATAACTCAGACAATGAAAATCCCCACTGTGATCAGCCAGATGACACATGGTATTGTGCTAAATGTCTTTCGTTAATATTTAGTAACCTACAAGATCCTGATTTCTATAAGGAAGTTAATTCTGATTGTAAGCCCTATAATTTATGACTTGATGTTACTAACAATAGAAAACGGTTTTAAATCCAGTCCATTCTCTTTTGGCAACAACTGCACGATGATGATATCGGTCTAGACAGTAATTATATAATAAGACAAACCCCAAATAATGACAGATGCCATTATTACACTGAAGAATCTTTCAATAATCTCTTAGAAGACAAAGAGATAAAAAATGAACTCACCCTGTTCCATTTAAAGTTGAGAAGCATTAAAAACAAATTTGATGACTTCTGCACATATTTACATTCACTTAAAATAAACTTCTCCCTAATCGATATATCAGAAACGTGGATAACAGATAATACTGCTAATTTGGATATAAAGTTATAAACGTTAATCATAAAGACAAAGTTGGAGGAGGTGTGGGGATGTATATTTAAGACCATATACAATATAAAGTTAGAGGAGATCTTTCAACAGCCAAATATACTAGTTGGTTGTAGTTGGTGTATTATAGTGTCCCCCCTGATAGTAATTTAACAGAATTTGAAGAATTTGTCAAAGAGTTGCTTCACAAGATTAACAAGGAAAAGAAAGAATGTTATCTAATGGGTGACCTCGATATAGATTTACTGAAAACTAAGCAAAGTGCGGCAATTCAGAATATTCTTAATCAATTCATCTCCTCATTCTTTTGTCTACAAATAACAAAACCAACAAGAATAGCCTGCAAAAGTGTGACTTTGATAGACAATATCTTAGCAAACAGACTAAATGGGGGCAACTTAAGTGGAAGCTGGCACAAAATTGACACGTTTAAAGGGGCACTGTCACGAGCATAACTTCAAAAATTCAACAACCCAAAAACATGTTTACACCATTGAAAACCTATTAACAGTGATCAAGTTTTCTAAAATTACTGTACCAGTGTACTGAAGATAATGTAGAGTGATATCACTGTGATACTATCGAGAGCTTTAGATCTCAACTTGAAAAAGTCAGCAGGATTTTTCAAGTTTCCCTTTAATGATCCCAATGAATCATATTCCTTTTTTGACCAAAAATTGAAAATTTTACAAGGCCTTTCTGCTGAAAGTTTTGATAATAAAAGAAAACAAAATGAAAACTAAACCCTTGCTAACAAAGGGACTACTCAAATCATACCACATATTTTACCAACATAAAGATATCAAGGTTACGACAGAAACACTTTACTGTGAACTTAAAAAAGTAAACCTTTGGCTACAAGCAACTAAACTTTCATTAAATATAAAGAAAACTAGCATTATATTTAAAACTAGAAGGAAAAGAATAGGGGACATAATTGTCAAAATAAATGATACTGAAATAAACTGTGGAATCAACCAAATTTTTAGGAATACATAGTGACTCTAACTTAACATGGAAAGTTCACATCAACCATATTGTAAACAAAGTAGTAAAAAACTGGTATTTTGTATCAAGCAAGACACTTTTTTGCCTCCCAAGCACTGAGAACTCTATATTTTTTCATTAATTTTCTGGTTGTCGTCGAAATCGCTCTCAGACTCTGTGCCTCCGACCTCTTTAGACACTTTGTGGGTATCTAAAACAATAAGGCAAGACTACATGCCTATAAGTATAGCTACTGGATGGCAGAGATGAATGGCGAAAGCTTTTCCTTCCTCTAAGTAGTAAAGGGCAGCGGTTTAAGACCTAGCCAATCAGAAGCCAGGATTTTTGGAATGGTCCAATCAGAAAATCAGATTTGGGTCACCTGACCTTGAGCATATGCAATGAGATACCGGAAATGCATCACAATAGGAAAAACAATAGTAATTGAGCAGGATAGACCGCGAACTACTTTTGACGTCATGAGTTGCTACTACCTTTGTCACGTATTACAAAAACAGTCACACAAATAAATTTTCAACAACTCTATAATCTCAAAAAAATCCTAATTGTACAAGTTGACACGTATGTTGTACACTATTTACAAGCAAGGTGTGTGTGTGCATTGAGGGAATGTGTGTATGCACAGAAGTGGGAGGGACTTATTTACAGTTCGCACAAGAGTTTGACGTTCATGTCGTCCTGTTCGTCCCAGGCCACATTCAGCTCTCGTAACATTTCCTCCTCTTCCTCATCGTAGCGTAGGTATCCGTAAGGATACGAAAAGTAATTATTCGGGTCCACAACTCGTTTGTCAAAGACCAACTTGTAGCGCTTGATTTCGGTTACTGTTTCTAATTGTTTGGTGTTGACATCACGTGTGATCTTGTGCGGGTTGAAGACTGGAATCTCTCATGGTTCTTTTAGTGGGTCAGAAACTTCACAGATGACGTTTTCTTTGAGGAGTTCAAAGTTTAGTTGTTCTCGTCCTCGAGTGTTTAGGGAGAAACCACGGACCTTACATTCCACCTTACCGCGAGCCGTGCGATATCCATAGTGCTTTGGGCCAGCGGACGCGAACTCGACGATGTGATCACCATCTTCCAACTCGTCCGTGAATTCGCCTAGGTAATCCCCTAAGGGTAGACTCTTCTGACCTTCTTGACAGGAAAGAATGATCGAATCTGTGTCGAAATAAAGCACTTGGTCGGGTTCCAATTGACCGAGACCCTCTTGGTTCAGTTTGAGCCGTGCCCAACAGGTGGTGAAACAGGCAACGAAGATATTGATATTGACCTGTACTGGTCGCACAGGATTTCTAAAATCTCTTCATCTTCAGGATCCAAACGATAGTAGCCGTAGGGGTAGGTTCAATTATCCATGACATTTATTTATCAATGCGTATGAAACTCATTAACATTTTTCTTGAGTAAAGCGCACATTACCAACTAGAAACAATTATTAAACCAAAGCAAAACGCGAGCAACACAGCGAGCCAGCCATGTGACGCAACCTATTGACAGAATAACAATTACGTTGACAGTTTAATAGATTGATTGCTGGGAACTGGGTTTGTGTTCCTTTAATTGCACTTTCTCGGACTCTTGGTCCCAGGTCCCATCTGCTGATAACCCACATAATGTGGTGACATTCTGTCCTGTTTCTGCTTCTTTCTTTTTAATGCAAAGTCTTTGATTAATCCGTTCCTTGTTCATTGCGTAATAGCATCTCCAATATGCATTGATCCGTTCCCTGTTGTATTTCTAATATTTTCGTCGGTAACTGTTGACGCGCTCCTCGATATGCTCTTTGGGTCCTTTTGATTTGTTCGTGCTTTGCTTTAAGACGGGCTTTGATGATTTCGGCATTTTCTGTACGCCATCGTTTTTGCCGGGCCAGGATTCGCTCTCTGTTCTCTGTGTAATATCTCTTATGATAGGCGCTCTTGCTCACAGACTTCTGGTCACCCTTTGGTGATTGATTGGAGTAATTCATCTTGTGTGGCGTCATAGAAATAATGAGTAAAACCCCTACAATCACACTGTTTTAAAAGAGTCAGTGTTATTGTCTAATTGAGGGCATCATACTGAGGCCGCTTCCATTTCTTCTTCTTCGTCGTCATCATCCGACTTGTCGGGGAGTAATTGCTTTCTCATTACTCGGTTTAACAGGAATTTCCATTTTGCCACTGCCAACTCGGCCGCTTCGTCAAAGTCCATCTCCTCTTCGTTAATAAAGCGCTGAAGAGTTTTCATGACTTTACGATGAAGGGCATCGCGTTTGATACGGTGGGTCCATTTTAACCGCTGTAAATAGGTCCTCTGTAGCCTTCTTCTACTAAGAGGTAATAGGGCATTAAAAGCGGCCTTCTCGGCATAGTCTTGGGTTTTACCCTTATCGAGGAACCGTTTGACTTCCTCCATGTACGATTCTTTGAGATCTTCCCCCACTTGTTTACGTAACGGATCCCACGGATCAAAGTCTGGTTCATCATCGTCCGTTTCTCCTTCCTCTTCGGAGCTGCTACTATTCTCCTCTTCTTCCTCCTCCTCTTCAGGCTCCTCTTCGAGCTCCTCCTCTACGTTTTCTTCATTGCTTCCACCTTCCTCCTCGGTGTCAAAGATATCTGGTGAGTGGTCACTCATGTTCTTTTTCTTCACGTCAACGTTTCACCCAAGACAGCGTGCTTCAAATGAGCTGCAGTCGTTAGAGGTGATTTTTAATATACAATTAGTTCAAACATCCTCTCTCTTTCTTCGATACCAGCGTGGGTATCCTTCGTACGTCAAGAGGTGACTAAATACCCTTCCCCTGTCATCACTGGCGGGATGCAGATCCAAAGCCAAGTATCCGAATGGTCGTTCCGCCACTTTTTGGTACACCATCATTATGTCTGGCCAGTAGATGGGAAAAGCTTGGAGGAGTAAATTCTTCATGGCTAGTTGGTCGCGAGGATTCTTGAAGGCTATGATGTAGTGAGCGTTCCTGGAAATAGTCTTGGCGTATTTACCAGGTGGGAACATGTCTTGACACAAAAAGATGACGGTGATATTTTGATGATGAGAGTGTTTGGTGAACAAATCCAGCAACTCCTTGTCTTCACTTCCCTCTGTCCTGAGATCGTCCATCACAAGAAGGCTGCCGTTCGGAAACCACTTTTGCAATTGGGAGGTCGTAGGAACCCCTTCGTGAAAGTGTATTCCATGCCTTTTCATGTCCACGAAACCATCTTGCCAGGCCCCGTAGCAATAATGAATGGTCTCGGGGGGTTCACGGAACAACTCGTCTGAGTGATCCAATAGTAACAACTCTGTAAAACAAGACTTGCCACAGCCTGAGGGACCCACGACCAGAATACTAGAGGGTGTCTTGAACCGAAACGCTTCACCTGTTTCTATTCCTGTTGGGTTTCCATTTGACGTTTCAGTGGGAAATATTTTCTTCGGGGGAACCTCAAATCGCATTTGACATCTATATTTCTCGTGACGGCTTCTACTGTCTGCACGAGTAAATAGTCTTTGACAATAACGACACCAAAGGGACATGATTCTATTACTGACTCCTTCCTCCTCCTAATGAAAGTGAATTAAATCAAATAGCGTATTATTTTTAATACTTGACTGGAGAAATTTGGTGGTTATCGGTGTTTATTGGTGGGTATTGGTGGTTATCGGTGGTTATTTGGTGTTCATTGGTGATTATTGCTGGTTATCGGTGGTTATTTGGTGGGTATCGGTGGGTATTGGTGGTTATTGCTGGTTGTTGGTGGGTATTGGTGGTTATCTGGTGGTTATTTGGTGGGTATTGGTGGTATTTGGTGGGTCGGTGTTTTTTTTGTGTATATCGGTGTTTATTGGTGGTTGTTGGTGGGTATTGGTGGTATTTGGTGGGTATCGGTGTTTATTGGTGGTTGTTGGTGGGTATCGGTGGTTGTTGGTGGTTATTGTTGTTTATTGGTGGTTATTTGGTGGTTATGGCTGTTTTCTTTGGCGAACTAAAGTATGGTTCGTTTGTCAATAAGGTGTGAAAAAATTATAAATTAGTTTTACGTCATGGTTTTCCGTCTGCACTGAGTAGTCACGTAAACGCCAATTTAATAAAAATAGAAACCAAGGAGAGAAAGTAAATTTCATCGCTTAGTGGAAACTGAGAACGCAAGTTACTCTCTACAGTTGTCTTTACACAGGTCATGTTTTGTTTACATGTACAAAAACTTAATTATTATACAATCGGTTTGATTCACTGGAAAAT
This sequence comes from Meandrina meandrites, assembly GCA_963693305.1. NCBI lineage: Eukaryota > Metazoa > Cnidaria > Anthozoa > Scleractinia > Meandrinidae > Meandrina > Meandrina meandrites. Next base: position 33,553,299 of record OY855903.1, on the reverse strand, counting down.
TATAAATTAGTTTTGCCCCATGGTTTTCCTTGTACACAAGCAATCACGTAAATGCCAATTTAATAAAAAAAAAGGGAGAAAGTAAATTTCATCGCTTAGTGGAAACTGAGAACGCAAGTTATTCGATTCTCTAAGGTTGTCTTTACACAGGTCATGTTTTGTTTACATGTACAATAACTTAATTATTATACGATCGGTTTGATTCACTCGCAAAATAACTACCACAAGAAAAAAATATACTTTTGCAAAGAGATAAATTCAGTTATTCGATTTAATTAGGAATAACTTACCTTGCTATAAAATGTTCTCGTTCCTTCTCTGTCGCAAAGCCCAGTCTTTCTGTTAGAATTCGTCTTCCTTTGATGCAAGTATAAAAAATACAATCAAGGGCGAGAAATGAATTCAAAGAAATCAAAGTTAGAAGTAGTTGCGTACGGAACTTATAATTCGAGTTCGTTGTTCGATTTAATTAGGAATAACTTACCTTGCTATAAAATGTTCTTGTTCCTTCTCTGTCGCAAAGCCCAGTCTTTCTGTTAGAATTCGTCTTCCTTTGATGCAAGTATAAAAAATACAATCAAGGGCGAGAAATGAATTCAAAGAAATCAAAGTTAGAATTAGTTGCGTACGGAACTTATAATTCGAGTTCGTACGTCGATTCCACTGGACGTATAAAACTAAGTTCGAAAGCGCGCGAATGTGCGAGACTGATCCACTTCGCCCTCGCTTTAAAATTTCATCGTAAAATAATCTCTTGGCCGCGGCAATTTTGTTTGTCTTTCAAATTGATACCAGTTCTCTTTGAAGGCTGCCCAGATTTCTGTCTCTGATTGCTTTTTTGCCGCTATCTTTCTCGAAGTGAAGCGAAATACGCGGGAAAGAAAATACGTACCTTTCAAACGCTGGATCGCTTTGATCAATTCTCTTTGAAGCTTGTGAATCCAATTGTACCCGGGTTCTGCCTTTTATACACGCGCCTGTGTCACCGAAGATAATAGTTTCTCTTGTACTAATTGCATACTAATTAAAACCAGTGCATTAGTTGAAACTTTCTGAAATGCTTTGACGCGTGAAGTCAGCAAACCTATTGAACTTAAAGGCCAACGATGGCTTAAATCAGATACCTATTGAAATGTACGGTTGGTTAGTAAGCAGAATATTTCAAAAGCTAATTACTGCTTTCAAATAATCTGGTGATTAAATGACATTTAGAAAACAGCTCCCACCGAAGACGCCTTTGTTATAAGCTGTTGGTGGCTTTTCAACATGTAATTATCACTTTTTGTCTCCAGCGAACAGGGGAGCTGTTAATGAAATAAAAATGCGTGCCTATTTATTAATGCGATTTGAAAGTCGACAAGTAAAGAGAAGCTAATTACTCCTGCTAAATAATCCGGTGATTGAATGACATTAAAAAACATACCCCACCGAAAAGTACTTTGTTATAAGCTGCTGGTGGCTTTTCAACATGTAATTATCACTTCGAGGCGGCAGCGAATAGGGGAGCTGTTAATGAAATAAAAACGCGTGCCTATTTGTTAATGCGATTTGAAAGTCAACAAGTAAACAGAAACTAATTACTTTTACCAAGATTATCGAAGGATTGAATTACGCGATATTTATTGTTTACTGACGTGTGCCATTTTTTATAAGGCCACCTCGTTAACATGCATGTAAACACCAGAGTAAAATATTGAGCAATTGTTTGGTCGCTTATCTTTTGCGTTTGAAATCTGACAGATGCAGATTGTCACAGTTCCGGCGACGTTTAGTTTACTTTACACTCTGCAATTACACGATATAATGTAAGTCAATTCTTTTTAAGACAACTGTGCTCAACGCTTTGTTTATTGAAAGTTTGTAAGTAACGTGTTCCTCGTTATAAAAACGTAGTGAAGCGTTCTGCTTTGGTTAAATAATTGTATTTCCCTTGTTCTACTCAAGAAAAATGTTTATGAGCTTCATACGCATTGATAAATAAATGTTTGAACAAATGTTTTGGTGTGTAGTTACTTTACCTTTCTATCGTCTTCACCTACCCCTACGGCTACTATCGAGATGAAGAGATTTTGGAAATCCTGTGCGACTTGTAATCCCCAAGGTCCGGGTTTCTCCCTAAATACGCGAGGACGAGAACAACTTAACTTTGAACTCCTCAAAGAAAACGTCATCCGTGAAGTTTCTGACCCACTAAAAGAACCACGTGAGATTTCGGTCTTCAACCCGCACAAGATCACACATGATGTCAACACCAAACAATTAGAAACAGTAACCGAAATCAAACGCTACAAATTGGTCTTTGACAAACGAGTTGTGGACCCGAATAATTACTTTTCGTATCCTTACGGATACCTACGCTACGATTTGGCCGGGGACAAACAGGACGACATGAACGTCGAACTCTTGTGCGAACTGTAAATAAGTCCCTCCCACTTCTGTGCATACGCACATTCCCTCAATGCACACACACACCTTGCTTGTAAATAGTGTACAGCATACGTGTCAACTTGTACAATTAGGATTTTTTTGAGATTATAGAGTTGTTGAAAATTTATTTGTGACTGTTTTTGTAATGCGTGACAAAGGTAGTAGCAACTCATGACGTCAAAAGTAGTTCGCGGTCTAGCCTGCTCAATTACTATTGTTTTTCCTATTGTGACGCATTTCAGGTATCTCATTGCATATGCTCAAGGTCAGGTGACCCAAATCCGACTTTCTGATTGGTTCATTCCAAAAATCCTGGCTTCTGATTGGTTAGGTCTTAAACCGCTGCCTTATACTACTCCTCTAATTTCGAGGTGGCCATAGATGCTAACACTGATTTCAAGTACTTCTTTTTGTCAGAAATCATCTGTGATGACTGTATTTCCAACAATTCAGTTACTGTGTATTTGTTGGATATTATCCCATGTTCATTTAGCTTATTTAAGGCCTCATCTACATCAACAAAATCAGCGCGATTCTGGTAAGGGTTGATGCGTTTTGGAAGCATCCGAATCGTTTCCTCTGCAACCCTTTTGATAGTGACATGATTCTTTCATGAAGTGTGCAGTTTTGGTGCAAAGGTAGATGCAGGCATTGCTTCCAACATTTGCATTCAGGCTGCTTGTCAGTCAAAGTTAAGATCAGAAGAGATCCATATGCCTTGTATGGTTAAACTGCTGACAACTTTGTCCACAGTCTCTATTTCTGTTCCTAGATGATTATCTAAGGGCATTAATGATAATTTTCCATTTCCTTGCAAAAGTTTTCACACGGTGGATTCACTGTCACCTGACCAACTTGGAACTTATTTTAAAAACCGGTTTTTGCGTTCCAAACATAGAAGATATTTCTAGTAGTAAGTTTCCGATACTACTTTGAAAGCGCTTCAAAGAAGTGACAGAAGTCATTTTAATGCACGCTTAAGAATTGGTGCAAGAAGTTATCTTGCACCGCAAGAATAAGCAAGTGGTCTAAAGACGGTTAACACAACTTTTTTTGCGGTTTACCTGTGAAAACTTCCGTAATGCAAGAACTTGAAAATCTAACCTCTACCGTTCGAAGAGAGTCTTGGAATGTTAGCAAAATCTTTCTGGCACTGAGGTTTCCTTATCTGGCGGCGAATCTATACAGGCGCCCATGTGTAAACAATCGGTCGCGATGATGTTTCACGAATGTGTTTCCATTCATTCTTCGTTTAGTCAAAGAATAATACAACGCTAAAACTATTTGCAGCCGAAGGTCGCAAGAGAGAAAATGCCAATCAAGGGTAGTAAGGGAACTAGAATGCTGAATGGCGAAGAAGTAAATGCCTTTTCCGCTCTGTTTACATTACCATCGCCGTGAATGTAACACCGGCGAGTTGCCGATAAAATGCAAATACGTGCAAAGAGTGAATACCAGAATCTTCAAATTTGTCTGATGCATTCATTCATGTTCAGCAAGTTAAGAAACAAACTTTTTGTGTGTGCCTTTTCGTGACTGCTCATCATTATGAACTAAGCGTCAAGATAGCTGGACACGCTGTCACACTCAAATGTTAAACAACTGGAAGGAGCCGATATTTTCGTAATCACAACTCTGTCAGACATTTTGTAAATGTTACTGGAAGATAAAACATTCCATGTATATATTATTGTCATAGACTCCTCCATCTTATGTGAAACTTTCGTTTGATCATAACAAACCTTCACAGAGTTAACAAACAACTTTAAATGCGTATACCTTTCGTTGACTGTACAATGGCTTTAGCGCGAACGGCTGGTCGGTAACTTATTAAGTTTTTTGTTGTCTATAGATTTTCATTGAAACAATAAGCCTTCTTTCAAAACGCTAATATTTTGGGGGTTTTGCGAGACCACAAGCTCTCTGAGAGTATGCAGAGTCTATACAGTGTGGCAATTTGTCTTTGAGCAGCACATTCACATCATTCACGTGTGAGCAGCGAAGCGGCGAGATCGATCTTATCGGAATCAAAACAGGTTTTTAGCGATCACTTGTTTTTTCGAACCTGCATTTACTTGCTAGGATACTAAGTAGTGCCAAGTGTCCCTTGGGTAATTCTATCACTATGTTGCGCATGTGTGAAATGAATACATAATGAATGACACACTTTGACCGTGTTGAAGTCCTAATGGTACTTGGTCTTTCTGATGGATTCTGATCCCAGCATGCCTGCAGAAGTCTCGTCCACTGTCTTGAACAATCTGTGCTCAAACTGGACAGGTCCTTTTCAGAAATGGTCGGTCTCTGTCCTCTGAGTACAACATCGTATATGATGGTAGAATTTAAAGCCTCTCCCTCCCAAGGAGTCAAGTGGTTAGGAAGACTAAATTCAGCCATTACCATCCCCAGGCTATCAATATTGCTTTCAATCGATGGTCTAGCATTCCTCTCTAATACATGTAGTTCAGGAGCGGTGTAAGCGGCTGTACACATGCCCAAGTTCCCAGTGTTAGTTGCTGATGGTATGTCAGAAATCGACATTGTTTGAAACAGTGCACAATAACAGAATGCTGGAATTTGAAAATCTTAAGCCTTCCCGCGTGACGGGCTAATTATGTATGCAGTGAGAATAGTAAAACATTCTCACCGCAAACAATTGCCCTGACACGGGAGGCTAAGTTATGGGAGGATACCCGCTCCTGCCCCAGACATTCCGCTGTCAATTTCGGAAAGGGGGGCACGGAATGCAGAAAACCAAAATACCCCACTCACACAAAGAATCGTAAACTTTATTCCTTCCATCACTCAGAACCCCAACCCCTTCTTGTACATCTTGGAGCTAGCTAAACAGCAGCCTCCAAAGTAATGGGATGTGAGACCGGGGTTACCAAGCCGGAAGCTACTCTGGGGAACACGCTTTCTAATATTGTGAGGGAAGCGTCAGCATGTGAGCGCTGCATATATCTACTCGCGACTTCTCCACTTTCCCAGCCTAGGTATTGAGCAACCTCTTCCTGGGAACAGCCTAAAAGCCTTAGGGTGTTGGATAATCCTACCCGAAAACTCTGCGGAGTCTCTCCAGGATGGAGTTTGGACTGTAAAAGGTGTTTCCTCAACCGATTGTTAACCGCGGAACCTGTAAAGGGTTTGTTCCCCACCGAGCCATCACGTTCCGTGGCTCTAAAAAAGTACCCTTGATCCAATGAAATTTTCAGGCACTGGCACACCGTAATATAATGCTGAACCCAGGCAACCGGGCAAACCTTGGTATGAGTAAACTTAATCAAAGCAAAACAGCGAGGTGAGCCCTTGCGGATATTTTTAGTGAGAGTAAACTTGAGCAAAAAGCCTTCCCGATCCCTTAAACTAAAAATGTTGCAAGACTGAAGGCGACCGAGGTCAGAGGCCCTATCCCCGGTGAAAAAATCCACCACAAAAAATGTAGCGTCCCGAACGAGTATGTATTTACCTGAGCGTGAAAGAGGCGCGTGACTTAAAAGCAAACCTCGTAAGAAAGCTATGAATGAGTCTACGAAATTTATCGAAAAACAAAGGTACTGCTTGAACAGGTGTTATAGCCAAACCCGCCTGCTCCTGCCTGACAAATTTTAAGTAGTCCTTAACTGAGGGGTGGGCAACTGGGTTAGAACCATTAAGGCATCTAGATTATTAAACACGGCCCTCAAACGACCTATAAGGGAATCTACCGACCCGGCTGCCAAGCGCTTAGGACAGGTGCAGGAAGCCCTTGAACGTAAAGACGAATGTACTACAGTCCTTCCTGACTTATCCTTAAAAATTAGAAAGTTGACAATGTCACTAGCAGTACAAGAAGTCACTGTCCTAGGGGGAGTCAATGCACCCAAAAACTGGGAGAGCTGTTGCTCCAAAACGGATTTCTGCCTTTGGTAAGGGTTAGAGCGTATAACAGATTGACATTCTTTAAACCGTTCCTTGATCGCCGTTTCATCCACGCGAACAGTTGACGTAACAGCAAGGTGAAGTCCGGTCGATGTCCCACACGCCTGACAATAATTTGCATCGGAATCGTTAGGGTAAAGGCAGGCTGAACAGCGTCGGGCTGACTTCCATGGACGCATAACCTAAAAGAAGAGATCAGGCTGGCTTAGCAAACACAACGGAAGGCCCACAGATCCCACTGAAGCTCTTTTGAGTACCAGCGACGGCTGTTTTGAGAGGGAAACAACAAAATGCCATCTACGCCTTTCTTTCCAAAAAGGAGTCGATCAACAGTAAGTGACTGCAACAACGCCCACCAGAAACGTCGAGGCTTTAAATCCGGGACGATGATCGTAAAGGCACCATGAAAATCTTGCTCGAACATGCACTTTAGAAGGGGCGCAATTAGCACAAACGGTGAAAACACATACAAGTTGTGGTCCAAAGGCATAGACTGTGCGAAAACATTAATTCCGCAAGAGCCTGGAGTCGCACAAGGTGTAAAATGGGGCAAACACCGGCCTTGCCCATCGCGTTGACAATTGCTATCCAAAGACATAAGGTCGAAGGTGTGGGGCCCAAAAAGGCACTCGACGGGCTCCCAAGCCCTTTCTGACAACATGCAATCGATATCTGAAACCTTCCTGGAAGGGTTGTCAGCCAGGTTGTCACTTGAAGGAACATAATGCACATCAAGGCTGAAATTGAATTCTCTGCAGCAATCAAAAATGTCTTTAAGGACATTGTTAATGTCTTGGTTCTTACAACTGTCATTTGCCAGAGCAGACTTAAAAACGAGGCTATCAGTGTGAACATCCACCCTACACGAGCTGAGATGATGCCTGAACGAAAGGAGCGAATGCAGCAAAGCCCGAGTCTCTAAAACATTGATATCTTGCGAGCTGTCTATCCAGTAATCTCTCGACTCCAGACTGCGACCGTCCTGTAGCAGAGTACCACCCCAGGCCCTCTTGGAGGCATCACAATAAAGCGTAACCACTGCGTGGCGTTCAGTTCTCCATGGAAGGCAGTCCCTCCAATTATCAAGAAAACGCCAAAACTCTATCTCGGTGCAAAGAGTCGCCTCTACCTTGAGGGAAGGCCGAGAAGATCCTGAAAGGCGGGAGATCGCCCTAAAGACGTCGCGCACGTACAACTGACATCCAGGAATGGCAAGGCTAAAAGAAATGACCTTCCCCGAAAATCGTTGAAGTGTTTTCAATCCCACGTATGGAGACGAAAGAATGTCTTCCCTCAACGCCGCGAACTTGACTTTCTTGTCCTCAGGGACGAGGAAGGCCTGACGTACAGAATCACAAACAAAACCCAGAAAACGAACCCATGTCGAAGGAACCAGCTGCGATTTGTCAAGACCAATGAAATATCCAGCCTCGATGAGCAGATAACACATAATATAAACTGCTGCCTTAGCTTGCTTGAGAGATGGCTCGCGACTAACCCGCAATGGAGAAGTAAAAAGTTGTCCAACATGCCGATCATCAATGTACTGCGAAACTGGGACTCCGTGAGACCGTGCGGAGGCCGAAACTGCAAGTCCGAGCTTATGGTAAATAAACGCGCTGGCCTTCCATCCAAACGGCAGTGTACGAAACACAAAATAGAAACCATGCCACTAGGAGACGAGGGATGAAGCAAGACATGTTGATAACCACTCTTATCATCACAGGAACTCTGGAAGTGACCAGGGAGAACATATCGTGGCAAATCGCAAAGGTGGTCAAACCTGAATGGGAGGTCACGAATCCATAAATTGAGATATCGCTCATTGTGACACAACCGCGGCTTTGAAGGCTCGACAGTTAGTGGTAAACCAAACGTGGGGGCACCATACTATCCACTGGGCCCCAAACTGCTAAAACCCCCGCGGTGACCCATTGTATTATGGATTCGGAGACAAACTGGGAAAACTTGGCTGTGGTAGGCAAGTTCTTTAGCATTATTGGAGGAGGATGTTCGGAGTCGTACGCCTGTCCCTTGAAATTCCCCCTAAAAGGCCTGAAAAATCGGTCGACGCAAACTCCATCTTTGATAACCTCCAAAAGGTCAACTTCAGAACAGGGCGATTTATCAAGAAGGCCCTGCCAAATGGACGGCTTGTTATGAATATTGCAAGCCCTGAAGTGGGCAGGGTCGAAGAAGCGCAAATGAGCTAGATTACCCAAACCCGGACGCGATGCCACCAGCTCCAGAGGAGGCAAGGGGCCAACAAAGGGAGGGGCTCCCTGTGTTATGCAGCGAAGAGGCACATCTCCTGCAGAGACGTGTAGCTGAGCCATACCGAGTCTTGAAATAAACGAAGAATGATTTGATGATGATTTGCGAAAGGGAAACGAAAATGAGCTGAAACAAATAACCGAAAAAGCTTAAAGGGAACCCAACCCTTTGTTGACCCCAGGCTCCGAACTACAATCTTGGACAGAATAAAAAGAGAAATTAGACCCCCCCTCCCCCCGAATCAATGATGAATCGCCGCAAAAACCAAAACGCGCCCATTTTCCCATCATTGAAATTGGGGGGAGGGGTGGTCCTAATTTTTCATTTGAATTGTCCAAGATTGTCTCCAAGGTGTCAGCGTGACAATAAAAGGTGCAGCATCAATTAGAAGTTCATCTATCAATGTGATTATCGCGATAAGTGAAAAGGTCTTTGACGCAGTGAAGCGCGTCACAGCTTTAATTGTAGGCGGGAAAAATCTAAGTTAAGGCATTACAAGTTGGATATTTTGGGAAAATCAGACTAAATGAAAGGCGGTTTTCTGGAGCAATATTTTCCATTTTCTTGAGGGAGTTAAAACGAATTATAGCAGCCATCGCAGAACAAAAATTAGCATGCCATCGAGGAGAAGAATACCGGAGGAAACAAAAGCTACTATCAAAGTGCTGAGGTCTACCACTGATCTCACATTAGATGCAATTGCCAAACGATGCGGGGTTTCCACAGCAAGTGTACACCGCATAATGACCACGAGAGACACGGTGCCTACAAATAGAAGACATTTTCGCGGCGCAAGGAGAAAGATAACTCCCCAGCAACAGGCGTCTATTCTGGAGAGCATTGGCGAATTAAGAGACCAAGAGGGGTCATTTTCTTCGCGACGCCTGATGGAGCGGGCGGGAATTCGGCAAGTGAGTGATCGAACCGTTCGGCGCCTGCTAAACAGAAATGGCTATTTTTTCTTGCAAGCGCGTAAAAAGGGACTAATGACCGAAGCTGATAAAGGCAAAAGAGTGGAATTTGCCTCGATGATCCAAGCGAACTACCCTCCGACTTTATGGACAGATACAATCGCATTTTACTTAGACGGAGTGACCTTCGTTTACAAATCGAACCCCCTTGATCAAGCCCGCGCTCCAAAAGGACGAGTTTGGAGGAAAAAATCAGAAGGCCTTAAGCAAGGGTGCTTGGCAAAAGGAAGTAAAGTGGGTACGGGAGGACAAGTTGCCAAAATGATGGTTGCCATAACTCACGGAAAAGGAGTACTGATGCGCGAGAGATATGAAAAGATGGATGCTCAATATTTTGCCTCATTTATTGACCGGCATTTTGACACGATGTTTGCTCGAGCCGGCAAAGGATTGTCTCGACTCTGGCTACAGGATGGTGATCCATCTCAAAATAGCAAAATGGCCCGCAATGCAATGGCTCGTTATCATGCAGAACTTTTAAAAATACCAGCAAGAAGCCCAGACTTAAATCCCATCGAGAACGTCTTTCACATTGTGTCGAAGAAGCTGGCGAAAGATGCCCTTTTCCGAGGTATTACACATGAGTCATATGAACAGTTCTGTAATCGAGTACAGACAACAATCTATGATATTTCTCCGCAGTTGATTGATAAAACTATCGAGTCCATGAATGGTCGAATTACGGAGATAATTCGAAATAATGGCGAAAGACTGAAGTACTAGAATGAAATGAACTCTTAAGAACGCCCATTTGCACTAAGCTTGAATAATATCTATACGTTTCTGGGACGGTTTCCAAGATATTTTCTATGCTCTGAGTGTGGTTTGAATCGATTTCAAACGGTTTAGGACGATTTTGACTCTCCGTAAATTAAGACTAAGATATGACTATTATTTTAGTAGGACCAGAAACCGTGCTAAATCGAAAGAAAGCGTCACAAACAGTTTGAAAACCATCCCATTTTTTTCTCTTGGTAAATAAAAATCGTATTTGATTCTTTAATAGAAGGAGAACGTTTGTTTAAACAGAAAATAACGTGAAACAAATAACCGAGCGAAGCGCATAAAGAGCCTTTCAATTAGACACTAATGTAGCTGATTGACACAGTGGCGCAGCGCGAAGTTAGTTTGCGCGCCGTATAACAGGTACATCGGTCTAGGGTTCAATACTAGTTGATATGTTTTTTTTTTTTTTGGAATTTTTGGTCGGGTTTTGGTTTTTTGGTTAGTTTTTTTTTTTTTCTTTGGAGGGGGCTATTATTCTTCATTTTCCTAACTATAGTGGATTTGTTATTTTACAATAAAGCCCTAAGAGGGGATAATAGTTTTTAACCTATTGTAGTCATAGATTTTAATAATTGCATGTCTTAATTCCATTTTTTTAGCTAGTTTAATATTTTTACTCTTTTTATCTTAGTACTGAATTTCTGTATTTACATCATTTTTCCTTTTATCGTTTTTATCCTTTTTAATCATATGCAATTGTAAGCGCATTGACAATTCTAAATGCGCAATAAGAACCTTTTTATTCTTCTTCGTATTATTAAAGCTTGCATTAACCAGATAGAGTTGTACTTTTTGGGGGTCAGGTCACTTTCTTTTTCCTTTTAATTTCTTCGAATTGCTGCGAGTTCATTTTTCTCTATTTATTACATAGCTCTTGAAAATACTGCTTACCATAAACATCCCTTAACATAATGAATACCGCTGCATAGGGTATGTTTCCATTTACAATAATTTTCTCTTGCTTTCACTTTGATCAGTAAACTCGCCAACTTACAAGTGATTACATATTAAGTATCGTGTCACTTCAAGAAGCACTACATACAGTGTTTTTAGTGCTCGAGAATTAGTTTGGCGAAGCAGCGTGCACATGGTGCTATTGCGATCTGATCCCTTCACTTCTATTGGACAACACACCAGGCTTACACACCACTATGCATATTAAATATTCATATTTATGGAGTACATAACATCCAAATCAAAGCATATTCTCGTGTTACTATTTTATTCAAATCACACTCATGCAAAGAGTTCATTTTTTCAAAAGAGGCGAACGGTATCTCTCTTTTCATTTGTTTCTCCACGTGCGTCGTCATCATCCACGTGTAGTTCGACCCTATTTAGCTTCTGGTTAGCTTCTGGTCACGCAAGTATGGACCTCAGACAATCTTGGACAGAATAAAAAGAGAAATTAGACCCCCCCTCCCCCCGAATCAATGATGAATCGCCGCAAAAACCAAAACGCGCCCATTTTCCCATCATTGAAATTGGGGGGAGGGGTGGTCCTAATTTTTCATTTGAATTGTCCAAGATTGTAGGTCCGAAATTGAGAGACTGAGAAGGTTCCCCTGTGGTCAACTGGGCAAGGGGCAAGGGAAAATACCCACCCCGAGGCAAAGAAGACAAGTTTGAACAAACAAAGAAAAATATTTAATACAAAACATACAAAATCCTTGAATTATAGAATTGTAAACACAATCATTGGCGTCCACGCCCACGTCCAGGACCACCTCCACATCTGGACTTGCAGTTACGCGCAATGTGTCCCCATCCTGCACAAGCGTAACACTGGACCGAATACGGGGCAGACTGGCGCAAGGGACGTCTTGCCTGGAAACTTGGAGAGGGCACCTTGGACACCCCCTTAAGAATCGACGCAGCCTCCTTGGCCATTTTAGCTCTTAGGGGATCCCCAACAAGACCAAGCATCAAACGCTGAAGATGGTCGGCGCTGAGGGACGGCTGCCTAGCCTTTACTTCCTCATGCGCCGCGGCGTATTCGTCCGCCTTCTCGTGCGCCTTCGTCCTTGCCAGGCGTACAAGGGTCTCCAAAAGCTCGATAGCTTCAAAGCGATCAAAGAGGGACGATGGCCTATTCAGATGCCTTCTAAGGGCTAGCAGTGCATTAGTGCAACTTTCAGCAGACTTCTCCTGCTCGAGAAGTTTAATTTTGTCTTCCAACAGCCTGATACGGTCAACTGGCTGTTGAAGAAAAACGTAAGGGGAAAATAAAGGATGTCACCATGACATAAACACTATGGCACAAGTAACCACAAACTGCACGGTTTACCACACAAAAGCTGCGGGAAGCAATCAAAATTATCGACCAGACCAGCACAACAGATAGTGAAATCATGCTGCAGATCTTAGGTCCACTGCCTCAACGCACTTATACTTTAAAAGCGAAATGAGTGCACCTAAAACGTGCCACACCCTCAGACTGCGGAAAGCTATACAAGCAGAAGAGACAATGAACTAAATAACAAACTAAATAAACAACAAGAAAAAACGTATCTACAACCTGAGGGAGTCTGAAAGCTTAACAATAATTAAGTAATTTACCTAATCAACTGAAGACCCAGACTAAACAATCCACAGCCCTCCAGGCTGTGAAAGCTCTACAGACTTTTGGCTCTCCGGGCTGCAGTCAAAGAACAATTGACAGCTCTCCAAGCTGTTGGCTCTCCAGACCGCACTTAAATAACAACTTACAGCTCTCCAGACTGTTGGCTCTCCAGGCCGCATTTAAATAATAATTCACAGCTGTACAGACTTTTGGCTGTCCGGGCTGCACTTAAATAATAATTTGCAGCTCTACAGACTTTGGCTCTCCAGGCCGCACTTAAATAATAATTTACAGCTCTCCAGGCTGTTGGCTCTCCAGGCCACACTTAAATAATAATTTACAGCTCTCCAGGCTGTTGGCTTGCCAGGCCACACTTAAATAATAATTCACAGCTCTCCAGGCTGTTGGCTCTCCAGGCCACACTTAAATAATAATTTACAGCTCTCCAGGCTGTTGGCTTTCCAGGCCATACTTCAAAAATTGCGTACCGCTACAGGTTTCTGGCTCTCCGGGCCACACTCAAAAAACAACATACAACCCTAGAGGTTGCCGGCCCAACGGGCCATATAAACATAAAAAACTTGAACGTATAAAGCAGTAAGCGCCGACCTTAAGATAGTTCGAGGCACGCGAAAGGTGGTGGCATAGACTACATGAACGCGAAAGAGCAACGAAACAACATGAATAACACAGTAAACCGCAATGAAAAGCGCGAAACAAGCTACGAAACAAACAAAAAATAAGAGAATGAAAAAGGACAAATATGCAAAAAACTGACCCCAAAAGAAATAAACAGCCCAAGAGGGCAAAAAACTTGTAAAACAGCGAACCAAAAGCACAATAAGACTAACGAGGTTGAAAATAAAACAAAAGGGAATCGCACCTTGTGCCAAAAAAGCCGTAAAACAGTGTTAAAGATAGAAAACCGAACAAGGACACTAAGCTAGCGAAAAAACTACCAAAAACCCGCATGCAATAACGGCCAAAAACGATGATAGGCCAAACAACACGAAGAAAAAGCCAGACAAGAAAATGCGAGGAGGCGAACAAGCAGGCCAGCGTAACGACTAAGCGCGAAACCTAACCCGCACCGCGAAAATCCAAAACGTAACATAAGACTAAACACAGAAATGAAAATCTACCTCTTGAACAACCGCAGGAGCCGGTGCAACAGGTGCTGGTTCAACAGCCGGTACAACAACGGGTAATGGATCAGGAACTGGCGCCGCCGGAGCTGGCGGCAAAGGCAAAACAGGATCGGCCTCAGCCATGAGTGCTGGTGGCGGTCAAAAAACTAGAAGAAACCTTTATGGTGATTCAACCGAACTCCGTTAAACTGACCACGAGGTGACTGAAACTTCGATATTTAAAGTAGAAGGCTGCAAAGCATCACGCTAACAGTGCGCAATAACAGAATGCTGGAATTTGAAAATCTTAAGCCTTCCCGTGTGACGGGCTAATTATGTATGCAGTGAGAAAAGTAAAAACCTATCCATCTACCTCTATTTGTTTTCCCAGCAATTCAGTGAATAGAAGTGATAGATTGAAATTGAGGCAAAAGTGCTGAAGAATGTTAGGATGGATAAGTTTCTTCAAGCAAGTTAACTCCCTTGCTAGCTTTAACTTGTGTTTTGCATTATCAATACCATGAATTCCTTACATTCCACCTCCTTTACTAAACTTCTCTTTAAATACTTGAGAGGTCGCACCACTTGCAATCTTTTCTCTACCTAACTCCACCGCTTCAGGATCTATCAAGACACCCTCTCCTCCCACCTTGATTCCAATCGTTTTGTCGTTCTTCTTCGGAGCAACATTCTTCTCTTCAATTGAATTACCTAAAGAGGCGTCTCTATAAGGAACAATTCAATGTTGAAATGCGTGTTAACAATAAACAAAAACTTTCAATATTAATATCCAGCCTTTCTTTCTATCTCTCTTTTTTTCTTTCTCCAGAAACTACTTCTTAGGCACTTTTTATGATGGGGACTGGAAAAAAGTGAGTTGCCATGGTAACATGTCAAAGGACAGTTCAAGGTTAAAGTGCCCAGCCAATGTGCGCTGTACTTCACATTGCACTATAACCATTAACGGAAAATTATTTTGCGATGTGTAATTTCCAAGAAGATATAACAATTCCTGAACACAGTGATCCAGAACAATTGGATTCAATTCCAATAAATCAGAATGTTAATGTGACACATACTCTGCCTTTTAAAGTTCTGGGTGTGGCCTACTCCAAACCCACAGAATCAGTTAGAGGCTGCCCATGACCATATGTATGATGCAAATGGAATTGTCTATGCCAAAGTGTTTCCAGAGCCTGAAAACGCCTATGACAACAAAGCAATTGCTGTTGCAATTAAGTACATTAATGATGATTGGTGTAAAGTATGTTACATTGCTGCAGAGCTAACCAAATATCTACATGCAGTGTGGTCGGATGGCTTAGATTTCGAAGTCAATGTAAAGCACATAAAGTTTAGGACTAGTTACATGAAAGTAGGTTTTTATATGACTATAAACCTGGCCAACAAAGGAGAATGGGAGCCTGAAGTAATAAGAGCTGCCAAGAAAGTTCAGTGAAAGACTTTGTGTGAAAATGGCTACAGTTGTCAAACACAACATAATTTTATCATGTAACTTATGTTAATGGTTATTGTTGACATGTTAACTAGTTTACCTATCAGTAGTGAATGCTCACGTGCAATGTAGGGCGAAACGGATCAAGATTGCAACCAGATGATTATTTGTCGTGCATTGTGCAGCCTTGTTTCCAGCAGTTGTAGCATGTTACACAATGGTTTGAAATCTATGATGCCTTCTAGATATCATGAGGGCTGCTGCTGTACAGCAACTTTTAATTGCATGTGAAAGGGGTTGTCAGGGCTATAAACGTTTTTTCAATGTAGTTCCTAGGGTCTAATTACTCCAAAGTAGGTTAACTTGACTGTGAACAAGACCATTAACTTTGGTTTAGTGCTAACCCTGCTTTGAGTAATCGGACAAAGAACTTGGTATAAGCAAATCACAGGTTAATTTTCAATAATATAATTTAGTACTTAACTAATAGACATTTTACAGTTGTCTTCTTAGTGACTTGGCCTTTGAGTGGAAGCGAGGCTGAAGGTGACCTTGTTGTGATTAAATTTACCTAGTTAGCATGTGAAATGCATTATTAACATATGAAAGACAGAAAAGTTTGTATCAAAGCAAGGTCACCTCAGGTTTACTTGCACCCAAAGGCAAGGTCACCAAGCACACAACTGTAAAATGGACTATTATAGGCTTAGGCAGGAAGGTATGCCGAACCGACAAATGTACCCAGGAGATGTGATAGTTGGCACTGGCTGAATGAAAAGGGATCTGAATCGGTTTTATGAGGTGATTTGAGTAAAAGAAATGCATAAAATGTAAATGAATACGATGAGATAAAGTTCAATGCAACTGAATCAACTTTACTTCAAGACAAACGTTTCAGCATGAACATGTGTAGTCTCCTTCGCAGCCATTGTTTGGGCTTGTCATGCAACGTTCCGAGGAATACAACCAATACCATCCTTACAAAGATAACATTACAACTATTCTAAAAGAATCATATATGTGATTGGCCATTAGAAATAGGGGTATTCTTCCCAACTCGTATAAAATGAACAATAAAAACAAGAACAACAACACGTGAACTAAACATGCAAACTGGAAGGTTATATGTCAAATTATGTCCATCTGCATTGCCGAAGCACAAGACAAATGATCCTTTGGGGTTAAAGTTCATAATCTCTGATTGTAACTGAAACTTATGCCTTGTACATGATGATCAAAAGTGTAATAATGAAGATAACATTACAATTATTCTAACAGAACCATTTATAAGCGATTGGCCATTAGAAATAGGGGTAGTTTTCCCACATTGTAATTGTCCACTCATATAAAATGAACAATAAAGATCACAAGAACAACAACACGCGAACTAAACATGTAAACTGGAAGGTCCATCTGCATTGCAGAAGCACTAGACAAATGATTATTTTGAGGTTTAAGTTCATAATCTCTTGTAATAGAAATTAATGCCTTGTACATGGTGATAAAAAGTGTAATAAACATTGACAGTTACGATCTGCAATGTTTCAATTTTGTTCAGTGTATAATGGACAGGATGTACAGTTCAGGAGATTGCTAGTACTTGGTTGTTGTGAGTGTAAGTTATGGTTGCATTCACACTTAGAAGCATCTCTGTCAGGTTTTCTTCTCTCAGCTGGCTAAACTCTTTGTCTTGACCTGACTGTGCTTTAGAAGAAGCTGTAAAATCTGAAATCAAAACCAAAATACATGAATTTACTGTAATGTTTTGTTCTGTTTTCCTAACCAGGATATGCAAAATCCTGGGCATGAAGTGTGTTCACATGGAGGTGAGGGATCCTGGTTAGCAGGCCAGTCTCTCTAGTGAAGTATAAGCATTCGCATTCAGTGTGATTACCCCAATGTGCTCAATCTATTCCAGATGAACAAATGTCATGTTCAAAATTTTCAAGGCGTTGCAGTATGCGCCCTCATAATAGGGACTTTAAGATACCTGGACGGCAGACCGAAAGTAATTTTTCACATGTAGTCTATATTGCACATTCTTGCTCCGTCCAGCTCCGTCCACCGCTCATCAAGGACGTGAAAGTGCCTGTCTTGTGCTCTTTGTACAATTTCCTTTATAAATGCTATTATTTTTTTAATTCTGTTACTTCGCTAGGTGGCCCTTTATGTTATTTTTTCATTTAGTACTAATAAATAGTTAACTGGTGTTGAGTTTTATTCACGGTTGCGAGTATGTTTGCTTTGCCCTACAAGCTCATGGCAAAGCCACGCGAGTGAAATTATGACTTTTCTTGCTAGTGTTTCTACAAAAATTTCACTCAGAATTTGTACCCTGTGAATGAAAATATTGCTATCTAGTTCAGGCTAGCAGCGCCAAATGCTTTTCTTTGATTCGCATGTTTTGTACTAAGAAATAGTTGTAATTTGTATTTACAGCTCAAAATGGAGTGGAAGGAAGAACACGAAATTCTTCTTTGTCGTGAAATTCTCATGTCTCAGCCCTTTCAGTTCAAAGAAAGAACAGTCGAGAGAGAAAAATTTGGGACAAGATCGCCAATCGATTGAACTACTGTGAGACCGTGAAGTTCCGCGTGACCAAGCGATGAGTGTGAGAAAGATTCAAACTCATCAAAGAGAAGTTCAAGCGTAAAATTCGCGAGGAAGAAAATGCATCAGGAATTGATGTAGAGCCTGCTTCCGAACTCGAGCAAGCTCTGGAAAACATTTGCTCAATGGAAGAGTCTTTCCCGCCAGAAAAAACAGAATCCAAGCAAGCCAAAGCCGCAGAAAATAAAGTCAAAGCAGAGGAGATACGAAAGAAAGCAATGGAAAGTTTCAGTGAAACCAAAGCAAGAATGGCCAGTGACGAAGCTCTGGCAGAACCGAGGAAGAAAAAGAGAAGGGGAGGCAACGAATCCATTGATTTCCTGAAAGAGAAATCTGAGCAAGAGTTAGAAGTCAGGAAAGCAGAGCTTAAGTTCAAAGAAAAGGAACAAGAGCGTTTATTTGAGCAGCAAAGAGGGATGATGCAACTGATGCAAAGTCAACAACAACGCATGGTTGAGCTATTCGGCAAATTGGTAAACAAGCTTGATAAATAGCTCAGTATTTTCTTGCTGTTTTATTGCATTTGAAACTTTTCTCGGGTTTCCTGGCTTAAGTACTGGACTTATTGTTTACACTGTTGAACAAAATCTGTTGTTGTTTGACAGAAATACCGAGTCTTCTATTTAAGCTTATATGACTGTCAAGGGTCTCTGCATGTATTATGTACTTGGCTCGGCTGTAGTTTCTAGTTTGAGCACTGGGCTAATTTTTTACATTACTGTAATTGTTGTTGTTTCATGAAAGTACTCAGCCATTTTTTTTTCCTTTGTTTGATTGATCTGTTGTTTATTTATATTGGCATTTAATACTTTTCTTAACTCTGACATAAAATAGTAGTGTACCTGTCTATTAAAGAAGAAACTGTGGGAAAATTGTTCAAGCAAAATATTCCTCAAGTGCAGGAGGATCTAATTCGAAATCAAAGATCTCTTCGAGATTCGCCTATTTTGCATAGAGTATGCGTTGGGGAAATGTTACTATTGAAAGCGATTTGCGATGCATTAACCCATTGACTCCCAGTCTAGAAGGCTTTTATTAGCGCCCACCCACCCCCCTCTCTCCTCCGCAGAGGCTCCTTCAGTGGAGGGGGCGAAAAAAAAAACAAAAAATGAAAAATAGGGGAGCGCAGGGGACGACGGGAAGAGCGAAAAGGCGGGAGCCTCTGCCAGATAATGATTTCAAAATGGCGCCCGATTTCCGAGAGAGTCTGGGCCGAGGCTAAGTTCTTCATGGAAATTTACAACATGGTGGTGGAAGCTGAACATGCAGTTCGAGAAGAACGGCAACTTTTCTTGCACTCTTATCGACCTTTCAGTCTGCGAAGAAAAATGGAAAAGCTTTGTGTTATAAGTGTTTCGAAAGCGACGGCAGAATAATGGTTTGAGGCGGCACTTATACGCATGATGCATCACAACACCAGCTATCGATGTCAGATTCTGTTCGTGGGAAATGCAGGGCACGTTTTCAAGAGTTTCATGCAGATGAAACCGCTAAAGTTATCAATAAGTTGAGCAACCAACGAGTGCAAACGGTTCGTTCATTTCCTTGTTATGACATACATCTAGGCGACTGCAAACGGTTCGTTCATGTCCAATTTAGTTGGCAGTTGAATTTTAATGGAACACACAAATTATATTCCATAAGTATTTTTGGTGTTTTCAGATTCTCTGGACACACTTTAATTCACTTGAGAAAAAAAAAATTACTCACTTAAAAAATTACTCACTTAAAAAAATTACTGTGTTACTCTCTGGTTCTAATTGAGAGTCATTGGAACATGGACAATTTCAACCCCCTGACATTAAAAGAATAAATTTTCATAAAATTTGTAAAGAAAATTTTGCTGAATGACAAGAGTTTCCTCTTTGTTTTTCCCACATGCTCAGAGTGAAATTATAATATGATCAGTAAAATGTGATGGCTCCAATCTTTTTTCAGGATTCAAACTTGATTTCAAATGGTTAAAAGATGCATTACTCCTGCTACAGTGTACATTTGTTACAAAACAGTCAAGGGCATTTCCTCATAAGCAAAAGAAACTTGGAGCTTCCGAAATTAAATAGGAGATGTTTTGAATGTATTAGTTACACCCCAGCTGATAGGCTTATGTAACTGTGCAAAAATAAAAAAAATAAATAAATATACATCTTTTCAAGGCAACTGTTTTATTCTGCATTACAATACCTTTTGATATTAAATTGTAGAGGGGTCAGGGGGCATATACTACCTTAAGGGTACTATAATTTATTGTATAACAGTTGTACATTTGTTACTAATCGTTGCATACATTTGTTGCTGTAGTACCCTATCATTTTCTCAAGTGCTGAAATGTTGTGCATCTGCCTCAGAAGAAAATGTTAGCAAAATCTTGAAATTAGTTAGCAACAACTAGTAGGCTAAGTGCTCCTCTGGACTTGAAAATTCTGCAGTCAATAAACAAGTTGGTGATGTGCATGATACTTGTTCACCCCCTTCTTTGAAGCTGAAGGGAATTTGTTAGCTGATATTACAGCAATCAAATAATAAAGACACAAAGCACTTATACTTTGATT
Source organism: Meandrina meandrites (assembly GCA_963693305.1). Taxonomy (NCBI): domain Eukaryota; kingdom Metazoa; phylum Cnidaria; class Anthozoa; order Scleractinia; family Meandrinidae; genus Meandrina; species Meandrina meandrites. The sequence goes on along the minus strand of OY855903.1, from coordinate 33,532,612 downwards.
TCAAGACACCAAAAAATACACAAAACAAAATAAAATAACTAGTGTAATTTTGTCATTTGCTGCACGATATGGACACGTGGTACATCGAAAAAAGAATTGCTGGAACAATCACATTGTTGATTTATCATGAATCAAAAGGTAAATTGAATGTCATGCAACCAGTGGATAGAATATTAAACAACTGACCAAAATAAATTATCTTCACTATTCCTAGTGAACAGTTAATAAATGTGGTTCCAACTTTTAAAATCTATTTTTTCACCCCTTTAAATGTTAAAATTTTCTTACTAGAGTTCAATCTTGATCATGCTTATTATTTTTTTTTTAAATCTTGATCATGCTTATTATTTTTTTTTAAAATGAGACACTGCATGCTGATCGCTACTGCCATTAAATTGATTTGCACTCTTAGGAGTGAAAGATTTAAAAAAATGTACACCTAAAGATTCGTTATCACTGAATGAAATCACCATAAAAAAAGATAGTTTACTTTCAATTGCAAGATCACCATAAAACAAGAAACAAGACTTAAGTTTAATTCCCACTGAAGTCAAGGGTTTATGGTCATTTCACCAATGTATAGTTTTGCCAATGGGCACTTTAATAGTCTATTTCCTCATGCTTAAGAGAAATATTCACCCCCTGGTGCAGTAATACCAAGTTGAAGTCTCGCAGTTGTAGACTCTATTGCGATTTACTACAGTTGATTTATTAATCTTACATCAATATGAGAAGTTAGGCTGCTGGCGAGACTAGCACCTTAGCAAAACAACCAGTTACCAAGTGCCAAAGAATTAAAATTATCAACACTTTTGCTGAGTGTTTGAATGCATACATGTAGCTAACAATTTTGGCCAGAATAACAATTATGGATGTTCTAAGGTGAGTTATTGATGACAACTGGCTTTGCAGTTCCTTTCTTCAGTTTATATAATCTCTTGGGAATTTGTTACCTAAAATAATTTCTTTCACACCTGTTCAGGTTTTATTTGACATCTTAGTTAGCTTCAAAGTTATGTCATAGCGTAACCAGTAACTGTATATTCCTTAAAAGTAAGACAAGAAATCTATATAACCCGTTGTAGCCCCAGATAAGAGGCCTGTATAGCCGTCGAATCCTTTAGCACTGCTTTAGTTGATCTTTGATGTCTCTTTCGGCTTGGCTCATTCGCACACTTGGAACTCGGCGTCAAAGAATGCTTTCCTGAGGATCCACCAGCTCTATCCCTTACTGGAGTACTAGTGATTGGCTGACATGCGTCGTCGTTTTCGATTTTTAAGGATGGTATTGAAAAAACATAGTTTATTAGAAGGCAAACTGTTCCAAAAAAAATCCAAAATGGCGGACATTCACACCAAAATCTGAACAGGCCAAAAAAAAAATGATAATAAGGATCGAAACTTCACCAAAACGCGTCTATTTACCTTCTATACTTACTTAGATCTTTAAAAGAACACTCAAAGTCGTCCAAATCGTCGTCTCCTGCAGCCATAATTAAGGAATGACCACAGAACCGCAAATCTGTCTGGAGAACCGCACATTATCTGGGGCGCGATCCATTCAACCAAAAATTTCGGTTTGAGTTTCCAAAATTTTCCCGTGCCCAAAGGAACGGTATTTTCCACTTGACTGAACCGGTCACGTCAAAATGGCGGGTTTGCTGTTTGAGTTGTTTGTTACTCGAGTACGATTTCAAGTAAACAGACATTTTTAATCTTGCGAAGCAACAAGGAGATGATAATTACCTGTTAACTTGTTCCTGAGAAGAGGTAAATTTACCGGTAGTTACATCTATGACTATTTTGAACTCAATCTTTCGAGATATCTGTCTGTACGCCCGCTGTACGATTTATTTTCATTTACGTTGCGATTACATGACATTGCACTTGACAAGATCAAGAAACTTCTCTTCCAAGAATTGTACGAAACGTGTCGTCGCGTCACTGACATTGAAATGTGTCATGAGAATTATTCTATGTCGCGTAAAATGAAGAGACATACGTATGGCTGGTGAAAACACCTGCCGCCGCCATCTTTTAGGTCTTGAAGAGAACGAAACGGAGTGATAATGCCCAATGGAACAGGAAATTCCCGGAATTTCCAAATTTCCAGAAAAAGGGACAACCTCTGGAGGTTGTCTAAAATTTTCGAAATGAGTTTTCAGAAATGTTCTGTTCCATTCGATTTTGTACCGGAATTTCCGGAAATTTTGGTCCAATGGATCGCACCCCTGGCAGCTTCTCGCTTTTTCTTTTCCCTTCCCAGTGTCCCCCGCGCACTTTCGTTTCTATTTTCCCCAGGCTGCTCGCGCTTATACTTTTCACCTCTCCCCATTTCCCTGTCCGTACGAAAAAAAAACAGAGGCCTCTGCGGAGGAGAGAGCCCACCCCTTCAAACATTCCTGGCTCTTTAACGGCATTTAGCATAAACGTGCGAGTGGAAAAAAATATACCATATGCATACTAAATTCAGACAAATAATTCCTTTCTGAAGTAAACTTTTATTACAACTAGACACGCTGAAAGACCAATTCATGATTTGAAATGTTAATTATCAACCTTGATAAATTGATCCCAGACCAAACTTGAAGACGGTGAAAAAAATTTCTTCACCTCCGCGCGTCATTTTAACAACTCGCAAAAACACGAACTCTTTCTACAAAATATAACGCTAGTTCGAAACACTCTGGTGAAAGGTAGGCTTTCATTCTGTACAACTGTCACTGACATTTATTTAACCACCACTGGTATTATCTTGGTACAGAAAAGCGGTAACTGGGGATAATAATTTGCGAATCATGGTGCCGTGAGATAGCGGACAACTACTGAATTCCTTCCACAAAATAAACACTCACATTGCTTTTTATGCTATCCATCACTATAACTAATAACAAAAAAATACTTGTTTGCATTTTCCGATGTACTGTAGTAAATCTTTGCATGTAAAAGGTCGTAAACTGAACACAATTATTAAATAAACAACAACGCGATCGTAAGTCGGCCACACGCTGCATATCAGATGTCACCATGTGCTTTTCAAATCAATACGCTTCAGAAGCCTAAAATTCCAAACGTTAACTGGGCAAATGAAAGAAACTTGAAGGAAGTTTTGTTTTAGATTAATTCTCATTTTAAAATGTAGCTACTAATGTATCAAAGCTTCAAAATTCTGCATATTTTTGAAGCCGTGAGATCCTTCATTATTCACGCTAAAGCGTAAGTTTAATTTTAGCCCGACGGCTTTTTGCAGTCAATTTTTCACTAAGTGGCTTTACCGATCCTTCTAAAAATTTCAGTTAAGTTCCATTTAAGTTTGAAGCAATATTGTACATTACCATTTTCCTCTCTGAAGTCTTGAGAAGCTGCATTAAGTCGTGATCAAGTCCGTGAATTGTGGTGAAACCAAAAGATTGCGTGACGAGCTAAAAATACTTCTTTCAATGAAGACGACAAACAATAGACTTGTGATCTATTAAAGCAAACTTATGTTGAGCAATACCTCTGTTGCCTCAACGCGTAACAAACGTATCCTTGTACTAATAATATTCGTACGAATAGATAAAAGCCACTGTGCACATTCTGTCGTTCCAGATATAAAATCGATCTGGCTTGCATAAGCAAAAATTACACTCACACTTAATCCACGTGATTTGTCAGGTGACTATCAAATCGTATCCAAGGCAACAAACTTCGGCACATTTTGAACCGGTGAGATCCTACATTATTTACTTAGACTCTTTACCGATCCTTCCATACATAAGTTCGGACCATCATTGTACACTCACTTAATGGCTTCACCGATGGGGTAGAGTGTGCTAAAACCGTTCCGGTGAAAACGTATCCGTTCGTTTCGACAATCGATTTGCCTACACTTAACTTGCAATTCATCGCCCAGACTATCTCTCATGTTTAGCCTACCCTAAAATTTAAACATAATGTATATTCTTCGTTCTTGAAACGTCAGAGCCCAAACACGCTTAACACAATGTTATTCCTCGTTCTAAAAGAGTAAAAATGTAGACGAATCAACTTGTACGAAAATCATCTTATAGGCAAAACGACCGACATTCGGTGAGAAACGTATTTCAATGCGCGGATATAATAACACCGTCTTAGATGCATGGAGCTATTAATGCGTTTTTTAATAAACATATTCCATTAAAGTTAAAACCGTTATTGTACATTACCATTTTCCTTTATTAAGTCTTTAGAAGCTGCTTGAAAACTGTACGTGAGGGCACATTGCGTGACGAGCTAAAAATACTTCTATGAATTAAGACGACAAACAGCAGACTTGTAACAATAGACAATAGAATTCGCCAATATCCCCTGACAAAGAATTTGCAGCACCTATTAACATATTAAACTAAACGATTCAATCGATGTCTGGAACAGATCTTTGAAAAATACCAACCTGTAGATTGCAAAGCTACACAGGCTAACTAACGAGGGACGCGTGAAAATAACAATTCAGAGGGACGTGTGAAAATAAGACTTCCGCTCAAGAACTGCTCATGCATTCCTATCCAGTGACGTTTTTTATCACCCACAGCGAAAAGTATTCCCCTGGCAAATTAAAACAGTCCCTTGAGAGTATACAAAAATGTGTGTCAGAGAGTGCCACTATGATCCCTATTCTTACCATTTTCGCTTGGTAACCAAGCAAAATAGTCGAAAAAACTCGATGTTGAATTTCCATAAAAACAAGTTAAGGCGTTCCTTAACAAGGCACGTACAACATAATATATAGATCTAGGCAGGCCTAAAAGCGGAGCTCCCATTTATTAATTTTATTACTAAATAGGTAGCCACACTATATTTCTAAGCTTATACAGTGGCCCATATAGGAACAAAATAAATTTTAATCGCTTATGGTTAAAAACTGTTGAAAGTAGTTTAAGGACCACTGAGGCTTCTAGGCCTTCTCAGAATTTGAACGTTTTATTCTTAGAAAGTCACTGAAGACTACATCGCAAGGTTTTTGCACGGAGCACGAGGGTTTTCATGTCCATGAGGCTTTGCATGCCGAACATACGTCACGCTGTAACGCTAGATAATGTCACGCTTAAAGTTCTAACAAAAACCTCTCATGGTTTTGTTGACGAAAGCGATGTCAATATATTTTGTGGTCCCATCTGAATTTTCTTTCCTGTGACAGCCTGCATCTTATTGGGTTCCTCACACGTACGCACGTCGGCGTAAAACAAATCTTTATAACGTTTTCTGTACACTAATTAATACACCTCCAGGACCTCTACGAGTTTTTCAATGTAAAAAGAATCTTGACCTTGTTTTGGTTTACAACAAAACTGTCAGGGCAAGAAAATCAACTCAAGACAAAAACAAAATACAGAAAAACAAAGTGAATTCGCTGCTAAACACAGTAAACAAAATGAACTAACGCCACGGCAAACTGAGAAAATCGAGGCGGCAAAAGAAACTCTGAAAATTTATGGTGCCGGTTATGTAAGTCATTTTAAACCAGCTTTTGTGTAAGACTTGTGCCAGTTTGTGATATGGGAAGTAGTGCACGCTAACTGAGAATGAGCTTACAATGTTGTTTTGACTGTTTGAACCATCTTCTTTTCGTTGCGGTTTAGTGGAATGATTAACTAATCTTGTTTTATCGTATGTGTTGCTAAGTACCTTATATTTTATGTAGAGAGCTAAATGAATTTTCTTCACTTCTGGTAAGTATAAATATGTGGTAGGTAAAGTCTGAACTCACTCAGCCATGCTGTCTATATAAAATTTGTAGTTACAAGGTATAGGTACAAAGGGTTAAATACCTGTTCACATCAATGGTTGAGTAGTCATGATCCTGATCCAGGTATGGTATCCAGTCTTTCAGCAACCATATCATCATATCTTTGCAATACTGTGCCCGAGTTTCCTCGTTGAAACCACGCCCATCAACCGCCTTGTGCCAGTTGTGAATGATGGAAAGTATGTTTGCCTCAGCATGATGACAATTTTTCTCCATAAAGCTGATCACGCCCTTTGATGTTAACCACTTGCAATCTGGAACAGACTGTTTGTTTTTGCCTGTCAGTGCCTCGTACATCAAGCCAGTATCTGTTATTGATTGAATCTGTCCGAGGAACTAACTAACAGCTTGGTTTTTTAATTGTTTGTTAGCAGATTTATTTCTTATTATAAATAGGCTTGTCCTCAGCTTTTTCACAGAGATTTATCAAGCTATGAAACATCATGATACCAAGTCTAGTTAGAAATGTTTACATGCCCAAAGATATTTTTTTAAAAAAGCATCACTTTTGCCCTCAGAGGGGCTACTGAAATTCAGCACAAGTTCATTGCTGTAATATATCAAGAATGAATACTACATATAATCATGTGACTTTTTTCAACCTGGATCATGAAGGGCATCTCTAAGAAATTTAACTTGCAATCCAGGAATTAACCCTTCTCTCAAACAGCCAACAATTCTTTTTAGTGAATGGTTATGGTCCTCTCGCTGGTGAAGTTTCTCCTGGGTATCAGCATCGACCTCAGGCACCACCAAGCTGTTTCTGAAGTCAATTCCCTTTTCTGCTTGAGACTTGATCTCCTGTCTAAACAGATATATGGCCATAATTGACTTCAAGCAGTCAGTTGCATTTTCATCTTTTCCTGTGACAAACATTTTAAAATAAATATTATTTTTCTTATTGGAAATCTTTACCCTTACATTAGAAAACACGCTCAAAATCATCGCCATCTTGAATACATCACAAAATAATGCTTTGCGATTGTAGCACCCACACCACCTGCAGACCCCTAAATAAATAGCAAAATTAAAAAGTAGACAAAGACATTTTGTTACAATGGACATTTGATATTAATGTCACGGAAAACATTTTTTATACGACTAGAGTAAATATAACGAATCAGAATTCTTTCTTTCTTGTTTTTTCTTCTAGTGCAACCCTAAATGATACCTTGATGGCTAAAAATAATGACATTTTGCCCAGAACACCTTAAGCAAGACCACAATCCCTAAGCGTCGCTTTCATACGATAGTCCCTATCCCCACACCCCCCACCACCCCTTCTCTCTATTATTACTCCCTCCACTTTCAGACGAATTATGGAGCCCAATATTTTAAAACTGTGCCGTTTAGACAAGGTAATTGAACTGTTGTCATGTTATTTGTCTGTTGAGGCATAAGAATTGAACAAAATTGGATTGTTCATTGGAGTGAAGTAATCAGTGTAAAACCAAATGATTATTTGGATTTCAAGACTAAATCTGGATTCCCACTGGTTTTCCCAACTCCCACTGAAATCACTAGTTTTAGGTAGTTCATATTTTACATCTGCGAACGCAACAGGTTTGGCCAGCAAATTTATTAAAACTTTACGTGTCTATAAAAATATAACCATTAAGAAAACAGCAACCCTGACACACTTTTAGAGACTGATGCCTGCTCATTGATACTGTGCAGTACTTTTTGAAAAAGAGGTTACATTTGCTACCTGATTCATTTGGCGGATAGACGCTTGATAGCTACCTTTGAAACAACGCGTGTGCGAGTTTTTATCCAAAGGACACCCACGATTGTGTTGAGGTATTGTGTAACCTTAACACAACAGCGGGTTGTTTTAAATTGATCACGGTTTTATTTAAAATAAAAAAGACAAGTTACTCAGGATTGCTTCATAGCTCAGTTGGTGGAGCATTGTTGTGGGTCTTTTCCACGGGTAACGGGTGGTGGGTAACAAACAATCAATCAAATTCGTGTCTTGATAATTAATTTATTATTATTTAACGAATTATTCTGCGTGTAATAAATTCTAAAACTCACTTCAAATCATGATAATACTGTACAAACAAAACTAACTAAACTATTATACAAACTTCATCATAGATTCGTGAAGGACCCTTTCTTCCAGTTGCCTCTTTGAACAACTTTGCTTTTGTGGATGGCGCCGTTCGGATGAACTGCTTTCCAGAACGAGGGTGCTTGTGAGGGCTTATGTGATGTTCATCTGCAGCAAAGGTGAATTGTACCAAACCCAATGGCAGCTCATCGCCATCCCATCTAGTGATAACAATAAATGTAGCTTTTCGGCCAAACGAAATTTAGGCATTTATTTTGGTTTTTCAGTATTTACCTTCTTTATTTCTGAGAACCGACTTGCACTTTTTGATTTTCTTTTTTGTAATCCCAATTCTGATTTTGGTTTTTATATTTCGCAATTACGGTTTTCGTTTAGGAGTTCTGCCTTTTGATATTGCTTTGTGAATTCTGAGTTCTCCTTAATTAAATTCTGAATACTGCTTATTTGACTAAATTTTGAACTGTGCATTTTAAAATTTTGATTTCCGGGTTCCGTTTTTCACTTTCCAAATTCTGCTCTCCTGGTAATTGGCAGAGGGAGCTTGGGAATGAATGGACCTAACAAAAACATGGCGACCTTTGCTGAAGTTGCAGACAAAGTCTTCGTGAGAGAGTTAGTCATAAGGGGAGTTTCTCATCGGGAAATAAGTGATTATTATCAATCACAGAACCCATACATTCAAGGATTAAAGGAGAACGGAAGACTAGAATTCATATTTTATATAACCACTGGAAATCATAAAAATAGCTTAGATTTGTAGAAAACAACAAGTAAAAGCGAATTTTTCCAACCAAAATTGACGAAAATGGTTAAAACTTGTACTCTTTTTTCGCAATTGAACGTCTTCCATTTTGAACGTATTTTCTTCCGGTTACTTCCAAAAAAGGAATGTCACCTCACATGTTTTTACGTCACTGCGCACTTGCAAATTTCTTCAGTTCAATGTCTTGTGCACTTCTGTGCATTTTGTGTTGTCTAACCAATGCTTTTGTTTTGACAACTGTAGCAAACTTACATTACGGCTAAGTTTAAGTCTTATTCATTTAAACCGATGGGAAAAAGCTTAGGATTCGAAGAAGACGTTGTTGAACGTGGAGATCAACGAGACGAGGAGGCGAAAATATGTCGTGGGCGAAGTGTGATATTTGTGTTAACTTGGAAGGCGAACAAGAAAGACAATGTTTATGCTGCCAGGAGATCAAGGAATCCTCGAATTAAATTTCAGGTGAATAGTAATTTTGTATTCAGAAGATGACATTTGTATTTGAAAGCTAATAAACAGCCCTACTTTCGGTGAGAAGAAACTGTTGTTTGATGTGTTTTGTTGTCATGAGTTTTTGCCACAAGCATTTGAGAAAGCGTTCGTGGCTCAATTGGCTGCGAAAAATTATAACCTGCTTACCGGTATATTAATTTTGCTAAGATGTACTGGGAGCTCTAAGCACCCTAGCAATCAAATGATCGGCTTAGAAAGGTTTATGACGGGAGCTATTTTTAATTTCACGGCTGTCAGACTAATAATATTTTTTAGATTCCTGAACTCGGTAAATCCTCCAACATATTCACAAGGAATAGCTGATTGGTTTGTACCATGTTCTATTCAAGCTAATTATTTCATGCAAACGTTTCATGCTACAAATGGAAACTGAGCAACTTTAATAGAATATTATACCCACTGGAGACAGTGTCATAAACATATACGTCGATTTTACTTTTTTATTTACCTTCGCTTCCGCTTCTCTGACATTCGCTTTCAAGCTAAGCCTTCCGCATACACTACTTTAATGTGGAAATATGGTCGGTACAGTAACTTTCTTTAACTCTTGTTTATGTTTTTTCAGATCCAAAGTTCGAGGCAGCGATCACTTTTAAGCAGTTATCTGAACAATCATGACATTGACTTGTTTAGGCGAATTCGCACTTTTAATTCGCGCCAGTAATTCATTGAGCAACACCCCATTTGCCAGAGGTAATCGATGAAAGCTTCTGCTTCTTTATATGTATCTGGGCTTTTTTTTTAAACATCGTAGAAGTGCACATTGAACTGTAATTTTTGTCGTTCGAGCTTGAAAATTCTATTGCGCAGTGACGTCATGCTTTGCAGCCAAGCCTTCAATATGGCGGACAAAATGGCGGACGTTCAAATTGGTAAAAAAATGCACTGGTAATACTGTCCTTTGTTAATGGAAAACAGATTAAGGAAGATGTACTTTAAAAAGTATTATTAAGGGGGGGGGGGGGGGGAGGAAAGGAGAAGTCCTTAAACCCTAACCATTGTTACTATTATAATGGCTGGGTTTAATGGTTGGGCTTTAAGGACTTCCCCTTAATAAAGTTCCCATTTTGTCACCCACCCTTTTGGGGACTTCAAAATGTTGACTGCGTTCCTTTGCCTGCTTGGGATAAAAGTAACTGGCACACACTGAAGAACTTTGTTGGGAAGGTAGCTGTAAGGCAGAAGAAAAATGTCACTTTTTAACAAAATCTTAGCCTGCTCCTACCATGGTGGGGTTTTAGAACTCAAAAAATTTTAAATTTAAAAATTTCCTCTTAGACCACTGTGCCAGGTTTATTGAACATAATTTGGAGTAGTTCATTTGTTGATTACAAAACAATGCATTAAATGCAAAACGCAGTGCACAAATTCAATACTGGGACTAACAAGCAACATAGTAAGGCATTTGTGTCAATTTTTTTCCCTTGTGAAAGTTGGGTCAGAACAAAGAGAGACTTGCCATAGTCATGAACTTTTTTATCTGTAGAAGGGAATTTAGAAATACATTAAAAATTTAAGCAAAAAAAGTACACTGTACTTAATTTGAACCCAACATGATCACACTTTTCCTGACCAATATAGTTACAAAAATACAAGTCTAAAATATTGTGAAACTCTTGATAACAGTAAAAAGGCCCCCAAAATACCAAGTTGCTTTAGTTACACTCATTGAAACTCGAGTGTTCTCCGCTGCGACCTGCGCTGATGATTTTGCTTGCATGCGATGAACATTTATCTGTTGTGGGTTATAAAACTCAGCAAGGGTACTTCTTAACTAAGAGGCCTATAAAAGGTGTTTGAAATGTGTTGATTTAGGTTGTCGCTGTGAAGCAGACGATGTAATTGTTCCTTCTAGTCGCTTCTATTTAACAAGTGACGAATTAAATCGTTGAAGTCGAACATGCATCACTTGTACAGATCTATACGGATTTACGTTGTTTTTCATTTTGTTTTGCATTGGTTGTCAAGGAAGCAAGCTCAAAGCAGACAAATTCAAGTTTGCGTGTTTTCGTGCTAGCGTGTGTACACTCTTTTCCCTGTACAGCGTGTACGATTGACGTCAATTTCCGGAATGTGTTTTGATAGTGCCATGAGCATGATAAGTTTGATCTTGCATTCTTTGATTGCTGTGAAGATAAAATGTCGCATAAAATTTATTTTGAAATCGGCTGCGTTGACCTCTGTCACGTGACACTGATAATCTTCTGATAACCTAATGTTGTGAGTGTATTTGTAAACAAAACACTCACAACATTCTCTAACCCATAAATATCATTATTAAACAGAATGCTTACTTTGCCTTGAACTTTCACCTTCAGGCAAAAGGCAGTAGCTGCAGAACAAGTCGATGGTACCACCATTAGTTACAACTTTGCAGTACTCTTGCTGAGAAATACCTGAACCACAGGTTTCATGTTGCCACCTGTGGCATCTATCACACTGCATGGCTTGCTGCCTCAGACGGACAATGTTTCCATATCGTAATTGTAATAGAAATAGTCATATTCGAGTTGTATCATAATTGATGGTCTGATGACATAAACGGATCCTTCACCTTTTTTAGAGTCACTGTTGCATCCCAACTACAGATCTATTTGTTTATATGTCGTAGATTGCTCAACACTCTAATCCTAACAACAATGTGGCCTACATGCCTATCCTATTCATATTCTAATCCATTCTTGCTAAATTATCAAGTCAGTCAACTTTGACTTAGGTGACAACTTTTTGAAAACAATGGGATTGCATGTCTATTAATTTTCACCTAATTGCAATAAACAACAAAACAAGACAAACAGAGTTTAATGCGAGATTAAAACTTACTAGTGAGTAAATGTAAACTTTAATGAAAACCAGCCCTACCATCTTGTTAGGGCTGGTTTTCGTAGCACCACAAGTCTTGTGTGAGACACAACCATGCTATTATACAAAGTAGTCTCTCAAACTATTGTTAGCCTGTTTCATTAAAATTATTGAAAGCAGAGTCCAGTACTTCTTCCTAAAAATCTCATATAAAAAATGCAAGGCAAGGCAACAAGAAATATTCAAATTATTGCACAAATAGCACTAAATATCATTGGTGGTAATCTCTAGCAGATGTCACATATCGTCTGAACTTTAATTAAATTCAAAATTCTCCCTTATGTATATCCGTTAGTGAAACTTAACATTTGTCACTGTCCCAATGGTGTCTTCAAAATTATTATTTGCCTTAAACCATGAAAGAAGATCATATGAGTGCTGCCTTTTGGAGTTGGGATGAAAACAACACTGTTAGAGTGTAAAATAGAAATTGATGTTGTTTTTCCCTGCATTAAAGCTTGTCTCCAGTGATATGGTAATGAGGCTGAAGGACTTGCCTCAGCAACAATGCTGACGGGCAGTCCCGGACTCACAGTGGTTAGCTTAATGATATTGTTCAGTTCTGTACAGACTTGCAGAGCTTGTAAGATGCCAAACATTTGTGGGGCATGTTGTCTTATTAAGTCATAAATCCTGTTGCCTATTAGGATTCCCTGAACGATGATTTCGTACACCCATGTCTGACTCAATAACACTGGATAAAAAAACAATTTGCTAAACAAATAGGCAATCAGTGTGCAAGCATTGCTTTCGCTCCTGCCAAGAATTGTTGTCTGTGAAATAGTGCTTGGAAAGGACCAGACAGTGACATTGCCAATATGGTGTGGTGGGATATTAATGGGTGTCAGAACATGAGGAGACCCGTACAAAATTTTAACTGAGATCTGGACAATCTTGGTGAGATTCTCTGTGAGTTTTTTGGCTGCCGAGATTTCACAGCGATTTCACAGAGATCTCAGCAGCCAAAAACTCGCTGAGAATCTCGCCGAGAAACTTGCTGAGATTAAATTTTGGCGGCCAAAAAACTCAGATTTTCTTGCCATATTGAGACTTTTTTTGCCAGGAATCTCGTCGAGGTCACTACTGATCTTTGGCGGCCACAAACTCCCCAAGAATCTCACCGAAGTCTACTCTCTAGGGGGTCATTAATCGCTGCAATTTTTGCCAGGAATCTTGTGAAGGTAAAAAACTCCTCAAAATGAGCGAGATCTGGGAAGGACAAAAACACTTCAAGTGGAGAATCTTGTCAAGATAGACAAGAGTTCAGAACAAGAATTTCACAGATATCAATTCTAATTGATTTAAGTTTAAAATAACCCGCTGACTCTAATATTGAAATTTCAGAATCTCATCTGCTGTGCACGGGAACACCATAAATCCCGTCAAAATTCTCCTTGAGAATCTCGCTTTTCATATTATTCTGTTCTTTTCTGTCGGTTCACTCAACAGGATATTAAATAACTAATTTTGTCAAAATACTAGTAATAATATACCTTTTTTGTCTATTCTTTCTTTCTTTTTCACTAGTTGTGTCAGACATCCGAGCTGATAGGAACTGCGTTTGTCTGTGAAGTTTCCCAACCTAAAATAATCTTAAAAATTCTGACTGAGATACAGATGCTACATTGGATAGATACGGATAAAGTACTTCAGCCTCCTACAGTGTACCAGTATCATGACTGATAGCCACATTTTCTATAGCTTGTTTATCAGAGTAGTACAAATACCGTTTTGGGTGTAAGAGGTGCGTTCACAATTTTTAAACACCCCACCACCAACAACACCCAGGTCCAAAAGTCGCAGGGCGTTTTGGTGGCAGAGGGGGATTAAAGCGCGCGAACGCACTCTTAACCCAAAACGGATATTTGTTAAATCCCGACAATACGACTAACAAGGGGGGTCAATTAAAAACAAGAGCAACCTACAATCCTAGACAGAATTCTTGGGACACTTGCTGCTTTTTCCCATTTGAAACATGAAAATATCTAAAAATCCCCCTCTCCCCCCTTTCAATGTTGTGTAAACTGACAAAACAATGTTACAACATTGTAAAGGGGGAATGGGGATCTTTATTTCATAGCATTCGTAACGAATTGTCACGTTATGAGAGGTGTCCCAACTACTATTGACTAGGATTGTTTGAGCGTGTATTGCACATATTGCAACATAAAAGCACTTTTATTCAATCGATTATCATGAAACTTGGCCTCTGTAACAATCTTCAGCTGGTCAATCAGTAGAAGGAAAAAATAGGTCATGTGATCACTATTTGACGTCATAGTCACGCAACTGTCTTTGAAGGCAATGCAGTGTTAAATAGCCTGAGAAATACTGACTCTCGGAAATAGGCCAGTACCTTTTCGAACATTGTTGTTGTCATAAAATAAGGATGATATGTCGTTCTTTCTTCAGCTATAAGATTTTATTGGAAAAAATGTATTTATAAGGTTTTAGAGACAAATTACGGCTATTTGTCACGATTAACCAACGGTTAACCATTGAAAATGACGTCATAATGACGTCACGATTGCAATTATCGATCCGTTTGATGATGGCATTCGACTCAGCGCATAAAATTACCTAGGATACCTTCTTTTCCAGCCCCTTGTACCCCTTATGCTACAAATTATAAACAGTTAAACATGGTTAACCGTTAATAAATAAAGGTAATTAATTATCGTACCTTATTTATATAACGGTTAACCGTGGTTAACCGTTGATATTTCGTAGAATCAGGTTTTGTCGTCGTGCTTCTTTGAAAACTGCCATTTGATCTTTCCAGTGCTTGATGATTTCCAATGGAAGATCGCGAAACATTTGGATATCAGTCTCTTCTAGTCATCGGCCTAAGGAGAAAATTTCCTCAACATCTTTATGTCGAAGAAGTCTGGCAATTATAGGACGTGGAGCTGTGTCGCGATTTCGTCGGCTTGTTAGATGGTGTACACGTTGGATTTCAACGCTGCAAGCGTTGCGGTAGCCAAGATCTCGTTCCATAAAATTTCGTAGCACTTCTTCAGTATCTTCTTCTCGTACTTCTGGGATGTTGAAAAATTTTATATTTTCCCTCTTGGAATATACTTCCAGGTAGAGGTTCTTGGAGTTGATGTCGTTTATTTGGTCGGTGAGCTTTCTCTTGCTCTCAATCACAGAGGTTATTCGTTTGGTTTGCTCCTCCATCTGCTTCTTTAACGCATCTCGATGTTCCTTACACTTGTCGCCATTGAAGCTGCAAGACTTCTTCAATTCTGCTATATCGTTCTTAGTCGTTGCTTCAAACTCTTCAAGGTTGGCGGTTCTTGCCTTGAGGTTTGCCAAATTGGTTTCTATATTTCTCATGGAGCTTTCGATTGAATCAAGCTTGCTCAGTCTCGCGATGATGGAGTTCAGTTGTTCTCCAAATTGTTCGATTTTGCTGAGAGCCTCCATGATTTCGTCGTCTGCGTCGTTTGTCTCGTGGTCGCTGCTCGTGTTCTCGTCTGATGTTTCTGCCAGATCCTTGAGTTTTTTTGCTTCGTGCAAAGGCGAGGTCTCGTCTCCAGAACTTTTGGACGGTCTATTTCTGCGTTTTCTTATAAGGCTAGACAGCTTTTCGGCCATTTGAAGGCGGACGGCTTTTAGCGTGTTCCTACTCCGCCATCACTTGGCCCAATCCGTAATGCAAGGTTAGACATATAAAATCATCTCACACATTCTGAAGTAAAATTTATGAAAAATTTCTCCGGAGTGGTTTCAGAGCCACCTTAAATTTTCGAAAATTTAAGGTGGCTCTGAAACCTCTCCGGAGAAATTTTTTTAACTTTGCAAAAAGTTGCATCTTAACATGCCAATCATTATTCAATAATAAAAAATGGGGGTCACCGGACTCATTTTTGAGTTATAAGCACTTAAAGGGAAAATTAAGGGTGTTTTTAACAGGTAAAACTGTTGCTATAGTAACCAGTGACGTCATGAAAATGACTACAACTTATTTAGCAATGATTGGACATTTGTTTGATATCATTATTGTAGCAGCAACTGATAAAGATTTGTAGTACTGACCCATCAAAGTTTAAGAGCTGGAAACCGTTGCGAGCCTCCTTAAACGAAAATAAAGAAGTATCTTAAAGGGAACCTCCACTCTTGGGACAAGTTGATGTTAAATTGTTTGAAATAATGCCTAATTTTGAAATTTTATCAGACAAGGTAGAAATAACATTTAATTGTAACAATAAATGGAAATGGTTATGGCTTTTAAATTTCCTGTGTGCCGCCATTTTGGATTTTATGGCATGTAATGGTTGCCCAATTGTTGCACACAAAAGATCCTCTGCTTCCAAACAATAGCTGCAACCACAACACGTCATAAAATCCAAAATGGTGGCGCGCAGGAAAACATCAATATTGCGCAAATCCTGAACAGAACAGGATAATTTTGACACCTATGTAATGAAAGTCATGAAAATAAAAAGATAATAAACAGATAGTAAGTGAACACTCAATGAGCCAAGTGATATCAACTGCAAAGCAGTGCTCATTGTCTGATCACCGAATTTAAAGAAGACACTGTCATATTTTTAATTAAGCGGGACTAAATTCATGGCTAAGTGCTATTGCTCATACAAGAGATGCACCTAGAACATCAAGAGAAAGATACCAAATAAAATATTGAAGGAAAGGGAAAATGTCATTCATTTGTATGGCGCATTTAATGACATTGAGGATGTTTTAACTTTTGCAAAAAACTTATTTTTCCGCAATGACTGTGATCACTCTACTTTTAATTATTTGCCGAGAAATTGGAGAGAGACTGAGAAGCTCTTAAAGGAATTTGATTACAAAGGGCCAAAAGAATATTTTATCTGTCTTGATGAAAGTTACCCATGTCACTGGGATTTGATGGATTCACCTACTTCCACTTGCAGACATTGTAGAAAATCCTGGATCTATCAAGTACTATTATCTTGGTCTCTCCAACAAGATACGGACATGGTTCTCTGATGTTACTATGTGCAGCAAAATGTTAGCTCACTGGTTGTAACAGGAAATGTAACAGAACGTTCAATAAAACAACAAGTAATGGGCTTTAATAGAACCAAGTGCCCTGAAATGGCGTGACAAATATGTTGACAACCGAGATTATGTAATAAAAAAGATAATTGCTAAATGGACAAAGATAAGACTACATTTCCGGTGCACCGGAGTCAAAATTGGGATTTGACTGAGGTTGCCACTAATAGGCTTGTTATAGTGTTCAGCGAGTATTCGTGCATTTGACCATCCCCCAGCCTTGAGAATGTCTGCTAGAGGAAGCTGTGTGTTGGCGCTGTAAGAAGTGGAGGCTGTTTGACTACTATGCGCCAAGAATATGCTAACATCTATGCCAGCATTCTGAAGGATAGATCTAATCCATCTAGCCACAGTAGAATTGGTGACTGGCTTGTGCGGTTTCGTGTAACTGTTCAGAAGGCATGCGTCGCTCCGCAGTGAATGCATTTTCATGATGTCATGTTTGATGTAGATTACCGGGCAAAGCCAGGATTCAGTAACGTCGTAAGATTCAGTGCAACAGTGACAAGGGCAAGTAACGTCGTAAGATTCCGTGCGAGTTGTTTTAGCACTGTAACCAACCACTTGTTTGTAAAGTAAAGTGAGAAAATCCATGCCATCGTTAATGGTGACCTGGGGGGTGACATCGAATTGTTTGTTTTTTTATGATAAGTCACCCATTGAGTAAGGTAGGTTGTGTACTGTTTCCTGGTAAATTTTCTCCAAGAAGCCATGAGGATGTCGATGGTATCAGGGGATAAACTTAGCTTTTGTAGTTGCTCCCGGACAAGTAGCAGACTGGCAGCATTAGGGTTTTGTGAAGTGGATGCAGTTTGTCAGGTTTCCCAGGTAGTTGTAGGAGGTGTTTGGCTGGATGGAGAGTCATCGGTGGCTCTACGCACATCTGCATGGCTTGGGGAAACCAAGCTTGGGTCGGACAGTTAGGCATGACAAGAATTCCCGATGGTTGGTCCTCTCGCACTCGCTGAAGAAATGCATTAATTACACTGAATGGGGGAAAAGCATAGAATTTATGACAACGTAGTTAAGTGAAAAAGCATCAACAGCAACTACACCTGGGTCAGGCTTAACTGTGATGCAAAGACGTCTATAGTCTGGCGCAATCTTAGTTGTGTCATCGCATTGTGTAGGGAGGCCCTGATTCGATTCGAAATCAGCCTTGATATTGTGAACCCTGGGGATGTGAGCAGCACTGAGCCATAGCCTACGGCCGATGCACCATTCCCAAATTTCTTTTCCTAGACGATTGCAAGGGTCTGAATTTGTAGTCCCCACATGGTTTAGGACTGCTATTGTAGTTGTGTTATCAGGCAGGATTCTAAGGTGGGTGTTGTAGTGTGTTTTACAAAAGGTTTGTCGGCCCATGATCACTGCTAATAATTGGAGGTAGTTTATGTTTTGCGATTTTTCCTCATCAGACCAAAACCCTCCAGAGCTAGTGTCATTTTAAACCGTCCCCCAACTACTCTGGTGAGGGTGTTTGAGGGCTGTCCATGGGTTATGACGTTATGGAACTCATGATATTGTCCACCCACCACTGGCGTTCCTTTGTGCAATCTTCCATTAAGGATATCTGACTGTCAAAATCGCCCTTGGCAGTTTTGAGGGCTACGGTTTTACGTTTTCCAAATGAAATGTAGGTATTTCCTATGGGAAGGGTTCAGGCCAACCGTATAATAAGCACCCTTGAGGTCTAGCGAGGCCATATAGCAATTCTTTTCAACTAATCATACTATTGACTGGAGTGTTTCCATTTTAAAATGGTGATAAGTGAAAAAATTGGTTTAGTCCCTTGAAGTTTAGAATTAGTCTGTGGCCTCTATCTTTCTTAGGTCTAATGAAGATGTTGGAAATCACTTCATTAGTCTCATGATCGGTTGTTTCAATAATGTTTTTTGACAGCAGTTTTGCAACCTCATTGTCAATAATGGCACTTACTTGAACAGATGTCAGAATTTCCTTATCAGAGGTAATCATCTGCCAGTTGCTAATGGACTTGGTTATGCAACCAGCTCTAAAATCGGGGCATTTATTGTCCATATATTCCCTAAGGTCACATAGCAAGGAGGGAAGTCACTTACCAATTTTTTTATGTTTTCCAAAGATTGTATTTTGTCCTCTCGTTTCTGTTCTTGGAGAAAGTTGGCCTTTTTCTGACCCTTTTGAAAAAAAAGGCTGCTTGCTCTCTCCAGGCCCGTAGTGTTTGCCATAGCTCTTTTGTAGGCTGCATTTATCATGATGGGAATTGTATGGGCGTGAGAACCATGTCGTGCCAGTTTGCCTACGCCTGTGTCTTTTCCAATTTTGTTTGTATCTTTGGCATCACATACTTGTTTTGCCAAGTCGGCCCCAAAAAGCTGATCGGAACGACTGCCCTACTCACTTGCCCGGGTGAAGCGAATGAAGTTCGGCTGTAAGGACTGGTTTAATCTGCTCTCAGCGTAACGAGGAAAGCTCCCTGACAGCGTGTCCTATGAGGGCAATGGCGTCGATGTTAGCGGCCAGTGTGTCCGTATCTGTGCTCGGTTGCTGATCCACTAATTTATCACATGCTTTTAGAATGCTGAAAGTGGCTTTCTTGTAAGGCTTTGCGCCTAAAATTATTCATTTAATCCCAAATTTCTGGGTTGACTCGTGCCATGGTAATGTCAGGACAATTTTCTGGTTTGGCATGCCTAGCCAGCAGTGGTTTAGGTTTATCATTGGGAAGGGTAATGCCCCACCATTTAGACCCTATGTTAGCTAAGAGTTGGTTTAATTTGGCGCCAATGATTTCATCATCAGTGAAGTTGGCTTTGAGAGATTTGAGAAGCTCGACTTTTTCTTCGGGCTCAGCTGTTTTAGCTGGCAGTTTGATCTCTTTGGGGTTTGATTCCTTGGCGAGAGCCTTAATGCATCTTCCTTGCGCCTTCATTTACTAGGCAACTCGTGGTCGCTGTCTTTAGACTCGGAGTCAGCGCTTGAAATTTTGTGGTGCCGCTTCTTTTGCTGCTTTGAGTCTTGTCGTGCGACAATTGTTTGCGACAGAGGTCATTTTGTTCACATTTTCATTTATATCTGAAAGCTTTATTTTACATTGTCGCTAAGGTTTCGCCAGGTTGGCTGCTAGATAAACCTGTTTCTGCAGGGTGAACAATCTCAGGTTGAGCAATACTGCCAGGGTGACTAAGGCTAGGTTCACTGTTTTCGGCCAAAATAACGAGGTTACTGTAAATCTATGGATAAAGATAGCTAAAGGGAGAAAGCCCCAATAATAGAGGACTTCGCGCTTGTTGGGGGATCATGGGTAATCAGGGCAAACAAAAACAAGATGGCAGGCACCCGTTGCGCGTACTCGATTGTTTTCTAATTGTTCACAGCTTTTCATTCGTAATCAGGAAAACTGACGTCAAAAATAGTTCTTTGGAGAACATTCGGTGATTTTTCTGATAGTTAACAAGTATAGAAAAGAGCTTTTTAAAGGGACAACATTGAACGCGCGAGGGGAACGCTACATTTATGGCACAACACTTGGAGGATTTCCTTGGTCTTTCTACCGGAGAACTATGGTTTTATCTGAAACAGAGAGCGTTAACATGCCAGGGTAATCATGTTGATTTAGCCGCCCGTGTGTTGGTAGCATTTGAGCAAAACCTGCCCAGAAAAGAAACCGCAGAGATTCTTCTATTTACTCTACAAAGGGAACATAGTAACATATTAAAGTCTTGTGGTGTGACAGAAGATCCCTTGGAGATGGAGGGCACTGTGTTTAAGTGGCCAAAAATTTATATTGGGCAGATCTACAGCTACATTTTGGAGAACAAGGCATTTTCAACAGACTCTATTGCCGAATATAAGGTTAGAAAGGCCTTCTCATTTTTCAAAAGTGGCTTTGTTCATAAGGTCCATGTGAAGACCATAAATGCTGAAGATGTCCTCTTAAAAGCAGCGGTGACTCCATCACAGAGAATCAGGGATGAGTCCCATAAAGTCTGGGTTTTGATCAAATTGTCAGGAAAAGTGGTGTGTGGATATTGTACCTGTACAGCTGGCTACACAAGTGCTGCAATCATGTCATTGCACTTAACAACAAAATAGAATTTGCTGGAGAACATGGTTTCATAGACCTATCCTGTTCTGAAAGAGCATGTTCTTGGAATAACTCTAATAATAAAGACATACAGCCTAAGAGGGTGCAAGATATGGTTATTGTAGAGCATGGAAGGTCTAATGCTAATCCCAAGTTTACTATAAGCAACAACACAAAGAGGTCTTTTGATCCCAGACCTCTGGTACAAAAGGTGTGTCACTGAAGAGTATAAGCAATGCTTCCTTTCCAAAATAAGGGAGATCCTGCCTGGTGCTGTGATTAATATAACCCATGCCCCACCACCAAACGAGGATCTCCCAACCCCTTTGTGTAACCTAGCTGCAGAAGTTTGTAGCAAGAAAGAAGGAAAAAGTGAGGAAGATGTTATCAGAGAATTTTCAGAAAAACTGACATTCAGTGAAAGTAGTCTAAGGGAGCTAGAGAGACCATCTAGGGGTCAGGGAAAGTCAGATGTTTGGAAAAGGCAGCATGAGGGTAGGAAAACAGCTTCCAATTTTCATGATGTCAATGCTAAAGTCAAAAATTTAATGAGGAAAACAGGTCAATCAGTGAAATGCAAAGTGTCTCCACTTTTAGCAAAGTTGTTGCTTCCAGATGATATTAGTGAACTCCCATCTATTAAGTGGGGGTGCATGCATGAGGAAGATGCTGCTAAGGCCTTTTTAATGACAGTGGGAAACCAGAACAGAAATGGAAAATTGCACTCCTGTGGCTTATTTGTGTCAAAGTGTCACCCCTTTTTGGGGGCAGCTCCAGATAACATTTTTTTCCTGTGACTGCTGTGGTGAAACTGCCATGGAATACAAGTGCCCCTACTCAGTAAGAGGCATGCTTATTTCAGAAGTTTGGGATAAGATAGAATATCTGGAAATGCATGAAGGAAAGCTTAATCTAAAAAGGGGGCACAGAGATTACAAATTACTGGGGATATGGCTATGTCAGGCCTGGAGAGAACTTATTTTGTTGTTTGGACAGGTAAAGGGGATCCATTTGTTGAACTTATTCATTTTGAAGCAGAGTTCTGGCAGCGAGTTCTTCCAAACATTGTAATATTTTTCAAAACCTATTTGCAAAGGGTAATTCTTGGGTTTAGACCCCTTTGCTATTGCCCCCTTTGTGACAATCTCTGATTAGAACCCGAGGAGTTTGACAAAAGTAATGATAACAGTCTGCAGTATGAGTCTTGTTCCCTGTGGTATCATTGGGGCTGTTTAAATATTGATGACAAATCTTGTCGTCGGTCATTTATTTGTAGTTCTTGTAATCACCTTGCTCTGGATGACAACAATCTCTAAGATAAGACAATGTACTTTACCATGAACCGAAGGTGGACAAGAAACATGTAATGCTGTCTTTATTTTTGGTCTTTTCACTTAGTTACTTATGGAAAGTGCAATGTAAGTGCTTCATGTGAACTGTTGTTTTTAACTTCAAAATTTGTGTTATGCATTATGGAGCTGGATACTACTTGAAGTGAATAAACATCTTTGGTTAGAGAGTTCCCTCTTGGGGTTAACAATCATTGCATGCTTGGTCAACCTTCAGTTCCCTGTGTGTTGTGTATACAACCCTGTTACATTACATTCTCTCTCTTCCAACCTACAAATTCTTACAGGTATGAAAATCAAAGAAATGTACCACATGTAAATCCTGGTCTAGCCAATCAAGATACAGAATATGAGTGACTAGGAATAAATGTACAGTAACATTACTGATTTAAGTGCAACTTATAACTGAGCTTAAAACACACTTAAAAGGCTCACAGTCTTTGGTGAGCAAGAGAATCTGCTATACGCTCTCAAGGAAGTACAGTTCCACATATACTTGTACTGGCACAGAGGTAGGGTAAACATCCCTTAACAGGGATAGGGGTTCATTCAAGTTGCTAAGGGCAGCGCAGACAATAACAATATCATCTATAAGCGGTAAAAGGCTGATGGGAAGTTCTCTTTTAAGAATAAGGAAGTGTTTAATTCTTTTCATTGCTTGCTCAACATAAATTCGGACATTGGCAATCCTTGAAGTTGTTTTAGCCTGTTTGGAT
Source organism: Meandrina meandrites (assembly GCA_963693305.1). NCBI lineage: Eukaryota > Metazoa > Cnidaria > Anthozoa > Scleractinia > Meandrinidae > Meandrina > Meandrina meandrites. The sequence goes on along the minus strand of OY855903.1, from coordinate 33,509,450 downwards.
GACATTTGCAATTTTGTGTGTTTAGAAGGGGGAATCGTCAGAAAGCACTGATGAAATGACAGTAAATCATGAATTTTAAAACCCTGGTCTGCCATTACTTCATCATAAGGCTGGTGGCAATTTAAAAATCTACAGTCTTTGACAATAAATGCATCACTAGCCCTTCCACCATAAACAGGAGATGCAAATGATATAGCACCATTGGGGGTAATGCCAATCAAGAATTTAACAGTATAGTGCTGTATGTAATTTGACCAACACATTGCAGCCACTTCTGAGCTAGAGGGTGTCGCTATATAAACTTCGGTGCAGTCAATGACAGGGCTGTCATTAGGGGCCGCAACCCGTAACATCTGTTACGGCTGAGCTCAGTCTATGTTACGGCTGATGGTTGCGGCATGAAATAATTTTTAAATAGGCATGTTAGACACGGACCAAGATAAATCGAAATTTATTTATAAACATTTACCTTAGATAAATATAATTGTTGCTTTGTGTGTTCTTGTCCTTGATTCTAGATGTGTTTCGGCACAAACCAAACCTTTTCCCTTTAAAAACCTTAGGATAAAGTCTCTGATCTATTGCTGTTGTTTCCGACGCCATTTTCAGCAGTAAAACTCATTACGCAATGCGCAGTGCTTACTTTAAATTGGATTCCGCTGACCAACTTTCGCGGTACCGAGCTCTGTACTTGTTGCGTGACCAATTCCACGTGGGTAGTTCATCTTTATTCATGGTTTTGCCATGAATAAAAGAAAGGATTCCACATTGACAGTTTTTTTTCCAAGTCTCAATGGACAGAAGGAAATGTAGGAGCTGATAAAGCAGCCTGCCCGCGAAGACCTGCGAACGTGGCTTTAGTTACTTCAGCCGTACGTGTCCAGCTGGTCACAGTAACACCAGTAGACACAAACATAATGCTGAAAACCATGGAACGAAAATTCCCCGAGTCCACAGATGGCAGTGGTTTTCATTCTTTTTACCACTGCAGGGAAGATGCTCACTGAAAGAGCCAGCTTTTTCGAGCTCTTCTAAAGGTGAGACTGTACGTCCTTTTAAAAATGAGAAAAGAATGAGAAAAAGATTTTCGTTATCATTTCCGGTTTCACAACCCCCGAGATTTTAGGAACGTTTCAGTTTTCCGAACAGAAAACTTGATACAAATGGAAAACAGTTAGCTTTTAATTTCCTTTCTTCATCACAAGTATGTTTCATTTTTATGTTCTAAACTTGGTAAGGAATTTTCCCTTGTCACTGCATTTTCTTTCACTTGACATTTTTATTATATAAAATTCTGTTATGCGTATTATTTTGGAATCTCTGCAATGGAAATAATTAATGTCATAAAAACGACTTTTTTGGTATTCAGAACATCCAAGAGGATCCACCGATTTCAGCATTCATGGTTGTTCAAACAAAATGAAAACCATAACATCTACGACAAATCGACCGGTGTCTGGTGGCTTGTATATGTTGAAAATGAAGGAATGTTCTGTGTCCTCTGCCGTTCACAGAATGCAGTAATTCCAACCAATGGTGATGGCACGTGGAACTCTAAGCCATGTGTGCGAAACATTACACAAGCCATCAAACAAGGAGGTGCAAGAACGAGAAACAGTGAAGAATGAAGTCCTTGTGAAAGTCTTTTCTACCCTGTACTGGCTGGCCAAAGAAGAGATTGCTAACAAAAAAGCGACATCATTACTTGGATTGTTAGAAAGGCTTGGATTAGAGGAGACGAGACACTTCCAGCACAGATCAAGAGGCTCCATCCTTTTCCTGGGGAAAGCTGTCAAAAACAGAGTTATTGCGGCTGCTGCATCCTCAGATGCATTTGGCTGCCTTGCTGATGAAGTAACAGATATATCAGTGCTCCAACAGTTTGTTGTCTTCGTCAAGTACGTCAACTCGAGCGGAAAGCCACAGACAGACTTCTTACACACAGAGCACATGAAGTTGAAGAAGATGAAGAGTTGTGTAACAGATGGAGCAGGTGCAATGATTGGCAGGCACAATGGGATGGCAGCAATCTTAAAGAGAGATGTGCCAGATCTCATCAACATCCACTGTGTGTGCCACAGACTTGCACTTGCATGTGCAGATGCATCCAAGGAGCTGAAATATATAACGAAAGTTGAAGCTCTCCTTCTGCAAGTATGGAAATTCTACGAGTATTCCCCCAAGAAAACAGCGAAGTATGCTGCCGTGCAAGGGGAACTACTCAATCTTGTACCAAAGGAGCAACTTTCTCAAGCCAAGAAGCAAATGAAGAAGGCAAAGAAAGCAGTTGCAAGTCACTGGCTGTCCTTTGACGAGTCTGTAAGGGCAATGGTACAAGAATTTATCACACACCTTCACGTATTTGAGTTCTTCAAAGAGAATGATGCTACTGCCTGTGGTCTACTGACGCAAACCAGAAATCACAAGTTCATTGGTACCCTTTACATTCTCAAAGAAATTCTCCAAATCCTTGCAGTCCTCAGCAAAACTCTTCAGCAAGGAGAACTGAGCTTTGCAGGCCTACCGTCAGCTGTTTCGTATTGCCTTGCTAAGCTTGATGATGTTCTGAGAAGGAAGGATGAAATTCTTGCAACGCTGAGTGTAGATCTTTCAGAAGATGGGAAGTTTGGCCAAGCTGGGATCCAAATAACTGAAGGAAGCACTAACTTCCTAAGTGATTTAATTACAAATTACGTGGCAAAGTTGAAAGAGAACATAACAGCAAGATTCCCTTCCCTACCACTTGTACAAGCCTTTTCAATTTTTGATCTGCAACGTCTCCCTCCAAAGGAAGCCCCTGAATTCAAGAACTATGGGGTGAGTCATGTAGCCACACTTGGAAACCACTTTGGTGCCACAGAGTACGTGGAAGTTGAAGCCCTCAAGTCTGTTGGGCCAGAAAATAAGCCAATTCAATTCTTTACACATGAACTTCACCCAAGTTGTAAAGATGGAAGTTACAGTGCTTTCTGAGACTGAAAAACGAAATGCAAGGTCTTGAACTGGGAAGCCTTGTCTCAACATAATGAGCATAAAAACAATTCTTGCTCCAAAGTTAAGGCTTTCGCTGTTCTAGTCACCTTTGATGCCATAATGTGTGAAGTTTGGGCATGTTTTTCACCAGTCCAATAATGCATTTCACTGGCTTTTGCTGACAACTGTTTGAAAAGCAACCGAAAAGCACTTGAAGAGGGCAATCCAGTGTAAAATCGGACATCATGTTCCCTGGTAAGCTGTTCAAAAGTAAGGCTGATATTACATATCACCTGTGCTTCCTGGAAACGCGAACGCCTCTTGGGTGCATTTGAAGGAGAGTTTCCATTGTCATTACGGGTTGGAACTTCCCTTTTCCTTGGTGAGCGCTTAGACTTATCACTGAAAACTAGGTAAAGCGTTGGAGCATGACAGGAAAATGTAGGTTTTCCATACTGAAAATGATTTGAGCACACTACCTTGTAATCACTTACTACAAAATCCTCTAGCCCCTTCGAAATGTTTTTCACCCAAATAGCTCTTTCCTCTGGATCCTTGGGGAAGTAATGCCATGTCAAATTCCCTGTAACGTGTCGTCTCTTCAGTATTTTTTCTGGATACCTTGAATCGCTATCACACCCTCCAACGCAGCAGCGATAATGTGGCATGATTTTGACAGTACACAACAAGCTGAATATTATTTCTGCAACTGTGGACTTGGATGGCTGTTAAATGTCAGAATAATCACCAAATATTCTCCAAAGAACTATCTTTGACATAAGTTTTCTTTTCACGAACGAAAAGCTGCAAACAATTCGAAAACAGTTGAGTTATACACGTTTAGCCAGCATCACGGGCAACACACGGCCGCCATCTTGTTTTTGTTTGCCCTGATTACCCATGATCCCCCAACAAGCGCGCAGTCCTCTATTAGTGGTCTCTTTTCGGGTCGAAAATACTTACAACACTAGGTTCCGTTGGTTTGATTTCCGCCCCCTCTCTCTAACTTCCAGAATATTTAAGCACTCACAATGAAGCTTACAGGATATATAGTATGTCCAAAAATCTATCTTTTTATATACGTCACATGGGATGATGACATCACATGACGTAAAGGGTGTATGCAACCATGGTAAAAAGATCACAATTCCTGAAGGAAGCAATATTATATAATAGTGCAGGATGTTCCTGAGTAGATCATAGAAGGCAATGTGTTTGAAATTTTTGCTCTTTTAGTATTTTACTAAATATTCATTTAGCAACTGACATTATTTAAATTGTTAATTTTTTTACCATTTGCTCTATTCAACAGGTGATATACAAAAGCCTTTTCGATGGAAAGTCTGATTCAGATATCTGCACCCTTTATTCAGACCATACTCTCATCAACAGAAGAAATGTAACAAGTGATCCAAAGTCTTCATACAAGGCAAACAGGGGCTTTCTTCATATTACCTTCCAGTCAAGAGTGATTGCAGCTGCAATTACAGTGTCGGGCTTTGCTGACAAGGCCAGTGTACCAGCAAACTACCCTCTACCAGGAGACATGGAGAAAATGGGGAAAGGTCACAACTAGACTGCCTGAATGAAATTTCTGTGAAAGGTAGTCGATGCTTTTGTTTTCCATTGACGTGTAGAGGTGAATAACCTAGTTGACTAGGTTATTCACCAGTCTTAACTGAAGAAGAGAGGGATATTTTACAACAGGAACTTATTCCTGAGGGGAGATTTCCCTGCAGATCCCCAATGATAATATTGCCCTTCATGCTCCACATAATTTGGATGCAGGGAATGATCAGTTTGATGTTTTGGGCTGTTGGTTTTCTTGCTTACCCAAAGGTGTTTTGGTAAGGGATTGAGAAATATGTTTTCGTCAAACAGTGAATGCTCGTCTGATGCTAAAGCTGCCAGTTTGGTACGAAAATGTTCCCTGATGTTGTTATGTTTGGAACAGATAAGTGTGTAGTCGTGTCTTTCCTTGTCAGTTAAAATAGGAAAAAATCCCTTAATCACAGTAAATGGAAACAATTTCCCTAAATTGTACAAAAGGCTAAAATCAGACACCAAAAGTTCGATTTTTGCCGTTTGCCGTAAACGTCATGCTTAACCTCTCTATTAACAATACACGTGGGTGAAATCGTGGTTTCAGAGGCCGAAGAGGTGCCAGGGGAGCGAGGGGAGCTAGAGGACCTCATGGAGCTAGAATCCAAGATGGCGGCCAACATTTTGTTTGGTCAGAGGAACAAACAAGGAGAAATTTGAAAAACTTTACTAGTAGTGTTGGACCAACACGAAGAGGTGAAAGAAGACAGGCAGCTGCATTAGAATACTTTGAACTGTTCTTTGACAATAATGTGTGGAATTTGATCTTGGCAATGACTAATTTGAATGCACAAAGAAAAAGAGCAGCTGGTGCTGATGGTGGGAGTTGGAAGGATTGTTACCTTGGAGGAGCTGAAAGCATTTTTTGGTCTAAACATTGCCATGAGAATTGTCAAATTACCAGAGGCTCAAATGTACTGGCAGAAGAAATGGTTGACCAATGTACCATCCTTTGCCCAAGTTATGTCTAGAAATAGGTTCTTTCACATCTTACGGTATTTACATGTCTCTGATGATTCGGTTATTGTTCCTGCCAAACTGCATGGAATAAGGCCATTTCTAGAACTTATTTTTCCTAACTTCGAAAATGCCTATGATCTCCACAAAAACATATCGATTGATGAATGCATGATTCCTTGGAGGGGGCGCCTGTCATTTCCACAGTTCATTGCTAGCAAGCCAATCCAATTTGGCATAAAGGTTTGGGTGTTAGCTGATTCAGAGAGTAAATATATTTACAGACAACAACTGTACATTGGAAGAAACCCAGGGGAAAGGGCAGAGGTGGATTTAGCCACAAGGGTGGTTAAAGAGTTGTGTGCAGGGTTGGAGGATTATGGTCATCACTTGTACACTGATAATTTTTACACCAGCGTGGATCTTTATCAGTACTTGTATGACAAGAAAATTTATGCTTGTGGAACCATCAAAGGTTCACGAAACAATTTCCCAAAGGAAATTGTCTTTGGGGTAGCTAGGGGCACATACCAGTGGCGAATGAGTGGGCCCCTCCTTGCTGTTGCTTGGTTAGACAATAAAGCTGTATACTTCTTGTCTACCATTCACCCCCCTGAATTTCCACTGCGAGCAAATGCTGAGGCAAGGGTTGTTAGGTGTAGGGGGGCAGGAGAGGGACGGAAAAGTGGAGATGTGCCTTGCCCTCCACTGTTGAAGGATTATAATAGTTACATGGGCAGAGTTGATCAAGCAGATCAAATGCTCTGATACTACACTTGTATCAGAAAAACAGTGAAATGGTACCATTGTATTCTTTTTCATGAGGTGGAGGTGGCAATTCACAATGCTTTTGTAATTGAATGCCATGAAAGGGAGGGCACAAACAGACCTGGGAGGGTTGCCTTGGACTTTAGGTATGAGTTAGCTGAGGGCCTGATAGGAAACTCCCGCACCCAAGCAAAGGTCTCGAATGCACCAAGAAACGAGGAGCTGAGACTCCAAAATGTGGGTGCACATATGCCACAAATGCTCCCAAATAGGGGAAATTGTTCTGTTTGCAGCAAAAGAATAAGAAAAATTCATGAGAATGAATTCAAAGATATTCCCAAGGACAGGACACCCCCAATTCCATATGTGCCATGCCCGAGCATATTTTGCGGGGTATGTAATGTATTCTTATGCATCCAGAAGGATCACAACTGCTGGCTAGAATACCATACAAAGGTTGAGTACTGGAGATAAACTAACTTTTTAGCAACTTTCCCCCTATATTTTGAACATTTGGTTGTTGCTGTTAGCTTTCAAAGTAAAAAAGAGGGTTTTTTGATAAAAAAATATTTTTTGTTAATATTGTTTAATTATTATTAAAACCATGATTGTAAGACAGTAACCAAAATGATGTATTATTAAACAGAAACGTTTAAACTTCAATTTGATACCTTATTTGTGTTGGTATGTTGATTGTTGAGCAACTTAGAGGTATTTTGGGGGGTGGGCCCCTTATTGCCTTAAATTTTGTCCCAGGGGCCTGGGAATGAAAGAGTTAACTAAATTTTTAAAACATGTTATACTGGTAGCTAAAGGTATAGTGCTGGGCATAGAGTTCCAAAGCTTGGGTACTGCTACCTGGAAGGACCTATCACCGGTTTTGGATTTGGTTTGTGGAATAACCAGCAGTTTGTATGAAGATGAGCGTAACGAGCGGCCAGGTTTATATACGATTAACAGATCTTTGATATAGTCAGGTGCCTGGTTATGAAGTGCTTTAAACGTAAGTAATAGGATCTTAAAAGTCAATTCCTTCTCTTACTGGAAGCCAGTGTAGGTGCTTTAGTATTGGTGTTATGTGTTTGTTTTTCTTCACTCTGACAACAAGCCTTGCTGCAGTGTTCTGTAAGCGTTGGAGCTTATCGAGTTCTTTCGATGGTAATCCAATCAGGATACTATTGCACATTTCAAGCTTTGATGTGATAAATGCATGGACCAACCACTCGCAGTCGGACTGGCTGATGTTGTTTCTGATCCTGCCGATGTTTTCAAAGCAAAAAAGCCAGACTTGCACACATTATTAACATGCTTTGACAGCTGTAGGTGTGAATCAAGTGTAACTCCAAGGTCATGCACGGCTGATGAGAGAGTAATTTCAACCTCACCAAACCTAAGTTCAAGAATGACTTCACAATTCCTTGCAAATCTTGATGATAAGTGTATGACTCCTATTTTATCTGAATTACAAGCAAGACCATTTTTGGTACACCAGACAAAGATGTCCACTACACACCTTTCAAGTTTAGAAACCATGACAGATCGATCTTCAACAGGATTGACAAACACGTAGAGCTGCATATCATCCGCAAACATCATACAGTGTAAATCATGGCTGATGATAACATCCTCTAATGGAGCAAAAAACAGTGCGAACATTAGAGGGCCAAGTAGTGAGCCCTGAGGTACACCATAGAGAACTTTTCTCTCAGATGAAAACATCAGGAAAACATCTTCATGGAAAGTATGCCTGTAGTGGATAATGCCCCATTTTCAAGAATGCTTTTGTCGCTAAGGTTTCCTTTTCACTCATTTCTTTCACTTTTCCATAAACCTAACCGAATTCTGTTATTTTTAAAGACCTACATAATGTGTTTTATCATATGACCCGTACGGACCCACTCGCTATTTCCTTGGAAAACCATATGAAAAAAGTCCAGTACAAGGGCCGTACGCGCTATAGTGACGAAGCCGGAAAAACGCGTACGGCCCTACAATTTCAGTGTTCATAGAAGTCAAATTTTTCCTTGAACTATGAGTGATGAATGTGACCATTCTGACAGCGAGTTTTATTATCCTGATGAGGTCTCCGATGTGGAACTTCTTCAGCTACCAACTTTCTCCGAAATCGAAGAAAGTGGAAAGTCAAAACTCCTCACAAATGAAGAAGTTCACAATTTTATTAGAAGCCAACAACAAGCAAGTACTGTCAAAAAAAACAAGCTACGACATGAACGTTTTTCAGCGATTCATTAATGAATGTGGTGAGAAACGAAAGCTTCTCAAAATTCCGCCAGATGAACTCGACAAACTCCTATGCAATTTTTACATCAACGCAAAGAAAAAGGACAACTCAGAATACGAACCTGACACGATGTCCTCCTTCTCGCGAAGTATCCAGCGATACTTGGACGACACCAACGCAAAGATAAACATCTTGAAGGACGAAGAATTCAAGGTCTCAAGAGACATCCTGAAATCCAAGCGTCGGGAACTCGGAAAGCAGGGTAAGGGGAACAACCCAAACGCCACAGCACCCCTGACAAACAAAGATATTGAACGCATCTCTGAAGAAAATCAGTTTGGCAAACATGATCCCGAAGTACTTTCACGTACAATGTGGTCCTTGCTGACCCTCCACTTCGGCCACCGAGCAAGAACGAAGCAAGGCAGATGAAATTTGGCGACATCTCTTTAACCCTTTCACTGCTACAAGGACGTACTGAATACGTCCTGTCTCAGATTACACATATGCTACAAGGACGTACTCAGTACGTCCTCAAGTATAGCCTTTGTATGAAAACTTACGCACATCGTAAAAACAATTACACCGCATTTAACAAAACTTATAAGGGCCTGGTAACGGAGAATACATTTGGTGAGAAATATATGACGTTAAAACTTTTGATTTTTGTCACGTGTTATTTTTAGTGTCAAGTCGATGCTGGCGGCCATCTTGGTTTTTCCATGAGTGTATTTTCCAGTGTTTTTCGAGCATATCTTTCAGTCATTCGCCAGTTATGAGTAGATTTACAGTCAATGATGTTTTGGAAAAGGTCTGGGATCATTCAGGTGACGAGGATGATGATTTTTCTGGCTCGGAAGATAGCGAAAGTGACAATGACTATGTATCTGAGAATGAAGATTCCGAAAGTGATGGGTAATGTAAATAATAGTTAATTTTTATCAAAAAAATGATTTCTGAGGCTAAGGGCTGTTTAAAAACATGATCATTTAATTTTTAAAAAAAGTTTGCAAAAATCCCATTTTTAGGCCCGCACAGGCGTGAAAAAATGGCCCGCAGCGAAAGGGTTAAAGAACGATGAAGCCAGTGGCAAAGAATACCTGGAGTGGACAACAGAAAGGGAGAGCAAGACACGCCACGGCGATGAAAATGAACACCAAAGATCTTTCCGTCCGAAAGCGTACAAAACAGGCGACAGGAAATGTCCAGTGTCTTGCTTCAAAGAGTTTGTTTACAGGAGACCAGAAGAAGCCAAATCGCCAGAAAGTCCATTCTTCCTGGCTGTTAATTACCGACGAAAACCAGAAGACCAAATTTGGTTCATTAACAGCCCCATGGGGAAAAACAAGATTGGCAAGTTCCTTTCCAGCGCTACAAAGAATTTGGCAATGTCGACGAGCAGTAAATTTACCAACCATTCTGTACGTAAAATGTGTATAAAGACACTTCTGCATTCAGGAGTAGCCCACAACAATGTAGCCCAACTGAGTGGTCATAAGAGCCTTAAAAGTCTGGATAGCTATGCCGTGGCATCCCGTGAGCAGCAGCGCTTGATGTTGAAAGTACTCAGTGGAAAAGAAAACAACAAGCCTAAACCGCAGCCAAACATACGGAAGGAAAATCCACCACTTCCAGCTCAGTCAATTAGCAGCAACATCCAGGGATCCATGCCAACAAGCACCTTATTTTCAGGAGCAAGTATTGGAGTGCTTAACATACAAAATCTCGTCCTTCCTGAATCCACCAGCCTTGATCAAGCTCCTAGCGTTTCAGCTGCGAAGAAATGGCGCCGCCATGTCATTCAGTCGTCCGACGAGGATGATTAGCAAGATTAGCAAAAGTCTTGTGTGCAATGCCTTTACAATCGTTCTTTGTGCATTGCAAACATTTCTCTAAATGTACAGTTAAGAATTCAGATTTACATTTCCTTAGTATGACCGAGAGCCAAATATTTTCCCATCCGGCCCGACCTAACTCAGTCAATAAGTACATACTATTTGAGCGGTGCCTTCCCCAATAACAAGAATACGTTTGACGTTTAGTCGTCGGTTGTGCCACTTCTTTATAAGATGTCGCCAATCTGGAAACATGATAGTCGGTACAGGATTATCAGTATCCATGTTCTGAAAGTCTTCAACTACAGTGTTGAAATCAAAGGAGTCATACTGCGGAGTGATGACGTCATTTCTGTCCTCTTCGCTTTTTCTGAAGTGATCAACATAACTTTCTGACTTTAAAGTCACCATTTGCTCCTAATCCAACCACTGTTATATCGTTACCTGAGCCCCACAGAGCAACCTGGTTGAACCAGTGCCTCACAAGGGCATGATCCTGACGTTAAAAAACCGGGCTGACAGCTAAAACAAACGATGGTACCTGATCCTGCAGTGGTGCCAGCAAAAATGCATTAGCTTGCTTAGCCTTCTCGCCAGCTCAAAAACGCCATCATATCCAATTTTCTTGTAAAATGACGAGTCAACTTTCATGGTGCACTCCTCTACTTTGAGTGGTACGCCATAATTACACCTTGCTTTTCGATACGTTGTTTGAAGACTGGGACCACCAATTGTATCTTTTACAATTTTGGGCAGGGCTGGGCCTCCATAGTCAAGAACTGTAGTGAAAAGGGATTTAGTTTTGTCATTCCAACGCTTAACTGGTGTGCCTCGATTTTGAATTAGCAAGGAAGCCAACACTAAACAGTCTTTATCAGGATTTTCCATAAGAGCTGCAACTTTAATAGCTATCTCAGGGACCGCGCGATTGACGTTCTTTTGTTCCACTATTGCTTTGAGTGCTTCTATAACAACTTCTTTTCCTTTGAGTTGAGATTTGATACTTTGTAGTTTTGAGCGATATAGATCAATAAGCGCTGAATACTCAACCATGTCTTGAAACAGACATTGCATGGGTTTGTCAGTTCTGTTGTTTCCTTAGGTGAAATGTTTGACATTTGAAGGAGGACGCTCATTTGTTGGAAAGCATGGCCTTTGTACTTTTCCATTTCTGTCCTCAAAATACCAAGAATTTTGGGAAGTATTCTCGCCGCAGTACTGGCAGATAACAGGGTAGATGGCATCGTCGTCTGTTGAACAATCCTCACCTTAGAGGATTCTTTTCTCTCCGCTTTCAAAATATCATCCAGCACTATTTTCTCAATTGGCAAGTCCAAAGTTGTTTTATCGTGTTTTGTAGGTTTTGGTGCTGATACCACGCTAGCTTTTGTGATTGACCTCCCAATTCTTGTGCCCATTGTATTGAATGTATATTAAAAATCAAAGCTAGAAGAAGCTGCACGATTATGGCGGGGCGCCGAGAAAAATATTATATACTGTTACAATGGCCTCATAGGAGAGGTCTGCATGCATGCTATATTACAATTCACGGAATACAGCGTACAGTTGCAAGGAAAAATGTTTCTTATTCTATTTATCTCTTTCGGGCGCACTCGCACCTATTTGATGATTCCACTCCCCTATGTAAGCCATGACAGCTCGGAGTTCTTGTCTAAAAACACCGGTAACAGCGGCGGGTTTATCTTGATTTAAGCACCCAAAAAATAGATAAATAAATAAAATATCCTCTAGCTCGCTGGCTAATTATCCAACGAAATTATGTAGATTATGAGATATCCACCCCTAGTGAATTGTCACATTACTCCTTCACTGTTTTCCTGCCTTTGTGGTCTTATCTTCCCTATCACATGATTTCATCTGTTTCATTCATTCCTGCTGTTCATTCAGATGCCTTGAACAGCACGTGGTGTTTGCGTCAGTCGTGTTCAACGTTTTCTGCATTTTGTATTGTCTTTTCAAACGTGAGATATTTTCAATGGCTGATATAATGTCTGATATCAATGAAACTATGATCAAAGTTGTTGAACTTGACCAATCTACTCCGCTTAAGGTAAGCCTTGTTGATGTGATCCTGCAGATTTCAACTAGGGGCACAGGAAAACAACACAGCAACACTGAATCAACGATCAAGGATATTTGACAGCTGAGCCTGACAAAGCTATGTTTTATGCTACATAACAACCTAGGTCACTGTGGAAATACCACACAATGAAAAGGAGAAATTATTGAACCTTCTCCAAGAATGTGGAGGCAAAATTTCAGGTGAAGGTAAGTCCAGTTGCACTTGACTTGAAAAACAAAACAAACTTTTCGCACATTAAGTTTGAAAAGAATCAACTACAAATACGCCAACTGCCAGGAACTGATCAATTTCTGTTGTGTGTGTAGATACGATTGAGCACGGGAGTGAAGAAGCCAAATCAGTACAACCAACTGATCCAAGTAAAAAATCCAAGGGAATTAGAAGTTGGCTGACCAAAAATCAGGCCTCTGTAGCCTTTTTCGCGAAGGAAGTTGTTCATTGCTTTCAGGGAACCGTGTCGTCTCTACTCAACAATCCACCGAACGTTTCCCCCACTGGCGTTGGAAAAGAGCTGTGGGAATTGATGCATTTTTTTTGTCAAACCAGAAGAACAGGCTAAGCTTCTCCATGGAGGCAGTATGGCCGAGTGGTTTAGGGCGCTGGTGTTGTAATGCGGGGTCCCCGGTTCAAGCCCTCCACCCTGCCACTAGCTGGATTTGTTTCACGGTTGTCCCAAGTTCAAATCCTTGGTCACGCTTTGTATATAGCCAACTGGTCTGCCTCCTGCCAGTTGGGATTTTTAATCATGTTATGTTCATTTAATATTATTTGTTTCCTATGTTTCTATTGCATGCCTGCTAAGTAGCTATCTCAAAGCCAAGTGCATGACCACTACAAACAACATTTACATTTTTACAGAATTGTAGAACTGTATCAAATCTTCACACCTAAGCTTAGTGTGAACATAAATAGTGTCAAAATGTGACCTGAATTTTCAGAATTTGCCTACCTCGGCTGTCAATTTTCGGCATTTTTCCTTAACAGTTATGCGACTTCAGCAAGCAATACAAATCCTTCTTTTCAGTGTTCCATTGTTAGAGTCAGGAGTGCAGAACTTCAACATGTAAAAAGATGCTACTCGCATATCTCTTGGCTCGGAATGATGCCATTCATTGTGCTTGGCACATGCACAAACAGTTTTGGGGGCATTTTGCCCCGAAAACCAAACCAATTGTTCAGCACACTTTTCAGTATTGACTAACAAACATAAATATTCTTCCACATGTTTCAATCACTGATTAAAGAGAAATTGCTCAATGTTTATCTCGAAGTCCAGAGAATCCAAGATGGTGGCTATCTTGAGTCTGCTCTCGGAAATCATAAAACTGCTTCCCCACATACGAATCCTTCGAAAATTTTCGGAACAATGGGTACGATGTAGTATTCGTAAAAAACAGAAAGGATTTGGATTTTATTGGGCTTTTTTGTGTAGAAATCGGAAAAATAGCCTTTCAGCCAATCACAGAGCTTGAATAAATTGATTTTGCAATTGAAATTTGGAGCACTACTGCACATGCGTTGCCACAGATCACTATCGTCGTTACACGGATCATTACTTAATCCTTTTCCTTTGTCTTTCCCCTGTTGATGTTTCATTGCTGTCTTCCACTTCAATGATTTCACTCGTGCTTTCTTCCAAATGTGCATCTGGGTCTTCAAGTTGGTCATAATGTGTAGTTCCAGAAAATATCCATACCCCCACCACGGAGGGAATTCCAGCTAAGACCCCCCTCCTCTCCGGAATTTCCATTTTTGTGAAGGAAAATAAGCCCCCCCTCCCGTCCGGAATTTCCAAAAGTTTCTTTCATACCCCCCTGTCCCTCTGGAAAAAGCAATTTAAAAAGAAATTGTGCAAATGTTCTAAACATTAGGCCGCCTTCCATTGTAAACATCGCTATAGTGTTCAACCGATCGATCGAACCATCTTAATGATACATACTGTTGAAGACAAAAAATAAGTCAGTAATTTCTTCAAATGTAAGCAGAAAAAATATCTGGTAGTCACTTGTAAGATTACCTTGATGTATAACAATCCATCCCCTTTCATTCCAATCCAAAAGAAAACCGCTAAATGTATTAGAACATGGATTGAAAACTGTTGACAACATTCACCGTAAACGTGATCACAAAATCGCAAACACGCTCGCAGAGAAAGCCAAATTGACCCGGAAAATTGCAAACAAATAGCCAGAAATAACAAGAACAAGATATTCTTGGGTTTCTGAAATTGTTACACTATTTTCATCATCAATAAACAGACAAATGTTCGCAAACAAGGACGACTTTCTTTCGATCGAACGTGAGAAACAAACAACTCTAGTCACCAGTGCATTTCGGTCAAACCACGTGACAATTTTTTGTGGACTGGTAACAAGTAATGGCGGTCGCGTTCGTGGAACAACATGGAGGATTTCTGCGAACTTGTTAGCTTTCACTGTGCTTTCAGGAAGAGGAAAACCTGTTTAAAATGTAATATGGTCATGTATCGAAAACCTAGGCTGCTATTTTTTCTATGTAAAAGATTTTCAGAGTAGGTAAGAAACGATTTTGAAACAAATTTGCATGGCATCGAACTTGACCATCTGGAAGCGTAAATTCACTAACAACCACCCCTCCTCTCCAGAATTTCCTGGGCCTTTGACCCCCCCACCCCTCTGGAATTTCCAATTCCCTCCGTGGTGGGGGTATGGATATTTTCTGGAACCACACAATTCTCATCAGAAATGACTTGTTGTATGGCAGGTTTGGACACTTCTCGGTGAGGTTTCATGCCAAAAACTGCTTCATAGGGTGTTGTCTTAATGGCGGGCATTAACAAAACCTGGATCGGATTGGATCGGACCGGATTGTCAAAACCCAGACCGGATTGGACTGGATTGACAAAACCTGGACGGAATGTGATCCGACTGACAAAACCCGGATCGGATCCAAAAAAATCCATAAATCCCGCCAAAATAGTCACGTGATATCTCTAATCGAATATCGTACAGAAAGAAGTAAGGAGACGTTCGCTGTGTGTTTCTTTTTCGTCAGTATTATCTTGGTAAGAAGTTTTGCCATTCAGTGACCCTGCTTATGATTTTCTTTCCTAGAGGGAAAGATCAACAAGGAAGGGCGAGATACGAACAGGAAAATTGCATTAGAAGTAAAAACGAACACAAATTTGCAAGGACCACCGTGGTGAAATGGAAGTACCAGATCCTCTCACTGTAGAGGGTCTTATCAGCTATAACTGATGTACATGTATCTTCAAACTGACAGAATGTCTCGTATAATGATTATTGTAATTATCTCTTCTAGCTCTAAATTAAAAATATAATTGCCAGTTGTCTCACATCCTTATGTACAGCCCTCAAAGCACTAAAAAAACCTGAACTTAGTTTTAGTTCGTAATCTTTTTGAACTTACATATTCACTTTTGGAATAATACCAACAAGGTCTGATTACGAGGTGCGGTTACCTTAAGTAGTATAGTCGGAGTCAAACAAATACCACTTTGGGTGCACCTAAATTTTTCACCTCTTCAGGAGACTAGTAGTCAGGGGAACCATAACCAAACCACGCTCACAAAGCTCGCGCGGCCCGGTTATGGCCCCTGACTATAGTCTCCTGAAGAGGTTAAAAATTTAGGTTTACCAAAGATAGTATTTGTTTGACTCCGACTATACTACTTAGGAAAAAAGGACGCAGGAAACATAAACAAAGGGCGGCAGGGACAAGCATTTAGAGGAATGACACCGCGCGGCGGGGACAAGCAATTAGAGAATTGACACCGTGCAGTATAAAAGTTTTTCAATTAATTATTAAAAATATTTTTCTACATAATATACAATGGCAACTGTCGAGCAAAACATTGGATAGACTTTGGAAGAACAAAATTTGGAATTCTATTGCGATTGTATTGAGAGGAAGCAAAACGAGGGATTAAAAACCAAACCAAGGTTAAAACAGATAATCTGGTATAGACTTGGACAGCGAAAAGATCTTGGCTGGGACAAAGTACACCAAGATTTACAGAAAACCCCTTTTTGTCAAAGACGGCAAAGGCCTGTGAAAGTTATGTTTTGTCTTGAGCACGAAAATTGCGGCGTTGATGGGATATGTGTTCCGTGTATATGAAAAGACTCCATCAATCATTACGCTTTCCCAGACATAGACGAATACAACAGCCCCAGACGCTGTATTGAGATATGTGATGAAGATCTTGAACACACTTGGATCCTTTGTAAGTTAAGGGGTTTAGACCCAACGCGAGAAATCTTTCAAAAATTTTACTGAGCGACCGATCGCGCAAATGCAAAAAATGAGCCCACAAGATGTAATGAATCTTCTTTTACCAAGCAATTAGAGAAACACACCAACAAGTGTATAAACATGGGCACGCTTGAACTAATACAAGCACTTCCGGCTGAACTTCGTGAAAAAATCTGTACGGAGTACATTATAATAAAACTCTGGCAGCGTAAAATGCTTGGCTGGGACGATGTCAGAAAAGAAATCTCTAAAGGATATATTAAAATGAAGCTCAAACAGCGAAAAACTCTTGGCTGGGGCGAAGTTCATGCCGCAATCAAGGAAGCTCCAGTTTGCGTTCGCAATAAACAAATTGTAAGGGTCTTGTTCTGTTATAAATGTGGCAGAAGCAGATGTTCACGAAATGGTCTCTGTAATCTGTGCATTAGAAATGGATTCAGACACTATCTCGGCTATCCAATTTATGATGAAGCTGACTACGATGAGTGCTTCAAGAAATCTTTCGCTGCGGTTTGGAGCGGAGTAGTTGCGTGATATTTCTGAGAAGAAGAGCGAAAACCAATATTTATATTACACAGTTCCTATATCGAGTGAAGTTAGGAAACCAATATTTATATTACACAGTTCCTATATCGAGTGAAGTTAACTTACCAAGCGAGACTGTTTATTTTTTTTCCGCCTCTCTCATTGCCTCCACTACTTGGCGTGCTATCTGACTAACCTCATTCTGCCAAACGGGAGTAGAAAGTTCGGATAAAATAAAGCAAATCGCATGGAAAAAGACAAGCATTTAACGTGACTTTAAGTGTATATGTAATTATGTAACTTTTAGAAAGTTCTTGAACTTTGCGTATTTACATAATCTTACTAACGTCTAAATATTAAGCTGACAGGTCTTAATTGGTTTCTTTTGTTCTGAAAATTTTTTTGGTCTACGCTGAATTTTAGACCAAAGGAATGTGAAAACAAAAGATTTGCGTGGGAGGTAAAACCGCAGTGCAGGCACTTAATGACCACAACCACACAGCATGCAAATTCGAGCTGTTTACATATATTACCAAGCCAAGCGCTCGCATGGAATTGCAAAGTTAATTAGGCTATATAACTTCTAAAACTAAAGTTACCAGTACTTCACCATATTTTACACTTAGTGCTGAATTATGCTTAAGTACCTGCATAAAAATAGTTGGGTCATTCCCGCGGGGTACTTGTATTTTTCCCCCGTCATTTAACACAGGCTCCATATATTGGTATTGAAAGTCGTTATTGAAAATATTTTTACCTTCAAAGACCCAGGTATTTCTTGCCAACCGTAACCTAATATCAATTTGTTTGTATTTATTTTCACCACCTAACGTCGCAATAAAAATTGTTACACGCTTAATAATGCAAGGGAAGGGCGGTATCGTATAAAATAAATTACCGAATTTAACAATACCATATTTTAATAATTTTTCATAATCCTTTTTATAATCTCCATTTATTACAATCAGGCGTTGGGGTAGGTAATTTTTTATTTTAAAACCGTTCATGTCTAAATTTGTCTGTAGAGTAAAGTCGCCACTGTCATCGACAACAAAAGCCTCATCATAAATAGTGCCGTCAACATCTGTTTGATAACCCTTTGCCCCATAAATAATCAAAGCAGCCTTTTCAAGTGGTGACGAGCCATCATAACCCGGATTTGAAATATCAAGATAGATTGTGTCATCGTTGTCTTTGTATTTGTGCGTGTGAATAATGGTGCGTGAATATTTTGGGCTGTGACCGTTGAAATGCTTGGTATGGTAATTAAGAGTATCAATCGGGTTAGGGGTTGAAGCACTTATAAACCAATTAGTATCAACTTTTGGGATAAAGAACTCGACACATATAGTGTGCTCTCCTTCAGACAGAGGTTTTTTATTCAACGCCAAACGTGAGTTGAAAGAATCGACACCAGTTCTTACGAGATTGAAAGTATAAGCTTTTTTATTCAAAATGTGAAGGTTGGATTTAAAGTCTTCTTCTAACGTAACAGAAACAACATTATTTACAGGCGTAAGACCTACCTTTTGGATTAAATAGGCTAAGGAGTTTTGCTTATGAGCAATTCCTGTTGTAATTGTAGTAGTGGACACATATTTTTTCATTGAACCAAGATTTACAGCATCCTGATCACCCGTAGGATTTGCAAGCTGTCTGATCGCATAGTCATTCATGAGAATATCCTCATCAATGTTTGCGGTTGAAAAAGCCCCAATATCACCTTTCTCACCTTTTGGCCCAATATCACCTTTTGAGCCCACAGGTCCAGTAGGTCCAGTGGGTCCCGCAGGTCCCGTAGCTCCGGTGGGTCCTGTTGGTCCAGTAGCTCCCGCAGGGCCAGCAGGTCCAGTCGGGCCTTGTGGGCCTCTTTCGCCTTTTAAGCCTTTTTCTCCAACAGCACCTTTATCGCCTTTAGGACCTTGTGGACCAGTATTACCCTTATCACCTTTTTCACCTTTAGGGCCAGCGGGACCAGTTGCGCCAGTCGGACCAGCAGGGCCGGCAGGGCCGGTTTCCCCTCGGATTGAAGTAGACTCTTCATGTGTTTGAGTTGCACCCGTCGCACCGTTAATAAACCCCATCTCTATATATTTTCGTCAAAATTTTTGAGTGTGGTTTTTTTTGGTTTGTCGTAGTATAAAAAAGAATATTTAGCATCGGTAGCCCTTTCAAGAAGCTCTCTGTCAATTCCCAATTCATCAGCAATACGGTTATTTTCTCTGGGAAGAAAGTTGAAAATGCAAAAGTGGGTGCAATTATCCCGGATGTTTTTGGGGGACTTGAAGTAGCTTTGAGAAAGATAAATGACGCTGCAATTGCGCTGCCGCCCGTTCATAAAATAATCGATAATGTCGTTTTGGTTTTTTTCACAAACCATATCATCGAAGATTACAATTTTTTGGTTGTCAGTGGGCAGCATTTCAAGAGGAATAACATCGTTGGCGCCTTCAATAACATTATACCCAGCCGCAGGATTGACTCTTTTATCGAAATCATCAATCATATATTGGTACTTGTCTTGATGCAGGTTCTTTGTGCAAAGGTAAATTTTGTCGTAGACCAACAGCGTGTAAAGCATATGCATGAGAATATTTGTCTTACCAGAGTTGCTTGGCCCGCAAATAAGCATCCGAAAGGTATTTGCTGGCATACAAGGGTGGCCTTGCTTGTAATTACTTTTTGTAGTCAAACTGGGGTCGTAATTTGGGATTTTCATTTTTTTCTGTTATATATACGGCAAAAATATGTCCATGAAGAAGTGGCGAAAACTTGTCAGCGAAAAGGCTGAAGTTGAGCAGCAGAACGACAGCATTCTCGCGGCAATAAAAAATAACAAAATAGATAAAGAGTTTGGCCAGCTATCAGGTGAGGATTTGTTCAAACCTATCACATCGCGGCTTGACAAACTCCAAGTAGGCACGGCACCAAAAGAAGAGGAGGAGCAGATCCCAGACTATGGTATGGATGAGTTTGATTTAAATAACCCCTTCGACGGAGATTTTAACCCGGATGCGGAAACACCACTACCAACACCAACACCAACACCACCACCATCACCAACACCAACACCATCACCAACACCAACACCATTACCAACACCATCACCACCACCATCTCCTTCATCAACAACGTTACCACCTTTGGCTGAAGAGGAAGAAACGGAATTAATGGAAAGCCCAGCGAAAAAACCAAGTAAATGGGGACCACCAAAAGAACCAGTTATCAGGGGATCAGAGTCGGTTGACCTGCAGACACTGAGCAGCATGTTAACAAAAAATAAAGACAATCCGAACTATGTTGTAAAAAGCAAAAAATCAAAATTCTACGGCTACACATTGGCAGATATACAAGAGGCAAGAAATGAAATTCTTGCCAGGAGACAAGGGAAGTTTAAGCCCCCCGCCGATTGGATACCCCCTCCACCTGATGAGGATGAACTTGAAAGAGAAATGGAAGGAAGCGGAAGTGTTGATCCAAACGCTTTGGTTGAAAGGCTACACATAAGCTTGGCGTCTATACAGGCGGGCAACACTTCACTGAAGCTGAAAAAACAGGTCAAGCAGATGTTAGGGTTGCTGGTAAAGCTAAAGGAAATAACACAAAAAGAAGCCCACAAAATTTTGAGTAATATTATATAAGCAACATGTCAACCCATTTTCATTTCAACCTGTTGCTCGACTCGCGGCTGGCCAAACAAAACAACGCCAACAGCAAGTCACATGACTTTACAATTAACTTTGACCCGCCAATCGCTTTAGATCCCTTCAAAAAGTACAAGGCGGCGTTAAATGAGCTGGTATCCATGTCTTATTCGTGGTACAACATCGCGAAACGGTACAACAACAACGAATTCAAATGGCGGAAAAAAACAGAGAACTGGAAAACCGTGACAATTCCGGACGGGATGTATGATTACAAAGGTCTCAACACCACCATCCAGTCGCTTACCGGAAGAGTGGATCCCAAGGATGAAAAATCCAAGTTTATTTTCCAGCTGTATTTTCACACCACAACGTATCGGACGGTCATTTTGTTGGAGGACGGCTACGAGCTTGATCTAAGTGGAGGTGAATTTGCTGCGTTGCTGGGTTTTGACAAGAAAACAATAGATGGAGCGAACAACAGGAGCGACCGCGTGCCAAATATAACAAGAGGCGTCGACTGGATCTATATTCATTGTGATCTCATTACAAGAGCAGTGGACAACATCGGGGGCGACGTTATGTTCTCTTTTTCAACTGCTGAACTCTCAGTCAGCTACCCCTTTTCAAAAGAGCCCCGCCGCCTCCTGTGGCACCCGGTGAACAAAAACAGAATCAATGCGATAAATATCAAAATCACGGACGGACGCAACAACATTATAGATCTGAATGACCAAGACGTGGCTTTAAGTATCATCATTGAAGAAGAAGAAGAAAAATAATTTACACATAAGTATAATAATGAATCATCTGAGCGAGTGGGCGAGATATTACGACGCGCCAAACGGAACATATAGATACAAACACAAAGGTACGGGGGTTGTTAGAGACACCCTGATGAATATAGGAAAGCGGTTCAAAAAGAAGGTCACCCGTCAGACATTGAAGAAGGCTGTAAATGAAGCCTCGAAGCAAATGCTGAAAAAAGCTGCAGAAAAAGCAGAAGAAAAAGCGGCTGACAAGATACAAGCCGTTTTGCGAAGTGGGGATACCCCACGCCCCAAGAGTAAAAAGACCCCAAGTGTAAAACCTAAGGGTAAAAAGACCCCACCACAGAAACTTAGTACCGAGTCGCGGCAGAAACTGAAGAAGATGCTAAACCCTGGGGTAGCAACTCAGTTAAGCGGGGATTCACGGAAAAAGTTGCAACAGATCTTAAACGCGGGTCGGGCTGCAAAGTTGAAAGTAAACCAATTGATAGCAGAAAATTAAAATAATTTTTTAAAAAGATATATAGGACGCAAGATGTTCAGAAGCCACAGGCATTTGGAAAAAACAGAGTATGTTCGTATCATGTTAGACAAACCGATCACTATCCCGGGAAACAATCAGCACCAGGTAAAAACAAACTATAAATTCACACTCACCGACCGAGACAACTGGTTTGACTGGTATAACGCCTACTTCCGGGCTGATTTCACTTTCGAGGCAACCGCGGATGGCGCGCAAGTTGCAACAGACGCCCGGTCAGCGCCCATTAACGGCTCATTTTCACTGATAAACAAACTTGTGGTAAAATCATCGGGCAAAAACATTTACAACGTAGACAACATTCACAAGTTAATATTCATAAAGAACTTGTTGGATTTTTCTGATGACTTTGCGAGGAGCGCAGCGAAAGATCAGTTTTGGTATTTGGATACAGATAATAGCAATGTGACAGCCGCCGCTGCCACTAACCATGGAATCAGAGAAAGGGGCTTGCTTGCCCACGCCGGCCTCACGGTTGAAACCCTCATACCGCTTAACAGGTACTCATTCTTCGAAGAGCTGAGTGACAAGCTTCTTCCCCCCATGCAGATGGAGTTCGAAATTGAGCTACAATCGGATGCAGAGCTGATTTGGCAAAACGATGGCACCAATCGTAGGATAGTGGTGAGAAACTTCGAGCTGTGGGTTCCAATGCTGCGTTTCACCAGCGAAGGACAGAAGCTCGCAAACGAAAACTTTTTGAAACCTCAGAAATGGACGTACCTAAATGAAATGATCCAGCCCAGCAGCAGCCGGCGTGACGCTTTCGGTTCGTGGCAGATAAATCCCGGCGTAAAGGATGCCAAACATGTTTTCATTTTCATTCAACAGTCAAGGAAGAAGGACGCCTTGACTCAAAACCCCTACTTCTTTGACACCTTTAACATTGACGGAGACAATTCAGCCAAGCTAGCGACCTGCCGGCTACAGTACGGCTCTTCACAGTACTATCCGGAGCTGGACTATGACGAAAACTTCAAACTGCGCATTCTTAATGACTTAAAGAACTACCGGTACCGCAAAAACGACTACAACACCGGTGTTCAGCTTCAGCCCAACAACTTCGGGACGCTGTACCCAGTACTCTATTTCGACCTACGTGAAAACAAGGATAACAAGACCAACGACCCGAAACAGATGGTTTTCCACTACAAGCTCAACGAGGCGGCCAACGCGCAAGACTACACCATTTATGCAGGAATTTTGTACGAGTCCGAACTTGTTCTCAGGCAGGTGGGTAATGAGCTGGTGATGGTATAGCAACTGAGTTGCTGATACCCCAAAGAGAAATAATTTTTGTATGAAATATAAGAGATGACGACTTACTATCCGCACAAGATTTCACTTTCAGACGGGCAGAAGGTAAGCCTCGCGCGGGCCTTTGGGTCAGGAGAAGCAGTTACGCTCAGATTTAAAAACGAGGCTATAACCGGCGGTAGCGACACTTTGCACTTGACCGCCAGGCAGATCAAAAAAATAGAGCGCGCTATCAAAAACAAAACGGGCGTGGACATAGACATGAGCAAGACACAAATCAGACATGTGCGCAAGTTGGCGAGTGGGGCCGGCATGCGGGTAAAACCCCCAACAGGAGGAAAGGGAATGCGCATCAACCCTCCTCCATATATGCGCCCTCCACCATTTATTGGTTCTTGGGGTGACCAAAAAAAAGCCCGCCTTCGTTGATGTCCCCTTAACTGATTATGACTTGCAGCGATGGTGCCAATACTTGAAAATCCCCATTAAAGGTATATTTGCGAGAGACGAGATCCACGTGAAAAACCACTCCCCTTGTATAATCAACATGGATGATCTTGGAGGGCCAGGCACCCATTGGGTATGCTGCTGGGGATCAGCAACTGAGTTGCTACCTGAATACTTTGACTCTTTCGGTTTACCTCCGCCCGCGGAATGGGAAATTGAGTTGATTCTCGAGGGTAGCAAAACCTTTCTACGAAATGACAACCAGCTTCAGTGGGAATCCAGTGTGCGCTGCGGCTACTACTGTTTGCTTTTCCTGAATGAGCGTAACAAAGGACGGTCGTTTCGAGATATTTTGAGCATGTTTTCTGAAAATACACGCGCCAACGAGGCTGTGGTGAAGGATTATTTTACACATAATGTATAAGTGGGGTATCAGCAACTGAGTTGCTCCCCACACCCCAGTGAATTTTTGCTAGTTATATAGGATGGATGTTTACTGTGTGAAAGAAAAGCGCTTCACACCCAATGTGGTGGGAAGTGAAAAAATTACAACCGCAAAAAACGGCAGAAGACTGCTTAAAGTAAAATGCGCCAGCTGCGGCATTACCAAGACAAGATTTGTCAGTGGGGTAAACCCCACACCCCAAAATGCTCAAGAAGGAGGTAATATTTTGGAACCAATATTTAAGTGGACCAGAAGTGGTTTACCCAAAAAGAAGAGAGAAGAACTTGCACGCGCTGAAAAAAGAATGTTTGGAGGTGGAGTTTTTGATACAGTTGGAAATACAGCAGCTGAAGCTTTCTTTGAGTACGGAGTTCCTTATTTAGCAAAGCAAGGTGTGAAACAAGGAAGATACTTTGCAAGCGAGTTTCTGAGACAACCAGAGTATCAGAAGAAGTTAGCCAATAAAGCCAAACCAATCGCGAGAAAAGCTGTTAATTACACAATTGATGCTTTGTCTGGGGATTTGTTGACTAAAGCCTCAAACAGATTAAGACCAAAAGATATGATACCGGGAAATAAGTTGAAAGGTGGGTGTCACACAGCGGCCTGAGAATTTTCTTTAATTATATAAGATGGAGGTATACTGCGTGAAGGAAAAGCGTTTCACACCCAACGTACCGGGAAGCGAAAAAAACACTACCACAAAAAATGGTAGAAGGTTGCTTAAAGTAAAATGCACAAGTTGTGGCATTACCAAGACACGGTTTATATCAGCTCGAAGTGGTGGTAATTATGATATGAGAATTTATGCGGGTAATCGAGTAGATGACCCAACAAACCCTCTTTACCAACGTGGTGGGGCTTTTGATTTGCATAAAGCTATTGGCAAGCTGCCTAAGCCAAAAAAGGGGTGGACACTTCCGGGCCACAACTATACAGGGCCGTACAATCCTCTTGAAAAACAGCTTTCTTACGACCCCAAGACGGGAAAGATCTTGAAGATTCATCAGCAACCCACAGGCGCCACGGACGCAGTTGCAATGCAGCATGACGTTGATTATGCCGTCTGTGCAGGCAAGAAAAATGAGAAAGGCTGCAAACATGATGCAGACAAAAAAATGGTGAAGGCGCTTGACGCTATTCCCAAAAACAAACGGCAATGGGGTCACGCCGCGGCGCGCAACGCAATCAGCTCGAAGCAAAAAGTAGGCTTGGGTGTCGGTGAAACGATCAATAAAAAGATCGGCGAAAAAATTCCAGGCTTTCAACCGGCTCAAGATGTGGCTGCTGCAATCATGGCTGTCACAGGTGGTGATAAGGATTTGTTTAAAAAGTATTGGAGTGGTGACATCGCAAAAGGTGCCTTTAACACGAAAACCGGCCTGTTCAGCAAAAAGTTCTGGACACACCCTAAAAATACAACTGGTCCATGTAATCGGGTTGTATATAAAAATGGAAAATGGCATAACCAATATTGCGATTAGATTACACATTTTTTAAACACATATATAGGAAATGGATTCTACATCAAAATACCGGCTGGCTGAAATAGAAAAGATGAAGAAAAATCTTGAAAACCGGTTGGCGCATTACTACCAAACCTCAGCCAAGTTTAGACGGTGGGACACGCGTTGTCAAACAGTAAGCGGGTTAACAGGCGGAGTCGCTGCCATTCTTACCGGCTCTGGGCTGGGTGCTTCACTTTCTGCGGTTGGCATTGTTGTTGGCGGGCCTTTAATCGCAACTGGCCTCTTGTTTTCATTGGTGTCAACCTCCTGCATGGGCCCCATCAAATTTTTCCGGCGTAAAGCGAAAAAACACAAAAAAATGCAGACTTTGGCTGAAGCTACGCTGAGCTCAATCAACACTCTCATATCAACCGCTCTTGATGATGGTGAAATCTCTGACGGCGAATATCAAAATATTGAGAAAAAGTACAACACCTTTACTACTAAAAAAACAAAACTGCAGTTTTCAAACCACACTGACAGTGGAGACACCTCTAAGGTAAATGGTTAACAGTGGGGTAAACCCCACACCCCAGGATTAGCTCGGTGTTTGCCTCCAACCACCATTCGTTGAAACTTTTTTCGGCTTTATTTCTGGTTTGTACCATCTTCGGTAATCTTTTTGTGAGCTTTTCCAGTATTGCCTTTTTCGCCGGCCAATCGATAGGTGAGACCTTTTGAAAATAGTTGTATAAAAAACAAACATAGTTACATGATCCGAGATTTACCTGCTTGAATTGGTGAATGATATTACCCAAAAAGGTCAGCCCCATTTCGTCACCGACCTGTTCTAAAGAAATGCCGGTTTTTTTTAATACTGCAATTAAATACCATAATTTTGGTTTGGGAGGGTGACCCATCTCTTCGGGCTCAGGGTAGAATTCCCCCTCGTAACGGTCGTCAAGATCTTTTTCGGGCTTGATTTCTTTTATTTTCACTTCCTGCTGTTTTATCAACATTTCTTTTAGCTGTTCTCTGTGGGGATCAGCAACTAAGTTGCTAGCTGCACCCCTTAGGTAAGGTTTTGTAGCCATGTATATATGCCCGCGCATAATTATTTAAATGGACAGAAAATTAGCGCGGCGTTACTACAGTCCGCAGGGTTACTGGAAAGGCATTTCTGCCATTAAAAAATTAGCGGTTGCTGCAAAGGTTCCTGAAGTTGTTGCCAAAGAATGGTTGTTCAAACAAGCGCTCTGGCAGATCTACCTCCCCGCACCGCGCTATATTCCTCGCCTAAAATTCGACGTGCCTACGCCCAACAAAGTGCATCAGGCAGATCTTCTTTTTCTGCCACATGACAAAGTGGGCCGTAGCACTTACAAATACGCGCTTACCGTTGTTGATGTTGCCAGCAGATTCAAAGAAGCTCAGCCTTTAACTTCTAAAAACTCTGATGAGGTTGCCAAAGCTTTTAAGACAATTTATACACGTGGACCTTTGAAATGGCCTCAACTACTGCAGGTTGATCCTGGGCGTGAATTTATGGGCGCTGTTACAAAAGAAATGGAAAATCACAAAACTTCTATCAGACGTGGCCACCCTGAAATTCATAGAGACCAAGCTATTGTTGAACGTTTCAATCGTACCTTGGCTGAGCGTTTGTTCGGGTATCAGTACGCAGTTGAAATGCGTAGCAACGCAGGTCAGCGGTCCACAGAGTGGGTAAAAAGGCTTCCCTCAGTTGTTTCTGCTATAAACAACCAAGTCACTCGATTGATTGGTATGAAACCCTCTGTCGCTATAAAAGAAAAGGTTGTAATTTCTGAACCAGCAACTAAATATTTGAGACCTGTTGGTTTGAATGAAAAAAAGCTCCCCTCTCTTGTAAATGTTCGGTATTTATACCAACCTGGTGAGCTTGAAGGAGGTTTTAAAAGAGCCACTGATCCAATCTGGTCCTTGGATGTTTATAATATTGAACGTTCTTTCACCAAACCTGATCAGCCCGTTCTCTATTATTTGGCTGACGGACCTAAACGTGGCTTTGTACGTGAAGAACTGCTGGTTGTACCTCCAAATACACAATTACCCCCAGCTAACGTGAACTAAATGTGATATTCAATTGGTTCGGTGTGTAACCCGTCGGACAGTACCCATCGTTTGTCATAATATGCACTCAACCCCAGCTTCTCCTGTTCGTAAGTTACTATATTCCCATCTCGCATTCGAAAACCCCTGTTTGTTGCCATATCCTTGCTTCCTTCCAGCGCTGTCTTAAAACGATGCCAGTTTATATTGTTTTGCTTCTTAGACATTCCCTTTGTGCTGAACTTCTTTTTTTCTCCTCGGTCGTCAATAAAGTAGCATTTGGAGCAGAGTGCAATCATCCTGTCCCCCTCACATTCAAGCTTAAACAGACCAGGTGTTCGACCGCTCCACTTGTCCCATGCCAACCAATTCTTTTTTTGTTTTTCGAATTCTGCTTTCATCTCTGGTCGTACAATGTCTTCTAGTTTCTTGCCGGAGATTGCCAAGTAGTTGCTGTCCGTATCCATTTGGATCAGCTCGAAATCTTTTCTGTCGAAGTATCTGTCAAGGAAGTCATAATAGAATTCCAACATCCTCAGCTTTGCCAGCTGATATACCGCTATTCCGATCTGAAACGGTCTTCTTATTGTAATTCGTGACTTCCGACTTTCTAACTCATACGCCTCTCCAATCTCATCTAGATCTGAGAAATATGCGCTTCTCAGAGCTCTGTCAACTACCTTCTCATCTTTGGTGTAAATGACGTTTGTTTGCCGTTCCAAAGCTTCGATGAGCTTTCCGTACCCACTGTTTCCCAACAGTTTGAACACCTCAGCTAGCAGTGCTTTGCTTTTTTCCACGTCTCCTGTCCGGCGAGCTTCCGTGACTTGTTTCACGAACCAGGGAAAGATTTTTGCTGGTGTGTAGTCAATTGTCCGATAAACTCTTTTGATAACTGCCCCGTGATTCACATACCAGAGTAGTAGAGGGGCGTATACAAGTATCCTCTGCGCTGACAACGTTCCCATTAGTTTCTTGTCTTCTCCTCGTTTTCTTCCTGTAGCTCGCAAGTATTGGAGCATATGCTCGGGGACAGCTTTGACTGGCACCGTTTTGTTGTGAAAGAACGGGCACATTTCCTCGAACTTTTGGTGTAAGTGATTTGGAATCTCAATGTCTATTTCAGCATATCCGAACCAGCTTCCTTCTTTGAGTCTGTACGTTAGTACTGGTGCGCCGTCTGTTTGGTACTCACCTGTATAGTGAACGACCCTTTCTTTTCCACAAGGCATATCTCTTAACATTGTTGAGAGATACAGGGCATTGGCGTCGTAACCGAGAATGTTTTGGCAAAGTTTTGAATTTGCAACTTGTTGTGACCTTATTCTGGTTTTTCCCACTTCATGGTACCTTGTAAAAACGAGGCTCGGTCCTCCAACAACTGCTTCTTTTAGCATATCGTATGCTTCTTTGCTTGGGCTGTAAAGCTCCGCGTTGCGTTCAATAGCTCCTCTTAGCAGGTAATGTAAGCTCACACCTGGGATGCTGACTGCGTCTTTCATTATATCGATTCCCTTCTCTGTGTAGAAGTTTCTCATCTTTTCCAGAGCCTCAAGTCCGGGGGCGACATCGAGATTATTGTAGTAATGCACCCAATCTTTGAAGGTTTTCATTCCCTTTTCTCGGAACGTTTGTTTACAGGCTTTCCATTCTGACAGTTTTAGTGTGAATTCATTTTTCAACTTTGAGTACCAATGCGGGTAATCCGGCAATCCCGGGTAATCCAGCTTTTCAGGTTTGTCAAACCACTCGTATGGAAACCATGATTTCGTTGTCTTGCAGTCGTATGCCTTTACCCATTTCTCGTAGCTGGTTCCTGGACCCAAGTAGTTGATTATGTCAAGGAAACGGAAGCCAGAAGTGAGTAAGAACATGATTTTGTTTCCGTGCTTTGCTACTCTGACTTTGTTGGTTGTGTCCGCAAGTTTTTCTGCGAAGTGTTTCTTTATCAGATTCAGATCGTAAGTCCCTGAGTTGAAACCCAGTACTGGGACCTGGTCGCACCATTCTTCTATTTTTTTCCTCTGATCTTTTGGTATCAGGTTTACATCTGCTGGCATAAACTCATCTCTTACTTTTTTTCTTATGTTTTTACCGCGTCTCTCCAACTCTTTCATAAACTTGCGAATCAGCTCTGCGGGATCTTTTTTACAGATGTGGGTTGGCTCTCTTTCAAGAGTGTCTCCGATGCTTACCGAGATTGGGACGTGTGCGTTCTCGATTGTGAGTGTTGACGTCGGCTTCTTTCGCTGATTATTGTCTCCGTACGCCTCAAAATCGTACAAAATAGCGTGTGGGTAACTTTTTGTTTTTGCTTCTGGCAGTTGTTCAATATATTTGTCTCCGACTTCGCAGGCCCAACACTCAATCACTCTGTAACCTGCCTTTCTGAGATAAGCTGTTCTCCTCATTGTTGCTTGAAAGAGATCTTCTCTTGATCTGTCACCACGTTCAATTATTTTGTTACGATCGCGGTAACATTTAGGACAACCGTGCCAGTAGCACCCGTGATACTGTAACACCAGCTTTTTCTCATGGTTGTAGCCATCAACTGGTCTTTTCTCTATCCAACGCTCTCCTCCGTGTCCTGACATTGCGTGGTGAATGGGGATTTTCCAATGCTTTGCTACGTACTCAAGCCACTGAATTGATTCTTTTGAGGCTTTATGTCTCGGATAAAATGCTTTTTCATAAGCTGTCTGTGGTGCTTCGACCTTTTCTCCTGGACAATCTATTACTGTTTTACCTTGGGCACATCTTTCCACGTGACGTTGAAGATTGGGAGCCTTTGTAAATCTTGCTTTGCAATGGATGCATGCATAAGTTTTTGCCAACTTTTTAATGTCTTTTATTAAGAATGCGTGTTTTCCCAAAATACCGATTGTCATAACGTTTTTAAACTGTGGTGCGGGATTTCTTGTCAGATGCCAAACAACTTCTTTATCATCTATACGCTCTGGCAGGTATACCCTGATCCCTAGCCAACCTGAGAAAGCAGTGCCCTTGTTCAGGTGCATTTCGACCTTTTCCAATTCATCCAGTGATGTTTTTACGCAGTTCGTTGGTGTATTGCGGAGTTTGAAAAAACTCTTGGCTAGACCTTGTGCCGCTTTTGTACTTCGATCTGGTCTAGCTCCTTTGTGTACAGCAATACAGCGCCATAGACACATGTTATCTCTATAGGTATCCAGTGCTACCATTGAACGACTATGTGCAAGGTTGTGCAGCCAGTTTGGTAAGGGTCCTGTTCCCATCAGTGGTTGACGGTCAAGCACAACCTTTACATCAGCATTAAAATGTCCCTCGAAGATCCACTTTGTGTTTGGTCTTTCGATACTATCTACATCCAGACGTACAGCCTCCCTATTAATTAACCAATTCTCCGCTTCTCCATATGTATTCATCCAAGGGGAGCCTTTATTTTGGTAGTAGAAAATTATGGTACCATCTTCAATGTTACGTAACATATATGAATAAGTGTGCCTCATGTAAAATGATGTCCTCACGTTCTCTCTTATTTTTTCCATAAATTTTGGTGTGAGGTCTTTATTCAGTTCTTTTATAAAGCGCCATCTCTTGAACCGCCTCCCGTGGCTCTCTTCACCCTCGAATTTTGCAACTTCATACAGGTTTAGAATCTCATTCTGGTAGTCTGTCACATTTCTTACGTTATTCGGTTGAATGGGATCGAATTGTCGCAGAAGAGACTGTTGTTTTCTGGCCCTTTTTCTTGGCGGTGCAGTTGGCTGGTAAGGTTTTGGCTGTAATGGCTGTAATGGCGGTAATGGCGGTATAAACCCCACCTGTCTGGTTTCTGAGAGTGGCTCGACTAGCACATTCTTTATTATCTTTTTCACAGCGGGTACGTTTTCTGAAAGAAGTTGCGATAAATGACGCAGTTCTGCGGGGTCTATTTTTGCAAGTTCTTGTTCGAGAGATTCGAGGTCTACATTTTCAAAAGAACTGAAGTCTATTTCGTCCATCGTATATTATGTAGAAATTTTTTTTTAATTTATTAATTGTTGTTAACTTAATGTTGTATTTCTCTAATTAAAAAACTTTTATACAACACGGTGTCATTCCTCTAAATGCTTGTCCCTGCCGCCCTTTGTTTATGTTTCCTGCGTCCTTTTTTCCTAAGTAGTATAGTCGGAGTCAAACAAATACTATCTTTGGTAAACCTAAATTTTTCACCTCTTCAGGAGACTATAGTCAGGGGCCATAACCGGGCCGCGCGAGCTTTGTGAGCGTGGTTTGGTTATGGTTCCCCTGACTACTAGTCTCCTGAAGAGGTGAAAAATTTAGGTTTACCAAAGATAGTATTTGTTTGACTCCGACTATACTACTCCTTAGATCTACATCCCGCTTTTTTTATTGATTATTTGTAAAACTTTTTTACCTCGGTTTCAAGTTGGATCAGTAGCCTTGGCGCCATAAGCTATAACTAGCAGGTGGTGAAAAACAGTTGCCGATGGTCTGAGACTGAAGAACTTGTGTGGATTTTCGCCGGTTTTACATTTTCGATTAGCAACATCACGTGACTATTTTGGCAGGAATTTATGGCGATCCGACTTTTTCGGATCTGATCCAGGTTTTGTCAGTCGGATCACATCCGGTCCGGGTTTTGTCAATCTGGTCCGGTCTGGTCAATCCGGGTTTTGTTAACGCCCCTTAGTGGCAGAGTGGTACAAGATGTTACGTGTGTAACCCACTTCGCCCAGATATTTGCACCAATTACCAACATTCTTTCTGGCCGTGTTGACTATGCAAGTATGCATGTCTTCTTTGCATGATCTGTTGGATCTTTCAATTAATCCTTGTGTCTGCGGTGTCCTTGGTGTGCCATGTTTGATGGATATGCCATTGTTTAGACAAAATGTGTCAATGTTTTTGGTACAGAATTCTTTACCATTGTCACACAATGTTTCTTGGATATCCATAGGTGAAGGAATATTCTTGTAATGCCTCCAGCACCTTTTCTCCTGATTTTGCTCTAAGAGGGTAAAGGGCAACATGTTTTGTGTGATAGTCTGTTATGTTCATAGCCCACAAATGAGATTCAACGCATTCGCAAGGGCATCTGCAAAAGTCCATTAAGTCGATTTCTATCATATGCAGGAATGTCAAAGTTTGCATCCATTGTTGTACCAGCTTGACGTGGCTTGTTACAGATTCTGTTCTGCATGAAACTTACACATTTTAACAAATATGATTGATTATTTTTTGGTTGACTTCTGCATAAATCTCTAGCAGCAATTTTGTTGTAATTTGCCTTCCCCTGTGTGCAATTTGTCTGTGTGTGTGGGATAATACTTGCACAAACGAACAACTGGACCCAATGCAAATTCCATGGAAATAAGGGTATCCGTAATTCAAGACACATCCCTAGCTGAGGGTGATACATCATCAAAAAGCAGTGAAATCACGTTAAAAGTGAATGCAATCCTGGACGATGCCTCAAACGAGTCCTTTCTGAATGAAGAAGTAGCTGGAGCTCTTGGGTTAAGGGAGTCTTACCAAACAGTCAAAGTTCATGTACTGAACAACTCGGTCGAGACATTTCAAACCATGCCATTGACAATTGAGACTGAAAGTGTGAATGGACAGTTTAAGAAGGAAATTGAGGTGAAGACTTGTCCCCGCAACGTGACCGGGAACTATCAGGTTGAGAATTGAGGGCAAGTCAAGACAAGTGGCCTCACCTTGTCGAGTTTGATTTCCCATCGCCAGCAAAGGACGGACTGGTGGACTTGTTAATTGGGGTCGACAATGCTGATTGGATGTCCGTGGAAGAGTGGGTGAGCCAGTTGCGCGTTTGGGTCCACTTGGTTGGACTTGTATTGGGCATCCGGATGGTAGAGTGGAGTCGGGAACTAGGACGCACACAATTAGAACACTGCTAACTCAAGAAGCTGGACCGGTTTACGGAGCTGGAAGTTGTTGTGAGTTGGATCAAACTCTAAAGCGTTTTTGGGAAATCGAGAACTATGGAACTGAACCGAATGTGTCAATTGTTTGTACTGAAGAAGAGAAATTGGCTCTGGAGAAAGTCAGCAGTTACATTACAATAATGGGAGATACAGTATCGCAGTGCCATGGACAGAACAGAGGCCACAATTGCCAAACAATCGACAAGTGGCAGAATCCCGACTTTGTACCACCGAGAAAAACTTGAAGAAGAAGGAATTTGTCGAAGTGGAGTATCAGAAAACCATCGAGACGTACATAGAGAAAGGATACCTTTGCAGGGTTCCTGAAAATGAGCCGCCACCCCCTGAAGTCTGGTACTTGCCACACTTCCCTATTGTTAAAAGGAGCAAATCTACAACCAAAGTAAGAATTGTCTTTGATTGTTCTGCAAAGTGCAATGGCATATCCCTAAATGATGTCATTCATGCTGGACAAAAACTGCAAAGAGAGCTGTTTGATGTTCTGATTCGTTTCCGCCGTAACCCGGTCGCCCTTGTCTGCGACATCCAGGAGATGTACCTCCAAATAGAAATCAAAGAAGAAGATCGTCCATTGTTCTGAATTCTGTGGCTAGATGGAGAAACAGACCGCGAGCCAGATGTGTATGAGTTCTGCAGAGTTGTGTTCTGGAAAAACTCAGCCCTCATGGAAGCCCAGTTCATTGCTCAGGAAAATGCCAGGCATCACCCAACAGAGTATCCGTCAGCTGCCGAAACTGTACTTCAATCCACTTACATGGATGACTCACTTGACAGTGTTGACAGTGTTGGCTTACAGTGGAACAGTACCGAAGATGTATTTGTAGTACCTGCAATCCCAGCACCGTTTGACTACCCGATTACAAAGAGGAGTGTTTTAAAGAAGGTTGCAACAGTCTTTGATCCACTTGGCCTGATCAGTCCTTTCATTGTACAAGCAAAGATTATGCTTCAAGAACTGTGGCATCGAGGATATGACTGGGATGTGGAAGTTGAAGATGAAGTGGCTAATCGCATCCAGAATTGGTTCTCACAGTTGCCATGTTTAGCAAATGTCAAAGCTCCCCGTGGCTTACGAAATCAGCAACCCGTGAAGAGCAGGGAAGTGGTGACCTTTGTTGATGCCTCACAGGAAGCCTATGGAGCTGTATCATACTTACGATGCGAGTATGCAGATGGTTCAGTAACCAGCCGATTGAAGGCCTCGAAGAGTAAAGCTACCCCACTTACACCTATGACGATACCTAGATTGGAATTAATGGGAGCTATTGTGGGGTTGAGGTTAATCCAGTCCGTATCGCGAGCACTAGAAGTACCGGTAAAAGCTGCAACCTTTTACTCTGACAGCTCAGACGTGTTATGGTGGATTCGTGGAAGGGGAAGAGATTTCCGGCCATTTGTTGCAAATCGCATGGGTGAAATACAAATCAGCACAGAACCAGTACAATGGCAGCATGTCCCCACCGAACAAAATCCTGCAGACCTGTGCTCCAGAGGAAGTAGTCCATCTGAACTTGCCGAATCCCCTTTGTGGTGGGATGGCCCCGAATGGTTGTGTAAAGAGAAGGATGCATGGCCTAAGATGCAGCAGGCAGACCGCCCAAAGGTCATGCAGGAGATGAAAGCTGTGAGAGAACAGGAAAGGGAAATCACCGCACACGTGACCGTACAGACCAACCCAATTCAGAATGTCGCCAAGCCGTGTCAGGAAACCAATCGTGCAAGCTGGAGGTTGGATCCAAAAGGCTTTTTGAGTTGGAGTCGATTAGTTGGTGTTCATGCAAGAGTGAGAAGACCTCTCCACAATATGTCGAAGAAGGGTGAGAAGCAGACCAGTAAAGTGTTGTTACCGCATGAGATCAGAGAGGTGGTGCGGTCGTGTCAACGAGAAGCTTTTCATAATGAGTACAAGGCATTGGCATCTGGGAAGTCCATACCGCCGAAGAGCCCACTAGATTCGAGAATGGGAAGGAGAATGTAATACTTGCAAGAGAAGGAAGAACAAGACTTCTAAGCAGATCATGGCTCCGCTTCCGAAGATCCGCCTCAGGTTTACCTTTCGTCCGTTTGACCAAACAGCTGTGGATTATGCCGGGCCGTTCACCACTGTGCAAGGATGAGGTGTGCGCCGACAGAAAAGGTGGCTGTGTTTGTTCACCTGCTTATCAACCCACGCAGTTCATTTAGAAGTAGCATTTGGCTTGGACACTGACAGCTTCCTTAATGCCTTCACAAGATTCACCAGTTGACGAGGTGTGCCGACGGAGATGGTCAGCGACTGTGGAACAAACTTTGTGGGAGCCGTCAGCAAACTGAAGGAACTCGTCAGTCAGTTGGATCAGGACAGGATTCAGCAGATCACCGCTTATAGAGGCGTGAAATGGAATTTCAATCCGTCAGGGGCACCGCACTTTGGTGGCATCCATGAGGCCATGATCAAGTCAGCTAAGAAGGCCATCTATGGGATACTTGGGACAAGTGATGTCACTGATGAGGAGCTAATTACTGTTGTTGTTGGAGCGGAAAGCCTGCTCAACTCCCGACCTCTTACCTACCAGTCTGCTGATCCCAGAGATGTTGTACCGCTTACTCCAAATCATTTTCTGCATGGACAGTTGGGCGGCCAATTTGCACCTGAAACAGTTGACACCGCAGATTTTAGCCCACGCAAGCGTTGGCGTAAGGTTCAAGAAATTATCTTTCAAGTTTGGAGGAGGTGGCTACAAGAGTACCTGCCGTTACTGAGTCCAAGGCCGAAGTGGACAGAAGTGGTTAAAGATTTAAAGAAAGATGACGTAGTGCTTGTATTAGATCCCAAACTACCCAGAGGACAGTGGCCTCTTGGACGAATCACTGAGACCTACCCAGGAAGAGACGGGCACACTAGAGTTGCAAAGATCCAGTGTGGGACAATGACTGTAGTAAGGTCCATCCACAAACTGGTGCCCTTACAGGAAATCTAGATAATAATAATAATAATAATAATAATAATAATAATAATAATAATAATAATAATAATAATAATAATAATAATAAAGACTTTGTTTAACGAGGGTAGCACGTAACAGTCTTGCGACTGACAAACCTGTGGCCCTCGAATTCCCGATCGAATTGGAATTTGGAAGTGTTGGTTTTTGTGGAGGGAGGAAAACCGGAGAACCCGGAGAAAAACGCTCGTAGCAGGGACGAGAACCAACAACAAACTCAACCCACATGACGCCGGGTCCGGGAATCGAACCCGGGCCACATTGGTGGGAAGCGAGCGCTCTCACCACTGCGCCATCCCTGCTCCCCCGAACATTGTGTACACGTGAACATTCATTTGGTCTTGCATTTTTATTGTTAGTTTCTTGAAACATCTTTTTGGAACAATCACACTGTTAGTTACCTCCCAGTGTGGGGAGGGGGAAATGGACAAAAGAGATTTAGTTTGTAATGCGTCATGCAAGGACACAATGATGTAAACTTTCCGTTTTTAATAGCCAATCAGACGTTCTGTTTATGATTGACAGATTTCGCTAAGTTGAGCCGAGCACGCAGTGCGAATGAGGAGAGATTTGTTTTTCGTTTGAGTAGTGAACTGAAATTGAAAAGTTCATAATTAAATCGTTTTGGAATTGTCCTTTTGGAGTGGTTTTCTCTGCCCTACAGATATCATTAATGGATATTTAAAGCTGGCACATTCTTTCGGTCTTAAGTTAGTTCAAATATGAAACTGCAGACAATTCAGGTTTAACTAATACTTAACCCAGTAAGGAAAGGTCTTCTCTGATGAAAAGCCTGGTGGCTTTGGGTCTTTTAAAACAGGAGCTTTGTCGCAAATTTTTTGGGCCGCTATTCGAAGGGTCTCGCCATCAGGTTTCTGCACTGTCTGTACTTGCAAGCAAGCCACACTCTCCCTTCTAAATTTGTTAATACATTTGTTTGATGGTCTTGTTGCAGGATTTCTACACTCTGGAGGCACTGGAAAACTCAACTGCTTGTACAAGACATCATCACTGGATTCTTCTGGTGCCATTTCTTTTCTCTTTAGAATTGAGTGGCTGTGATCTTGCTATTGAGACAAAGGTACAAGTACATTTTGTATCATACACAAATTATATTTTTGCTCTTTTTTGAGAAACAAAACACCACTAATGTCATCCAGGAATGTTAAAAGTTCAAAACATCTAAATACCACATGCAGGGTTCGAAACAGTAGATTTTTTTCAATACTACTTGCCCAATGGCAAAGGCCTGAAATACTCATATGGCCAATAAAAGATTTGTAAGATAATGCAAAGTCTGTGCAGGCAAATATATAGAGATTCCTGTCTGAAGAGCAAACTGGAATTATGAATAATGTGTAGTTCCATAAAATATCCATACATGTACCTCCAACACGGAAGGGATTTTTTAAAAGAACCCCCCACCCCTCTGGAAATTGCAAATAAATTTCTTACATTTCTTTCAAATGTTTGGTCTTTGAGACCCCCACCCCCCCCCCCCCCCAGGAAATTTCCAATCCCTTCTGTGGGGGGAGTATGGATATTTTCTGGAACTAACAATAACCTTTTTTCACTCCTTGTTTGTTTACATTTTTAATAGTCATGTATGTACCTCTTCCTCACTTTCTGAGTCCGTCAGCTGTTGAAGCTAAAAAGCAACAGTTTATCTTAAATCAGAATTGTCAAAGTGTGGTTCCATAAAATACCCTTATTTACTCTGTGGAGGGTCATTCAAAATTCTGGGTTTTGTGTTTGGTGTTAATTGAAACTTGAAGTGAAATCTAAATGAAGGTTTTTTTATTTGTACCTCAATTTCAGGATCAAAAGTCTCATCAGAATCAATTGTTTCATCTGAGTCTTGACTCAAGGAATTGTTTTGTATTTCCTGGCATTTCTGGATTTGATTGTTAACCCATGACTCATAATTGAATGAGTCATCATCACTGAAGTCCTGTTAATTTAATGGAATTATAATGATTTTGCAGTACTTGTATCAATCATTTACATTTGCATGCGGTTAACAGGGCTCAAGACTTCTTTTTTTCCTCACTAGCCCCAGTGGCTAGTAACAGGTTGATTTAGCTAACAACCAAAGTGTTTAGGGTAGGGTTGAGATAGTTGGTGGGCCTCCTGTAATTTATTGGAACATGTAGTTATTTCTAGGTAATGATCAAACACAAAAGTAGACTTTGGCTAGTTGGCTACTGTAAGTTGTGAGCCCTGCTTTAAGCTAAAATCAATCACTACTGGCTGGAAACCTGAACTGAATTTTTGGCCTCCCTGCCTGCACTTGTTGGAGGTGCTTGATGTATACCTTTACCCTGCATATAATTTGACACAAATTACATGTACCTAATAGATACATTTATATTTTTAAAGAATTGACACATCTTGCAAAAACTGTTGTTGTGCAATATGTGAATGGTGGTGCTGGTTGTGCTGTTTTATGGATCAGGGCCAGGTATTTTGAAAGCTAGTTAACACTTATCCAGGATTAGAAGTTGATCCATGTATTAAGTCTCTGCTATAAAAGTGTTGTTTAGATTGAGGATAGTCAATGTCAAACAACAACAACTTAATTTGAGTGTCTAATCTTCTAGCTTGCCTAGCTTGCTAGTCCTACTAATCGGGGACACTACTTAAGTTAATTATTAATGATAAATATATAGCGTTGGTACATTTCGCTGACCCCCAGTCCATGGACTACCCTGATGGACTGGTAAATGGACTACCTAAAAAAAACACAAAAAAATACCGACAAAAAAAACCAACCGCCAAAAAACAATAGGAAAACTGCTCAAGTATATATCAATATTGGAAACAAATTCCTTCATAACAAAATACATTTATTTCTTTCATATCGCATTTCCTGTTGTACCATTACTACTACTCACAAGATGGCATTTCAGTTCTGATGCACAATGTCTGCAGAAGCACTAACTTGTGCACAATGTAAATATTAACGAAACAAAGTTATAAAGACATGCTGAAAATAACAACCACATTTTCGGATCGCATTTCATGTTGTAACACAACTACTATTTACAAGAAGACATTTCAGTTCTGATGCACAATGTCTGCAGAAGCACTACCATGTGCACGATGTAAATATGAACAAAACAAGGGTGTGGAGTGCAACCCTCCAAGTTGGCGACTAAATTGGAACCAAAGTCCCCAGCCTGGCGACTAAAATAGAGAAGAATTATTGAAAACTTGAGCTTAATTTAGCAACTAAAAGTTTTCACTAGCGACCAAATTCAAGCAGTCGATAGCCAAATGGCCACTAAGGAAAAAAATAAACTTGGAGGGTTGGAGTGGTTTTACTTAAACGCTAACTTCACTTTAACATAGTATTAACACTAATTCTATTGTTTTCTTAGTTGTGACTTTTACGCACTAAATGCTGGATGTTGTTTCACAGGTGAAATCAAATCACTCTAAAAACATGCTGTAAATATCAACTATCCCATTTCCTGTTGTAAGGTTACTACTCTTCACAAGCAAAAGTTTCAGTTCTGATGCACAATGTCTGCAGAAGCACTTACTTGTGAACAATGTAAATATGAAAAAACAAGGGTACAAAAACATGCTGGAGATATCGTTTCCTCCCTTCTCAAAAGCACAGAGTATATCAGCAAGATGGTACCTTAGGCAGCCAAATGTGCATGTGACACTAGATTTTTAAAAATGCAAAACAATGGAAGTTCCAATTTCAATTTGTGTATCAAAAATACAATGTGTGGCACCAGAAAATCCACACCCCCCTGGAAGGGATTTGCCCTATGACCCCCCCCCCCCCCACTCCTCCGGAAATTCTAATTTAGCTTCATACATTGCTTTAAATTTTGGGTCTTTGGTCCACGGAATTTCCAATCCCTTCTGCAGGGGAAGTATGGACATTTACTGGAACCACACAATGTGCAAAAAATTAATTGAAGGTACTCTCTAAATTAGATTATAAGAGAAGCGCTCCTTTATAACTGTGTGAAGGTGGGGACTGATTTGGATGTTTTCAGAACTGATTCTTAGAGGACTTTCAGCCTGCCTCAACCTGGTGCAAACCGGGTTGAGGTGATAATGCCGTGTGGAAGCTGTTTCCTGATACCTCGTAGTGGTCTTGTTCCAGTAGTTGTATCCTTCAAAACAGCCAAAGCAATACATTTTGTCAACGTTCTCATTGTAGCCCTCAATAACCGTGGAAAGTGGCTTCCTGCATCCAGCACATTTTCTTATCCCCCTTCTGATACTTTTAATGACAAGGGGTGCACTTGGTGGAGGGTCACTAGGTTTTGCACTTTTCCTGATCACCACAGTTGTGTCACCAATGGCTTCAGCTGTACAGCGGGCCGTGGATTAGCTGAAAATGTTGGCCCAGATTTCGGACTCCTTATGCCAGGAAGTTCGGGTCGTGACTACTAAAAGAAGTTCGGTTGATTTTGGAAGTCTAGTGGCGTAAAAAACACGACTCGACTCGAGTCGTGACAACTCGTCATGATGAAAGTCAACTCGACTAACCGGAAGTCTAGTGGTGAGAGACTTGGCGTAAAAAACACGTTAAAGATATGGGGTAGGGTAGTAAAAGTCGGCGACTCGACTCGACTCAAGTCGTGACGACTCGTCATGATGAAAGTCGACTCGACTAATCGGAAGTCTAGTGGTGAGAGATTTAGGGCTGATCCGCACTAGCGACAAAGTTGTTTGTTGTTGCAAGCAAGGTGCGTCATGTAATATGATCGCGACAAAATCGTAGCAATTTTTGATCCACATTTGCAGTACACACATATACTGAAGTGAATGACAACTTCATGACAACCGGCTGCTTAATTCAAGATCAAGTTGAAAAACGAACGTGATAGCGTGACAGTGACGCTTTGCTTTACTTTGGGCCCGCTAGAGTTTCAACCATGGACAACCACCAATTCACGCAACTAATATCGATTATTCTGGCGTTCTTGCTCTTTAATATTTTTTCGTGGCATCACACACTCCAGTTTCAGATAGCATTACTCTTAAGCTGTGTAGATCAGATGAATCGACTACAGAACAGGGCCCTGCTGCTTAAAGAAAACGAAGATCGCGATCGACGGAGGAGAAGACGAATACTTCGTCGACGACATCCATACCACTGAGCTCTTCCTAGGCCTCAAGAATCGTGGTTTGAAATCCACTACAGAGACCCGAATGTTCCTGGAACATTTTTCCGAAGGCAACTTCGACTTGATAAGAGGACAT
This sequence comes from Meandrina meandrites, assembly GCA_963693305.1. Classification (NCBI taxonomy): domain Eukaryota; kingdom Metazoa; phylum Cnidaria; class Anthozoa; order Scleractinia; family Meandrinidae; genus Meandrina; species Meandrina meandrites. Next base: position 33,467,380 of record OY855903.1, on the reverse strand, counting down.
TCGAGCTTTTGCTGAACGAGTTGAGACCACAGCTAACAAGACAGGACACTAGAATGAGAAAATGCATATCCCCGGAGAAAATACTGGCAATAGGTCTTCACAGACTGGGACATGGAAGCTCTTACGTTGCTATAGGTCCTAATTTCAATGTCGGGAGATCTACAGTACTGGAGGCAGTGGAAGATGTTGTTGACGCTCTCTTAGAACTGAAGAATTTATATATCAAGTTTCCCGAAACCGAGGAACACATTATAGATGCAAGAGAAAGTTTCCAAATGTGGTCTGCTTTGCCTAATGTTGTTGGCGCTATAGACGGCACCCACGTTAAGATAAAAACCCCAGTAGAAAATGGGCCCGATTACTTTAGTCGATACCAGGATCATGACATTGTTGTACAGGGAATAGTGGATGGAACTATGACGTTTCTTGACGTAGAAGCTGGTTATCTGGGTAGCATGCACGATGCACGAGTGTTGCGAAATAGATATATTTTTACTCCTGCAGAAAACCATGAGATTCTTACAGGGCCAACAGTTACAATTGGTGGGAATGACATACGACCCTATTTAGTTGGAGACAGCGCCTACCCTCTATCAAACTGGCTGTTAAAACCCTTTCCTGAAAGGATGAATGATCCCCACGAGATAGAATTTAACAAAGAACTCTCATCTGCCCGTGTCAAAGTGGAGTGTGCGTTCGGTTCAATCAAAAGCAGATGGCGAATACTGCACAAGCGTCTGGACAGCAAGGTTAGCTTTGTCAGCAAGATAGTCATAGCATGTGTGGTACTTCATAATTTCTGTATACGGGCCGGTGATTTCTGGGATGAGCCTCCTGATGATGATGATGATCGGAGTGATGATGATAATGATGATGTAGTTGGAGATGGAGAACATGTCAGACAAATTCTAATGGACTATGTAAACCGATTGTAAAAGTAAGAATTTACCTGGCCAGTGGTGCTGATATACAGACACTGAAACTAGTAACGTTTCGTTTTTTAAAGCGATTTTTAATTGTCTTTTGTTTTAAAATGTCACATAAGTCTTACAGTGTTGTGTTATAATATATCAAGAACCCCTTCCCAGTTCAAACATCTTCAGAAGGAAATCATACGATCTCATTTATGACTGTTGCAATTGCTCGGAAAAAATCAGAAAAAATCAAACAAGTTTCATCATAATTATCCCACAAGAGTCCGTTTTAAGGCTCTTTAACGTTTATCAGAACAAAACTTAAATGTCAGTCTGAGTTCACTTGTTATCTACTCATGATCACACGATCAATCCTTGTTTTGAATTTGCTTTGTCATACCAGCAAAAAGCTTCATAAACTCCCCCATGAACTGCACTTGTTGGGTTTGAGCGGCCTCCATTGAGGTCACGATACTCTGCATTGTATCCACCATTTTAGCTCCTTGATTTTCCAGGTTCTCCATGGTCTTCTCGAATTTCTTGGCCCTCTTGGTTTCCTCCTCTTCATTGAAACTGTCGTCGAGGGAAGGCTTAGGATATCTTTTTAATTTTCTCTCTCTTCTTGTCTGCTTTGCAGCCTTTCCTTTTGCTTTTATCGCTTCATCGTCGCCGTCACCTTTTTCCTCGTCACGCTTCTCACTTTGCTGCTCTTGATCCTCTTGGGGCGGCGTGGGGCTTGGGTTTCCCGCCGAAACAACATGCTTAAATGTCCTTTTTGCCAATAATCTCATTGATTTTGTCAAAATAAGGGCAGCTCTTCCTATTACCTCCTGTCTGCTTTCTGTTCCAGTCATTCACTTTTTTAAACTGTTCTTTGAAATAGCGGATTTTGCGCTGGATCTGGTTGACAGACCACGAGGACCGAAATCTGTTGTTTAAGCGCTCTAATATTTTTATCCAGTATCGTTGACTTTGAGCACTCTCCAGCTCGTTGCTATATTCTCCCCATAAGTCTATTAGGAAACACTCTTGTGGTTCGGTCCACTTGTCGTAGGACCTTCGGCTTCCTTCGCTTTCTTCTTCTTCGTTTACTGGTACCGGTGGTGAGTCAGATGAGCTCGAAGAATTACCCCAGAAATCTGCAGTATTCTGAGTATTGTAGCCATACTGGACCTGAGATGGAACACTAGACAGCTGACTAGATAAGGGATGGTACAATGGCTGAATATAACGCCGATTTTCTTCTTGGAAACCCGCTCTGGTAGAGTAGAAATCTCCAGCATAAGGAAAGGGAAGTTGCCGTCTGCCATTTTGCGTGGAATAGGCGCGAAAGCGTAACCTTACCTTTTATTTAATGCTGCACTCCATTGCGTTTATTTGACATTTAGATCTTGTAATATATACAAAAGTTGTTATTTTAACTTGTTTTGTCGCTAATGGCGTGCCTCAGAGGCAAGCCGACGGAACCTTTGAAGTTTGCTCGCCGCAGCACAGTCTTGTCGCGTGACGAAATTACGTCTGCACTGGCGATGTGACTTGTTTGACAAATTCTGTCAATCACTGCGACTTATAAAAACAGACTTGTCGCTAGTGCGGATCAGCCCTTAGCGTAAAAAACACGTTAAGGATATGGGGTAGGGTAGTAAAAGTCGGCGACTCGACTCGAGTCCTGCGATTCGTCATGATGAAAGTCAACTCGACTAACCGGAAGTCTAGTGGCGAGGGATTTAGCGTAAAACACATCAAGGATTGGCTAGGGTAGTAAAAGTCGGCGACTCGACTCGACTCGAGGGACTCGTCATGATGAAAGTCGACTTGACTAAGCGGAAGTCTATTGGCGAGAGAGCAAGGGTAAAGCACTTCAAGGATTCACGAGTAGTCTGGTGGCAAGGGACCTAGCGTAGAAGACGGCAATGATATTGTGCTGGGTTGCAGAAGTTCTGCCATGTCTAGTCGATTTATGGAAGTGTTGTGGCGAGTTATTTATAAAAGCGTAAGGCACATCAAGAATATGGAAGAGGGAAGTTTTTTACGTAAACTGTTTGCGTTATTTGTTTTTGCCAAGACGATTTTAGTGGAGTTAGTCGGGTCGAGTGGAGTCGCCGACTTAATTTAAAACACAGGGTTGAAACTGTTTCTCTACTTGAGATTAGGTAGTCAGGAGGCTTTGGCTATCTTATGTAGAAAATACGCGGCTATATTTTGGGTTGGAGATGTTGTCATTAATGAAAATGCTGTCTAGCTACGTCGGTACGTTATGCATGTCATGTTTGGTAGTTCATTCTTGTCTAGTCTAGCGTACGAATTAGGCATTTGCAAAGGGAAGATTTTTCTTTAATGAAATTTATGTATACAGTGTGGGAAATGTAGTGTAATATTGGTAGAATGAACCTCAAGCATATTGTAGTTGTAAATTAAGAAAATTATATTGCAAAGGAGTTTATGTGGAAAAAATGTTGATATTACAAATGGGTCTTGCTTTTTATTTATATCGGTTTGCAAGTTTGAAATGAAGAAAGTTATTGTTACTTATGAGTCGTTTGCGTTTGTTATTTTTATTTTACCAAGCTAGTACTCTGGAAATGGAAGTTGTTGATTTAACTCTTTGTGACCTCAATTATTAACATGTTCATTATGTTTGTCAAGGACATACAACATTAAAAATATAAATCGCCATCTGTTCATATGCTTTGTTATGTGGCTGAATCTTGACAGCCAGGAGAAAAGTTGCTCACAGACTTCAGTGTTAACTTTCTGAAAGGTAAAGTGAAAAGGATGTAATAAGATTTACGTAGATAACTGCTAATGACTTAAATTCTGTTATCACATGAAGTAAAATGCTGCCCAAAGGACATGCAAACACAACAGTAGGATTTATTTCAAGACTGTAGTGCCATATTACAATTTTTTTTTCTTCACAGCCATTTATTACTGTGGTTTGATTTTATAAATCCAGTTTCGTAGGTTTTGGAAAAATTGTTAAAAAATGTATAGGGAATATTTAATTACATATTATATCAATTTTTCATGTAGTCCAGTTCTGGCTTTCCCTGTGTGTGTCAATTTTCCAAAGGCAAGGGAAATAGATAATTTTGTTGTAATTATATCTATTAGTAATATAAATTGTTTGAGTAAACGGGGTAATAATATCATATATAGTCACTGACCCTTAAACTGTAGCAAAGGGAACCAAGTGAAGTTACCCTTTGTTTGGGACATTGAATAATAGTATATATTACCTTAAGGTTGTTTGAGTTTTGTGGGTTGCAATGTGTTTTACACCAAACATCTGTGTGACTTTTAAAATGGAATCTGTCGCAGAGGATCTCCATTTCTGCTAATCTTGTGGCAACTGGTGTGGTCGTGGCTCTTTTTGGGTTCTTTACAAAGCGTTTCAAATGGCATGCATCGTCATAACATATGGTTTCTGAAGAATAAAGTGTGATATAAAGTTAAATTGTAGTGTATAAAGATAGACAAGATGTGAATGTGGATTAAATAATGGGGGGGGGGGGGGGGCAGTGACAATAGTGGCTATACAATTGGAACAAATGGGATAAGGGAATTTGAGTGCTTATTGAAAAAAGTAACAGTGTCAATTCGTCGTTTGTTAGGCAGTATGGCTTTGCGATGGATGCAACATTTACTTGTAGTGTAATTCCAATAAATGTGTAATTTTCGTAGTCTGATCATGCAGTTACTATCAACTGTTTTTTTTTTCTGTAAATACAGACTGCGCCTTTTTAAGTGTGTCTGTAGTAATGCTTTTTTATCAGAAATTGTAAACAATGTATTCTTTTTGTTGTTGTTATTCAATAATGAATGAACTGGGTTTTTTTTTAAATAAATGTATAAATCAGTAATTAGGCCTGGTGTATATATCTCTATAGTGAAAAATAAATAATAAAAAAAAAACAAAGAAAAAAAACAAACACTCACCAGTTGTGTCCATTGAGGTTTTTTCTAAGAGGTTGTGTAAATGGGCATAAACCTGTGATTTACTTTCTGATCCAAATAGTTCTTTAACATCAACAACAGTTGCATATGGTCTTTCCACAACTAGTATCCCTGTTGAAATATTGAAAAAGGAAATAATATTTGTTTTAAATGAACTTAAGTTTTGTTATGTTTTATAAAACCTTGTAAAAAATGAAAGTGCAAAATGGTTATTTGCTTTAGATGTAAGTGGGGCAGCTCTTATATAGATATTATGATTGTGAAATTACAGGTTATTTATTAGAATAAATAGGGACACTGGGTGCTTTCCTTTGGTGCGAATTTATTTATCTTGGACATGATAGTTTTTCCTGTTAGCTTTTTTATAGGATAAGTAGCTGGGTCAAGTTATTTTTGAAATGTTAACTTAGGTACCTGCCCTTCTGAAGTTTTTGCATTTTTGCTTTTCCTTGTCTGTTCCACATTTAAGTCCACGGAATGGGCCATTAGATTGTGGGACCACCATGTCTTGTGTATCCTAAACAGCAAAACCAGAACTAAGAATTTAAGAATAAACAATTTGATATGGGCATATATGGAGAGAGGGTGATGGTAAATAAACATCATTGTTAATAGGTGAACTCCATACTCTATGGCAAGATTGTTTTATGGTTTTGATGTTGCTTGGTGGGTAGGCTTGGGGTTGGACGTTACTACAGTTGTAGTGAAATTGATGGCAAATTTAAAACAGGATTTTGGAGAACTATGAATTGTGAAAGTAATATACTACTGAAAAGGTTGTATTTATCAATATTGGTGTGTGGGTTTTGGCTATTAAGTGTCAGATAGGTTTTAATGTTCCATAGAAGGAATTACTTTTAGTCACTGAGGCTGTGTTGTTAGTTTCATGAGCGTGGCATTGTGATGTCTATTTTGTCTGGTGAAATGTTCCAATATTGACATAATGTTTTCATATTGTTGTGACAATATTACTTGCTTACCTCATTAACCCTTTAACCGGCAATCGTACCTTTCGTTCAGTAAGAAAATTTGCCATCAAACCTTCAACGGACTGAACAATTACCATTCGATTGGACCTATGCTTGCCAACCCCCAGATTCTCCTATACCTGACCGAAAGGAATGCTTAGGAAATTAGACACTTCAGCAGCATGCAACACAACCTACCTCCATTTCATGCGTTTTTTATAAGTGTCGAGCCAGCCAATTCTACCAGCAAAATATTGCACCGATTGCATTCTTTAGAAGTCAAATCTCGTCCAAATTGCCTTGGTAGGTCTTGGAATCCAGCCACATAACGGCCAGAGATACAACTTCACTCATGAACAACCATGTTTCCGCACATATAGTTTTGGCGTTCCAATCACCGTCAAACCATCTCTCACTCCTGGTTTCTTTCAGAAGTTTGCCTCTACCCACCATTCAAGCTTCATGATGCCAGCCTGGGGGCTTCTGCAGTGGAAAATGGCTCTAAAAAAAACTTATAAACCGAAAACTTACAAGATTTGAGCCGAACTGCTCTGCTTATCGAGCAAGCAACGGCCGAATGCTGACGTCACAATGAAACTTTGAGCCCTCGGTGTTACTAAACAGCGCATAGTTTCAATTAAACTTCTTATATGCGATCACGAAATTGTAGAGACTGCCTATGCTCAGAAAAACTCTTAAAAAACATAAATAAATCTGCCGGTTAAAGGGTTAAGGCATTGTTGGGTACCATTTGTGGGTCAGTAGTAACTTGAGTTTTTTCCATTATATGAAATGTCCATTCTTTCCTGACTTGTCCATTTTCTTGTATTTGAGTTACCCTTTGTTGAAATGACTTTCCACGTGATAGGATTTCTTTTATTTTGTTTGGCAGGTTGTCTTTTTTCACCCAACTTTTTCTTCCATCTGACCATTCAACCTAGGAAGTTATGATATTTGAAGGTATTATATTACATTCCAATATTTATCATTAAACTTCGTTGTGAAATAAATGTTGTGGTGTTAAACCCCAGTGGGGGTACTCAGGATTTCAAGTGCTGGGGATGATTGATGGGAGCAAAAATCAAGTCCCAAAATGATCCCTAGGGTTTCCAACAAAACCAAAAAAATCCACGGACCAAAAAATTAACCCCCATGTTGATTTTGTGACCATTAAAATTTTATACATTAAAAACATTAAAATTTGAATGTTTGTGTTGATTTCTAATTCATCATATCATGTGAATAATCTCTTAACAACACTAGAGACATCTAAGAACACTATTTTGCCTAGGTCTTTAAGAGTCGTACTCTGTAAGATTCGAACTTGGGCCGGCCACGGTACCTCACCGATTTGGCTGAAATTTTGCATGTAGTCTTGGTTTAGGGTCCTAACTACGAAATGGATGTTTTTTAGTTCTTTTAGTTTTTACTTTGGGAATTGTGTTGATGGCCGGTTTCGATCGTCTCCGAAGGGGATCCAATATGGCGGATCCAAGCCCTTCTTGTCACTCGACCTCCGAGCATACCATAAACTTTTAGCAAAACCTATTTTCACTGCTCTAAAGAACTATTTTTTTACTCCTGTTTAGCATCAGATATATTGCAAACAAGCAACGTTTTGGCACTGAACGAGGAAATCGTTGTAGTGTACTTCAAGGTTGCTTTTGGGACTTCTAAATTTACTGCATACTAAAAGACCAATATCTCCCATGTTATGTCGATTGAGAACTACGTATTTTACCTGAATGTACAGTTTTTATCGCTGTTTTGATTCAGCAAATAAAAAAATGGGCAACTTCAAAGGCACGCGAAAAAAAAATTCAACAAATTGTTAGAATTTGACTATCGCGCGACCAGTAACATCAACAATAATAAAGGGAAAGAGTTGAATTATTGTTCAATAATCGAAAAGATTTAAGGAACATTTGCTTCTGAGCAGAGATATATTACTTTCATGAATACATACTCTCGTACAAAGTCGTTCGAATGATATATATTGAAGAGGATTCGCGATTAATGCTTAGTCCATTCGTTTAAATGTCTGCCCTGAAAGAAAGCTGCTCTTCCGATAAATACATATCAGAAATGACAAGAAAAGTATTTTTCTTTTACATAATTTAAGCAACCTATTCACTGAATAAGCGAACGAATATCATGCAAAAGATGTACAGATAGGGTTTAAACCACTTTTTGCTTACCGGTTTTATCGATGATACCGAGGTATACCCGTGAAGATGCCATATAGCAGTGTCACGCATAAACGTAGCTCAGTCTGCTTTGTTTTTTTGTCAGTCTCCATAAGGCTTTCTAATAGCGGGTCAACACTTTATCAGTTAAATTCGGTGCAACAAAATTTAAAACCTGGGCACATTTCCTCATTTTGGACGAGACGAGCGACTGGTTTGAAACAACACTGAAGGGAATAATCAATATCCGAATGGTGAAATAAACAACCTCGTCGCGTTCTTCAGACTCTACGATGCTAATTAAATTACCGAAAAAACCGTGGCTATTTTTAAAACTACGGGTATATTTCTAAACCTGAATTGCGTTCATTTTCCGTTACCGACTTCGCTCAGCCAATGAAGAAAGAAGCTGGTAAAGATATTTACCTTACAGTTGTGAAACTTTCATTCCGAAAAGCGCAATAACTTATGGCTATGTTTGAATGTATCAGTTAATTACTATCACATTTGCAGAGTTTGCAAATTCCACTTCACTTTGTTTGTTTTTTAAATACTGGTGAATTAAAATCTATACAATTCATGAAAACGCACTTTAAGTGAATATTGGCAAAGCCGTGGATTTCAAAGTAAATAAGCAAAAGAATTGACTGGAGCCATATGCAGGGTTTAAAATACCTTTGTTCCTCCGAAAAGTGTTTTGGCGAAAAAAAAACGAAACGTAGCATTTCAATCATGTACTTTTGAAAATAGTATCTCTTCTCTTGTTGCATGATTGTTTCATTTTAGCTACGGTGTAGTGGACATCCCTTTACTCCTTTTGAAAATAATAATAAGTAATAATTTAATTAGCGGTCTAAATTTATTCCGCGGTTTCTCACGACTGAAACGAACAACCCTGTCCTTTTCTCTCTGTCGAGGCAGTCACTGTTGATTACGTACTCATGAAGGTATTTTACCTAGCTATTAGGGAATACGCAGTGTACAAGACAAGAAAACTGGTGCTCCAGCGAGCACACACGCTACAGTTGCTCAATTGTATCCTCTTTTATGGCCTTTTACGCAGACTAAGTAAGTAATGTCGAATTTGTTAGGCGTGTTGTTCACTTCATGATTGAAATCAGGGAGACTGAAAGTATCCGGTATATTGAAAAAATTTCAGAGTGCTCGTCATGGCAAAGTGTGGTTTTTCAAAGTTTGTTGGCGATTCTTGTGGCCATGGTACGTCATCAGCCAATAACACTGAGTGTATAATGTTAGCAGAGTGTACAAAAGACATAAAACCACATCTCAAGGGCTTCAATGTGATCGATTCCTCTCTCACGAGCGAGATGCAGTTGATCTTCGCTAGAGCAGGTAAAATATCTAAATCTATTCAGCAAATACATTCGTATAGTTTAAATTCTTGTAAGCAAAACAATTATACAAGTCAAATCGTTTTTTCCCCTTCGGCTGCTCATTGTAGCTCTCCAACGGTCCCTGTTATAATATTACTGTCAAAGTTGACACATCATGTAGTTCCGATATCATCCAACATATCGACTGATTTGATCAGGTTCCAGGGGGTGGAGGGGTCGGGGATCTGCTGGAGCCCCGCTCTTTTGGAGCAGTAAACCCCTAAGAGACCCTGTTTGGTCTTTCTTGGTGTTCCTTATGTTTCGTATCACGATTGTTCAGGTTTCGATCTTAATCTTTCCCAGAGTTTTTTTTTATTTCTTGCTGTCAGAATGAACAAATATCTGGGCTTGGCCAAGCATATCTGCAGTTTTAAATTATGACGGCGTTTACATATTTTTCAATGCAGGTCAATTTGAATTGACTGCTGAACATGAGTGCATAACAATCTGTCCTCGTCATCGTGACATTTACGGAATACGTTGGACCTGTGGAAAGTCGTGTTGTTGCATTCAAAAGGAGTTTAGTGGTCACTCGTCACAACCACCAAAAGGAAATCGTGGTGTCAACTTGTTTCAGGCTAAAGTCTTGGTTGCTGAAACCGGAAAAGTTATTCATGTTGGCTCGCGTAAGTTCCTTCGATATAATTTAAAGCTGGCTGACCTTCAAAGAAGGGAAACGCTTTATCTATGACCATCCAATATAGAGATGCCTATTATCAATTGAAAATATTATTGTCATTAGGATTGCCATTATCATCATCATCATCATCATCATCATCATCATCCATCATCACCATCGTCAATATTGTTGTTGTTGTTGTTGTTAGGGGTGCTTGTTGGATTAGGGCCACCGAGAGTATGGGCGAAAAACGAAATAGGCTAGCTTCTTAGAATAGGGGCAATTGTTAGAATGCAGGCACCTGTTGGAAGAGGGCGGGCGCTTATTGAAATAAGGCTCTTATAGAATGGAGGGCTTATTGGAACAAGAGCACTTATTAGAATGGAAGTTCAAATAACTTATTATTCTTACCTTAATTTTCTAGCAATATGCCCACAGTGCAGGCAAAAAATAAGTCATTTAGCAGGAACTGCTATTGAAGAAAAGGTCAACCAAGAAGCGTATGATTGTGATGAGGAAGAACATGGAACAAAAGGAAATGAAACAAAAGAGGAAGACAGTGAAGAGAGAGGACTGGAAAATGCAGAGAATGACCAGAAGAACACTTGTGTTTTTGCGGAAGAAAGTTATTGTCTTGTACATGAAGTAAATAAAGTGGCTTTGCCAGAAGATGTTGTCGAAGCAAGTTTCCGGTTAGAAGAATCGATAACTGAAGACCAAGAAAGCACGGTAAGTCATGTCTCATTTGAACAATTTTTACTTCTTCGCCTTTCCTGTGATGGACAAAACCAAACATTACATTTCTTTAATAAGTCAAGTACGAAGTCCCGCTCTTAGCCACTAATTAAACACAAACTCTCAGTTTGTATCTTACTGTACGAAATCGAATGAACCAGTTATTTGTCTTTTCCTCTGGAGAAAAAAACTGAAGTCAGGGTTAGCGAGCGGGACTTACCGTAAACGATTCAGCATCTATCCCGGTTTCCATAGCATGAAGAGACTAGGAGTATTTCTACTCCACCCTAGATGGGATGCTAGTCCATCGCATGGTTACCCCCAGCAGTAAATTCGCCGGTACCCATTTATACACCTGGGTGGAGAGAGGCACTATGAGAGTAAAGTGTCTTGCCTAAGAACACAACGCAGTGCCCCGGCCAGGGCTCGAGCCCGGATCGTTCGATCCATAGTCCAGCGCACAAACCATTAGGCCACCGCGCCTCCCAACGACCGGGATAAGCTCAAGTCTGGTAAGCCACTAGACTCGTATGCAGACTTTACCATTCAGCCTCTATTGGTTCAACGAAAACAAATTTAAAAAAAACACGAGAGAAACCGCCAGCGAAGCAAGCGCGGGCGCGAGGGATGGGATGGGAGAACCTTCCATCCCCCACCCCGCCCCCCTTCTCTTCTAGCTTTAACAATCGCGTTCAAGGGTCTCGCGACTCTGTGAACAGTCTAGGCGTACCGTACAATACAAGCTGTAGAATGGACCAGTCATAGAAAACTAGCCTGGTTTAGGCGTTTGCGCGCACTAAGTCAGCATAATCTAAGATACTATAACTTCAGTTACTGTTTGTTTAAAGGTTACTTCTCTTGAGGAACAAGACATCAGTTTAACCCCACAAAGCGGCGGTGCACTGAATAGAGAAAGCTTGATGGCTGATGCTTTAAGGTCACACATCAAAAGCTACAGAAAATCGAAACTGAACGATTTTGTTGAGAGCCGTGGGTTGTCGCCAATAAGTGAGGCAGATATGGATTTATCCTCTGCTTCAGAGCGTTCCAGAAGAAGATACATTGCCGAAACTCGTGAAGTTGTAGAGGTTGTTCTTAGAACATTATCGCCGAGTCATGCTGCGGACTTGTGGGAGGCACTGACAACCTCAAACAAGATGCGAGAAGCCTTTGATCTTCCCAAACTCGAATATGATGAGAAGAAACGTTCCAATGAAAGTAGTGATAAGTATATCGGAGGTCTTGTTGAAACTTATGAGAATGCGCCCAGTAAAAATGTTAAGAGGCAGGTTCTTTCTATCATAGCAGACCTGACTACCCTCGAAGAAATTCGCAAATATTTTCCAGGTTTAACGAAATATCAGTTTTGTGAAGCAAGAAAGCACCGACTGACGTGCGGACGTGGGGCTCCCTTGGTAAAAAAGGCCGGAGTCCGTGCTAGAGTTGACATCAATCAGTTGGATCATTTTCTCAACTTTATAACCAGTCCGTACATAGTACAGGACTTACCATTTGGCGAGCGGTTCTTAAAGCTATCTTCTGGAGAGGTAATTCACACCCCAAACGTCATTAGAGTGACTGTAAATGAGCGAATTATCGACCAGTATTTGCAGTATTGCAAGGAGTGTGAAATGACTCCACTCAGCAGAAGTACGCTTCGTCGTGTCCTGTCTGCTTGCAGCGCATCAGTACGAAAATCCCTTCAAGGGCTTGACTACTTTATTTCAGAAGGTGGCAAGGCCTTCGACGATTTGCTGAAGTTGGTTGACAAGCTGATTGACTGTGGGATCCACTCAAGTACTGCTCGGGATCTCCAAAAAGCGCTGAAGTCAGGAAAGAGCTATCTTAAAAGTGATTTTAAAGTAAGTGCTCTGCTCCGTCTGGTGGCATTTCGTCTGATATCAGCCAAACTTGGTCTACGACCTTGTCGGCTAAGTATCATGCGACATTCCGTGCGTTTGCAGGATAACTGTTAAATACAAGTATCTTGCGCAAAAAGATAGTTGCCTCCCTCAGTGCCATTTTAATTCCAATTTAAGCCCTGAGCTTATAATTGTTCAAAAGGCTTTTTCAGCAGGTCTATTTTCGGGAGAGCTTATTATTGTTAAGAATTTTGTGTTTCAAAAATATTTCGGTTTCTTTGGAATCGATATTGCGCCCAATAAAACAGTATAGAAGTAAAGCGCATGGTAAAACACCCTAGACATAAGAATTTAAAGTACAAAAGCAAGTTCTACAGCGGTCTTAAGTCTCGGGGCATACCCTTACACCCTTACAACCCAAAATGCATAAAAAATTTGTACAACGGGTTTGTATTTGGAAGAAGTTAAGATATCGAGGAAGGGCTCAATCTTTATATCATTCGTCTGGGCTGAATCAGGGTTACAAACGTACGAAAGTACGTGACGCACCTAGCCAATAAATTATTAGCAGTTCTCCTAGCAAAAATTGAACCCAAGACCGTTGATTGTCTTCTCAAATCGCTCTTAGTACTTTTTTGTTTAGATAGATGTTCTTCTTTACACAGATCAACATCACGACTTCGCGTGTTCCAGATCACTGCAGTAAGTATGCTCTTAGCGATCCCAAAGATTCGAATTTTGCGAACAGCTGCGACCACAACCATGATCTTCTCTGTGAGCGCTGCGAGGAATTGAAAACTGCGTTATCTGATGTACAGGCCGCAATTTTGAACTGTTCTTTTGAAACAGAAAACGAAAAAGAGGATGCCCTTTACGAGTTTAAGGAGGCCGTGACAGCTATCAACAAGTGGAAAGCGCATCAGATGCGCGTTGTAAATCAGGATGGAGCGCGCAGTGACGTAATCGACTGTCTGAGCGAAACCAACATATTGCTTACTCAGGATTGGGCAATGAAATTTCTTCCGCGACTGTACAGAGTCCCAAGGCGAATGGTTTGGCAAAAGGGGCCTTTCATGGCACATTACAGTCGCCTTGAGAAAGAGAGAGGAAGAAATCGAGACGCAAGCATTTATCCACATAGTTGAAAGTTGTACCCAAGAAAGCGCATCCGTGGTGACGCTCATGGGACACGTTCTGGCTACATTAAAGAAAGAGAACCCAGAGATCGAAAACGCATTCTTTCGTTCTGATAACGCAGGGTGTTATCACTCTGCCAGTACTATCCTGGCATGTAAGAACATCAGCAAGCAGACTGGGGTTTCCATAAGGCGCCTAGACTTTTCAGATCCACAAGGTGGTAAAGGCCCGTGTGACCGGTTCGCCGCCACCATGAAGAATCATGTACGCACTTACATTAACGAAGGCCATGATGTTATTACAGCTGAACAGTTTCAGGAGGCAATGCTCTCACATGGTGGGGTTCCTGGGGCTAGAATTGCTCTGCTTCCCGATCTAGTGTGTGACAAATCTAGCACCAAGTGATGGTGTTAAAGTCTGGCGAGCATACAACGTTGGTGAGGGGAACTTATTCCCATGGTCTAAATTCGAAGGTGAAAGCGCACACAATATGATATGTCAGTTTGTGTTAAATTTTTCCTAACTTTACGTAGAGTTTTAGTAAATGTATTTTCATTTAAATCGTGGTAACAATAGACCTTTTTCGCTTGGGTGGTTTGTTTTCCCATTACAGACCACGTGATATTCTCTAGAGAATTTTTCTTTTATCCACATAAAATTTATTCATTCATATACACGCGACTATTTGAAAATTTGAAAGCAAGAATTCTCAAGAGTATCATCACGTGGTCTGTTATGGGGCAACAAAACGCCCAAGCGAAAAAGATCTATTGCAGTTGTAGATTTTAAAAAATGATGAGTATAGTGAAAATGTTAGATTGCTTATCGCTGGATAGTCACTTATCCTTGCCCTCCCGCTTGCCCTTTTTTGCCGTTTAAAACGGTTGATTTGATTTGCTAGTTTTTTTTCTTGAATTTCCTTTGTTAAAATCTAGCCAATCAAATCATGTGACCCAGAGCCACCTGTCTCTTGTCCATGAGGACGAGAATGCAAGCGAGTCTGAAAAAGCTTGTTTTCAACGAGGTTTTGCCTGTTCACTTTACTTCTTAGATGTGAATGTTTCTTCAACAAACATAACGGACGTGATGTTCTCTGATGGGGAATTCCGGCCAGTAAAGCCAAGAAAATCCACGAAAGGTCAGACAGCCTGCAAAGGTGGCGAAAAAAATAATCCCGCAGAAGATCAGGGAGGCGATAACGACAATGACCTCGATGATGACGCATCAGGTATTGAAGCTGAAGGTGTAGATAAATGTGAATTGTTTGCCTGCCCAAACGAAGGTTGTGTCAAAACGTACCAACGCTATGGCTCGATGATAAACCACACACTGTATGGTCAGTGCGTGATTCAACCTGAGAGAGAGTCGCTTTTAGACACAGCGAAAATGTTGTATAGTAAAAAGCTGCTGGCTGATAACAACGTCCTTATAGCAACTACGGAAACGGCGGCGGTTTTCTCACCATCATCGCCAAACAGCATATTGGATACGGGTTGGGCGTTGAAATTAACCAAAAAGTCGAAGCCTTTCAGTGAGAAACAAAAGGGTTTTCTCGAAGAAAAGTTCACAATCGGTGAGACAACGGGACGAACACTTGATCCCGTGACTGTAGCTCGACAAATGAGAGTAGCCAGAAGCAGCGATGGGCAACGACAGTTCACAACTGAAGAACTACTGTCTGCCACCCAGATTCAAGGCTACTTTTCCCATAGAGCAAAATCCAAGAATCAAGCAACGGTACAAGCTGAGGAAGACTTCGTGGCAGCTCAAGTTGAAGATGCCATGGAAAGTGTGCGAAATGAAGTAATAGAGCAAACACAACCAGATCATCCACTCACCTATGACGGCTATGACCTTTGTGATCTCGTTGCTAGGAAAAAGCTGAGTAAGTTAACAGTACCCGTACTTCAAGACATTTGTTGCAAGTTTGAGCTGGATGTCAGTTCGAAGGGGCAAAAAGTACCACGCCGGAAAGCACCATACATTGAAATATTGGAGAAACATGTGCGAAGTTGTTCTTGCTTTGACAAGCTACCTGCAAACTGAGCACAGCATTTTGATTGTGTCTGCATACGGTTCTAAATAGATTGTGTAGAGTTGCTTTGCTATCTAGAGGTGCAGCTTGCTGGGATCACTCCTTTTCCCACTACCAACTGCTTCCTCTTCCTATATCGGGTGATAGCAGTATTAAAACTGTTAACTTAGAACTTAATACATGTATATTAGAAGTACATGTATATTAAGTTAGAACGCCACATAAATGAACTTCATTAATAGTGTCAAAGCCTTCAAGCTGGTGACAGATGAGTCTAAAAACGCTTGGTCTATTCAGGCAGTAATGTTACTTTTGAGAAGATTACATGATCAGGTTAAATGTTTTGTAACAACAGATCATCAGAGAGAGCCCCTCCCAGCAGGGGCGGGGGGTGGGGGGGGGGGGGGGGTGTAGGAAGGAGTCCATGTTCCCTTGTTCCCCCAAAATTTCCCTTGTGTTCCCTTGTTCCCTAAGAGTATTTTGTCAATTTTTGTGAACTCTGTCCCCTAAAATATCAGAAGTACAGGTTTTGTTTCCAGGTTTATTTTCCTTTTGTTTACTTGTTCTCATTTATTTTATGCCCATGCCCCTGGGAGGGGCGCATCAGAGTTTTTAGGAAGTCACCATGGCATCGTCGTAGGAATTGCATTAGTTTTTACGGAAGCCGTGTTTCTTTTATTTAATACATTTTTTTTGGTGCTATACATAAAACCGCTTTATAGTGTTTAAGGGAACAGACCACTTCATTTAAATTATATGTTAGCTAATTTTTCCTAATTATATTTTTTCCACCTGTCTAGCAAGAATATTTTCCATTTGAAAGTTTAAAAATATATTTTTGTTTATTTTAAGATTCCAAAAGTAGCCACTTACGGATTGTTTTGTGTTTTGTTTTCCCTTTGATTCGTGTCAAAGGGAATTCCCCATCTCGTCCCCCGCCCCCCCCCCCTCCCCCCCTCAATAATAAAATTTTCCGACCCGTGGTTGTTCATTTCAAGTGCTGATTCAGGTATCAGTAGTAACTCGTGGAATATGGCGTTACAAAACACGGAAACAAACACTCAAATTTTTCTTTGTGCTTAAATTAGCTTAAGAGTAATTGTTGAATGATGTGAAAAAGCATCTTTGAAACGCAAAATGAGTCAAGCCTTGAAATTCGTCAACTAATACATAGAAACTGATGGCAAACGAACAGCGTACAATGCGAAACAGGAATATCGACGTAGCTATAATTCTCTTTGTTTACTTTTAAGCTAAGATTATTTTCCATACCACTGATACATTCTATACACAGCCTTGGTCTAGTAAACTAGCCCCGCTCATGTAACTTTACCAGTAAGCACTACTATTCCATCGGTAAACGCCCTTATTCCAATAATGACACTACTTTTAAAAAGATGAGGTTAAACAAAAATATTTCATTTCATCCAATTCAGAAATAACAAAGATAACAGAATAGGTTTTTCTTTTTGTTCGTTGAGTTCGTAGTGCGCGAATACCTTCCCTGCTCTTCGACAGCAGCCCGTTTTTCGAGGCATAATTGATCCCCACCTCCCCACCCTTAGCGATTGCTAAAATTGTTCATTTCAAGTGCACTTTATTTATTTAGCAGTGTCGCATGGTCGCATGCGTTATTCCGTCCAGAAACACAGAGCCATGATGCCAAGCTTGAATTTAACTTAACTTAACTGTAATGAGTACTGTTAAATATTGGAATGCCTGAGGTAAGTCCACCTTTGAAATTTCTAAAGCAAAGGAACAGCGTTCAAATGCAGTACGTGACAAAGAGTACTGTAACTTGATGTTGTTTACTTTTGAGCGGACTATAATCTTTTATGTTATTATTAGATCTATACTTAACTACACTTGTCTTCTAAGAATATGTTGCTGTTTTGTCGCTTCATTCCATATTTTGATCGTCTTGAGATGCAGAATAATATTTTATGATATTTTTGCGAAGTCGGCTTCCTTTGTGCATATTTGACACGGAGTTGTTTCGAGGCGGTTCGTTATTTTTATCACTGAAATCAAATTAGTGATCCGAGAGCCGTCTACAAAATTGTTCAGACTATTTTCCCGTCTTATTTAGGGTACTAAATCGTCGTTTAAAAACAAAATTTGCTGACATTTTCTTCGATCAAGAAGAAAATGTTAACGCTTTGTCCCCACATTGTCCCAGGACGTTTTGTTGATTGCTGCATCATACGGCAAAATACAGTAACTTATAAATTTTTTTTCTCTCGTGCAAATAAAGTTGCCCATTTTTTTATTTCTGATATCAATTCATCTATAAATACCCTACATTTCTGTTAAATGGTAAGTCCTCAATCGACATAACATGGGAGATATAGGTCTTTCAACATAGTGTAAATTTATGAGTCGAAAAATCATCTAGGCAGTACCGTACAACATTGTGCTCGTTCAAAATCAAAACTTTTTATTTTAGCAAAATGTTCGATGCAGAACGAAAGATAAAAGACAGTTCTTTAAGGTGGTGTTAATGGTTTTTGCTAAAAGGTCATGTTAGGCTCGGAGATAGAGTAACAAGAAGTCCTTTGATCCGCCATATTGGCTAGCCTTGGAAGCCGGTCAAAATCGGCCGTCTCCATAACTTCCAAAGTAAAAATTTATAGAGCTTTAACACATCATATTAGTAGTAAGGACCCCAAATCATGATTGCATGCAAAATTTCAGCCAAATCGGTGAGGTACCGTGGCCGCGACTTTTTAATATTGTCCGAATCTTACTGAGTATGACTCTCAATACCTCAAAAAACTCCTACTTAAATGAAGCCACCCCAAAAAATACTTGCCAAATTTTCCTACCCAAGAAAATCTTTCTAATATCCCCGTCACTCGAAATCCTGAGTACCCCCTCTGGGTGCTAAACAACCAAACGGTAACTTATTTTTTGTGGACTTGTGGTTTTATGGGCGTGTGTCAAGTTTCTGTGAACTCTGCTCTGTTTAGCATTTTATGATTTGCATTAAAATAATTATTGTTGTAGACATTGCATGCATTGCAATTTTGCATTTTTTATCTTGTTGTTTATCATTTTTTAGGTACTTTGCTAGTTTAGTGAAGATTACATTTTAAATAGTGGCAACAAAGCCACTTAACAGTACTAATTCCCAGCCTTTGCTCAGCTGATGACACCGGCAAAAGAAATTGTAGAAGAAAAGCCAAAAAAATAATCGCAAATTGTACATCAAATCTGATCATATAAGGAATGCTTATGTACATTGCTAAAACCCTCACAAGTGCCCCTTGCTCTAAAATTTGCTCTCTGGGCTAAGGCTGTCCCAAAGATGCTTCGTCACTTTTGGGCAACTATTCGTATTTCGAACAACTTTCCCTCTCAAGCAACTTTTTGTATTCTGTGCTGGACCAAAGGTTTCTGAAGAATGTCCGAGTATTGTTTGAAGGCCATATGAATTGTTCTCAGTGAAAGAAACCCTTGTAATTCAACAAACGTTGGCCTTAAATTGTTATTTAGATACTTCTGTTGCCACTGGTTGCTCTCACCTTTGACCCATGAGAACTCCATGGGAGGAGAAACAGCCTGTATTTCATGTAGCCATGCATAACAATCAAGTGCCCTGGACTCTGTAAGTGACTGATGCTGTTATCAAAGCGAAACAGAGACTTCGACAATATTCCTCCAACACAGTTATTACACAACTAGGCTGTAGATTATCATTAAAAATAATGTGCTGACAACGTTTTTATTTGATGATATACTTGCAAATTGACAAGAAGGAATTTAACACTTCGTTATCGATACCCATTTTTTTTTCAAAGTGAAAGACAAACTACAGCTTGCTGTCTAAACAATTTAAATTTCATGATGCACTTGTGCAGCTGAGCATGCTCGGAGGGCAGTACACCAGGCAGCGATTTGGACGTTGTCGGAACACGCAATGCAGGATGTTCCTCCTTCAACAAAGTTCTCATGGGTCAAAGGAGAGAGCAACCAATGGCAAACAGTTTGGATGAACATCCCCAAAGTGTCTATGTGTGCAGAGAGTTGATCGAGTGCACCTGCAATGCGAAACAGAGACTTTTCTGAAAGCAAGGTTGAAGTGCACGCCACTGTCTAAATGTGACTGCCCAGAGAGTAAATCTTAGAGCAAGGGGCATTTGTGACAGTGTTAGCAATGTACATCAGCATTCCTGTTACGATCAGATTTGATGTACAAAAAGACGCAGTCAGTCTGTGCTCACTTCTTCTGCTACAATCTGGCTGTGTTATCAGCTGAGCAAAGACTGTAATAACAAGGCTTTGTTGAGGCTATTAAAAATGCAATCTTTACTTAGCAAAGTACATAAACAAGTGATAGAAATAAGATAAAAATGCAAAATTCATTTTAGGTACAGTCAACATTCGCCTTGCAGACACCCTGCTATTACGGACACTCGCTATTATGGACCAAATTCAGATCCCTGGCGAAAGCTATAGAATTTGCACTGGAAATGACTTCCGCTATTACGCATACGGAATCTCGGTGGTACCAAGAGAACAATTCTATTGTTTTGACTCTCAGTAAAGCGGACACCATTAACTTCTCATATGATGTAATCACGTAAAATTGCAGTCTGTTGTTCGCTTTTTGTCTGAAACACTTAAAAAGACTTCTGGAATATATATTTTTGCATCAGTTTGTTTAGTAGCTGTACAACAGACTTTGCTTTTTCACTTCAGCTGGTGTCTTTTCCTTCCAGACACATTTGGGAGAGATCAAGCCCTCATCCTCCAATCTCAACAACTGCTTAGTACTTTCATCACTGTTTATAAGCTTGTCATAGTCTATGTTATTTCACGTTTGTTAAAGGCACGCTTTTCTCACACCCCGCTATTACGGATTCTCGTTGATACGGACACTAAGCAACGTCCAAAGCGTAACCAGAGTTGACTGTAGTGGTAAAATAACTATGTTGAACATCATACCACAGGACAACCAAATGTTGATTTTGGTTCAAAAGAAAATATCTCCTAAAACGGAAGCTTGAGAAGATTGACAGCTCAATTTGCTCTCATTTTTTTCTCCTTTATTACAATTTCTTTTGCTCGAGTTGTCAGCTGAGTGAGGACTGGGTACTAGTACTGACATGTGGCTTTGTTGCTGCAATTTAAAAAGAAATCTAAAAAGATTGTCTTGCAAAATGTAATTGTATTATACGCGCGCATCCAATGTGCATGTTGAATTGATCGCTATTGCTATTGCTAAAGTGAAGAATGATTTGTTTTCCACAAAACAAAATAAATTCGCTAAACTGAACAGTACTTTCTTTGACTTATCTTTATCTTTAGACACAGCATGAATGCTCTCTTTTACAGGTTGCTTGGTAGAACATTCTAAAACTTCTTGTTTTGTGCTTTCATGCGATTTGCCAATTGATGTAGCCTCAATTCATGTGAGAGTATTTCCTGTCTCTAGTAATTTTTTCTTCAATTCTTCATCAGAAACTCCATAAACAAACTGGTCTCTCACGTGTCTGTTTCCATCTACAAAAGTTCATGATATTTCCAGTGAAATGTCCAGGGTCGAGCTGGGGCGCCGTCATGTTTAACAGTAAAAACAGCAGTCGAGAAGTGCAGAAATTATCAGAATTTCTAGCTCAGATAATCAGCAGAATACAAAAATTTCAGTGAATTTTCCACAGTTCGGGTGACTTGTAGTTTTGGGATGAACTCATCCAATCAGTATTTTCGTTTAAATATTTACAATTTCTTCACGTGAATAAAGTGAACATGTCTCACAGCAGACTACTTGTCACTCAGCAGTGTTTTGATGGTTCGTTTTGCTCCTGGTACCATGTTACAAGATGAAAACTGGACAACATTAATGGCAACAGAACACAACGTTTACTCAAACATCTCTCTCTGCTTGCACGCAGACCATAATAGTCTTACACTCGGTCTCAGCCTCTAACAAGTAAGAGAGAAAGCCTAACAGCTGCGCAACTGCTGATGGCATGTTTGATAATTAGTACTTTATACAAAGTTCTTTATGTATTAACAAGCCTATATGATTACTATTCAATACGTTGTAAAACACCTAACACAAACACATCTACAACCACTTAAAAAGAAAAATTCTTCGTCCACTTCTTATGAAATGTAGGTAAGTTATTATTCTTAGTATAAATGTATCAGAGACCGAATCGTTTGTGGAATCGACAACAACAGCATAAGAGAGCGTTTACTTCGCAACAACAATCTCACTTTAGAAAAGGCGATTGACGACGTCAGAGCCGCCCAGACCAGCAGGACGCAAACACAAGAACTCAACAATTCTGTTGAGGCAGCAGCACTGACAAACGAAAGGAGATCCTACAACGCAAAACATCCAACTAAGGGCAAAGGAAGTGGTTACAAGAAGCCATCACCCTGCATTCGATGTGGCACAACTCACGATCAAGGACAATGTCCGGCATTTGGACAAACATGCCACAAATGCCAAGGAAAACATCATTATGCCAAAATGTGTTTCTCAAGAAAAACCAGAGATCCAAACCAGAAACTCCACGATGTACAACACATTGATTCCCATGAAGATTCTGACCAGGATGATCTATTCATCGGAGAAATTGATGCCCTAAACAAGCCACAAGAAAACGAATTGTTTGTTGCCCTCAAAGTCAACGGCGAGGATATCCGTTTCAAGATCGACACTGGAGCGCAATGTAACGTAATACCAGAGCACAGATTTGCTAAACTCGTGATAAAGCCAGCACTCCACAAAACCGGCACGAAGTTAACAGCTTACGGAGGAACACGAGTGCCAGTAAAAGGAAAATGTCAGATGACTACTAAGATCGGTGCGAAAGCAATCGATGCTGAATTGTATGTGGTAGAAATCAACGAAGCGAAACCACTAATTGGGTTACAGACATGCCGTGATCTGGAACTAATTAGCATAAACAACATTGGCGAGCTAAATGAAAATCAGCCAGACCTGCTCACACAATATGAAGATGTCTTCACCGGACTAGGCCTCGTCGAGGGCGAGTATCACATCGAAGTATCGCCAGATGCAAAGCCCACCATTCACCCTCAAAGGAAAGTACCCTTGAGTCTCATGCCAAAACTACAGGAAACACTTGAGAAACTCACCACCCAAGGAGTAGTTAGCAAACTGGATTGAGCCACTGACTGGGTGAACAGCTTAGTGATCATAGAGAAAAAAGATGGATCACTTAGACTTTGTTTAGATCCGAAAGACCTAAACAAGGCCATAAAAAGAGAATACTACAAAGCTCCAACAGCTGAAACCATTTCAAGCAAACTCAGCGGGATGAAAATATTCACCGTCATTGACATGAGCAACTGCTATTGGCACAAGAAACTCCATGAAGAGTCCTCCAATCTGTGCACTTTTCACACGCCATTTGGAAGATGCAAATTCAACTGAATGCCATTTGGTGTCTGCTCTGCATCTGATGTGGCCCAAAAGATGGTTGATGACAACTTCTCTGACATCCCAGGCGTGCTAGCAGTACATGACGACATCATTGTCGCAGGCGCTGATGGAGAAAGCCATGACGCAGCACTCAAGCACGTGCTAGATCGCGCAAGAGAACGTAACATCAAGTTCAACCGATCGAAAATCCAACTACGCGTTGACAAGGTCAAGTACCTAGGAAGTATTGTGAGTGCTGAAGGATTCAGGCCAGACCCTGACAAGATCAAAGCAATCATTGACATGCCACAGCCACAAAATAAGCAAGATTTACAACGCTTACCTGGAATGGTTAATTATCTCTCCCAGTACATACCAAATATGTCAGAAATTACAGCTCCCTTGCGTTCGCTTCTCAAGAAAGAAACGCAGTGGTCATGGTACGATGAACACGACAACTCACTAGCCAAGATCAAGGAAGTTCTGACGAGCAGTCCTGTTCTAAGATTTTTCAATATTAACAAGCCAGCCACCATCCAAGCCGACGCCTCGCAGAATGGCTTGGGAGGTTGCCTGCTTCAGGAAGGGCGTCCAGTAATTTACGTATCTAGATCATTGACCAGCGCCGAACAAAACTATGCACAAATAGAAAAGGAACTCTTAGCCATAGTATTCACGTGCGAAAGATTCCATCAGTTCGTGTATGGACGGGAAGTAACATTACAAAGTGATCACAAGCCTCTTGAAGCCATTATGACCAAACCCCTTTCACAAGCACCACCGAGAATTCAACGTCTTCCCATTAGACTACAGAAGTACCAGCCAACAGTACAGTATGTACCTGGGAAGTACATGTTCATCGCCGACACCCTATCAAGAGCTTACCTAACAGAAGGCATGGGACAACAAGATATCAATGAAGATATAGAAGTGATGGTACACAGTTTCATAGCAAGAATGCCAGCTACCCCAGAGAAGATTGCTGAGCTCAAAGAGGAGACTACAAAGGATGAATCCCTACAGAAACTCTGAATGCAAATCATACACGGCTGGCAAGATCACAAGCGAGTGGTACACCCAAGCATCGCCCCTTACTGGAATGTTCGACACGAACTGAGTGAAGCTGAAGGCCTGCTGTTCAAGGAACAAAGAGTCATTGTACCTAGAACATTGAGAAGGTACATCCTCATGCTGATACACGAAAGCCATCTTGGGGTAGAAAAGTGCAAAGCACGGGCAAGACCAACCGTCTAGTGGCCGGGATTATCAAACGATATCCAAGAAACAGTTTCAAGATGTAGCACATGTTCTACATACAGGAACAGAAATCAGAAAGAACCCATGATAGCACATGAGGTACCTGACCGACCATGGCAGAAGCTAGGCTCCGACCTGTTTGAACATAAAGGAAAGCCATACCTCCTCGTAGTAGATTACTACTCAAAGTTTATCGAGACCAGCCTGTTGCCAGACAAGACAGCGGGAACTGTTATAACACACATGAAGTCCATATTTGCAAGACACGGAATTCCTGAAGAACTTGTGTCAGACAACATGCTGTACAACAGCCGAGAATTTAAAGATTTTGCTAGCAGTTGGGGATTTAAGCCGACAACCTCAAGCCCTACCTACCCCCAATCCAGTGGGCTAAGTGAGCAAGCTGTACAAACAGTCAAGAGCATACTTAAGAAAGCGGACGACCCATACATTGGCCTCCTGGAATACCGAAACACGCCTGTCACTGGAATGACATATTTACCCTCCCAACTTCTTATGAGCCTCACGGCCAGGACAACGATACCTGCAACAAGAGAGCTGTTACAGCCCCATGTGCCGACCAGTGTTTGTCAACAATTAGAAGCACGTCAAAATCAACAAGCTCAGTACTACAACAAAGGCGCAAGGCCCCTTCAGCCCCTTGAACCGAATGAGAGTGTCCGCCTCCGTCAAGGAAAAGCTTGGGTTCCAGCAGTCGTAACTGATACAGCCAACATACTTGGTCACTACAGCAAATGGGCAAGACTATCGGCGTAACCGCCGCAACCTACTTAAGACCCACAAGCCCCCACATTCCATCCTTGGACCATCCGAGCCAATCGAAACCGAGACTGAAGGAAACACACCGGATACAGATGGAACTGAACAAACAAACCCTGAAATCTCCACCGAGAACCTGAAGAAGAACCGGAACCTGTCCAGAGAGTCTCTACAAGAAAGAAGGTTTTACCTTCTAAATTCAAAGACTTCATCATGTCTTGACTTTAACCCTTTAACCGGCAAATTTATTTGTGTTTTTTAAGAGTTTTTCTGAGCATAGGCAGTCTCTACAATTTCGTGATCGCATATAAGAAGTTTAATTGAAACTATGCGCTGTTTAGTAACACCGAGGGCTCAAATCTGGTAAGTTTTCGGTTTATAAGTGTTTTTAGAGCCATTTTCCACTGCAGAGGCCCCCAGGCTGGCATCATGAAGCTTGAATGGTGGGTTGAGGCAAACTTCTGAAAGAAACCAGGAGTGAGAGATGATTTGACGGTGATTAGAACGCCAAAACTATATGTCTGGAAACATGGTTATTCATGAGTGAAGTTGTCTCTCTGGCCGTTATGTGGCTGGATTCCAAGACCCACCAAGGCAATTTGGACGAGATTTGACTTCTAAAGAATGTAATCCATGCAATATTTTGCCGGTAGAATTGGCTGGCTCGACACTTATAAAAAACACGTGAAATGGAGGTAGGTTGTGTTGCATGCCGCTGAAGTGTCTAATTTCCCAAGCATTCCTTTTGGTCAGGTATAGGAGAATCTGGAGGTTGGCAAGCATAGCTCTAATCGAATGGTAATTGTTCAGTCCGTTGAAGGTTTGATGGCAAATTTTCTTACGGAACGAAAAGTAGAAGGCTTGACGTCTGCTGTAAATGCAACATTTTAGATTTAGAATTGTTTTTTATTAAAAAATTTGAAGGCAAAGATGTGTGTTTTTTGTTGTTTTCGAATGAAGTAGAAAATGAGCATGTTTGGATTTCCTGCAGAACAAATAGCCGTATGAAACGAAAAGCCAGAGCTGTAGCCAGTTAATTGGCTTTAAACGCTTCAAAATTTATCACTTTGTCGTAACAAGAGATTATTACTATCATATCTCCAGATCTGTGAAAGCTGCAGAGTTTCAAAACATTGCTGGTGCTTTTTGTACAAATATGTACGATTGCCGGTTAAAGGGTTAACTTTTAAAAATTCCCATTAGTTCTCCGTCGTTGGAGAAGGGGGATGTGATGAACGTATCTATTGTTATCATGGACTTAGACATTTGATTGACATTGTGATCTGATACCGTATTGATTGCGACACATTGTAGGGCCACTGTATGGGGGAGATTGTAAACAAGTTTTAAGTCATCTTCGGATAATTTAAAATCGCGTTTCAGTTTATGTGCATGGTTCGGAATTTGGGCTTTATTACTTACAATCAAGGAGTAGTAATCTTTTGCTTTGTTTTTTGTAATGTCAAAAATATTTCCGTTATGTTTGAAGATAGGATCACCTTTAGTGGGACCACAAATCTTCTTTAAACTGAGTGGTATCGCATGTCCAGTCCATGTAAGAAAATTGACCTTATTTAATTCTTTACTTATTACGTTGTAGGATTCGATGTTGCTAAGGTTGAATAAAAGATCACGGACAGAATATATTCCAAAGTCGAAAAATTTCTTGTAGAAAACTGGTTTGCCATTTATTCTTATATCCTTATTATTCCAAATTACAGAAGACCAGTCTTTCTGGTCTGCAAAATCATTGCGGAATTGTGACCACCACTGTAAAAGCTCTTTATAAAAAAGTGATGTTATAGAGAGGTAATCTATATTATAATTGCAGCTGAAAATTAAAGGGCCTCCTAACTCTTTTAAGAGGAACATGAAATAGGTCTTCCATGTGGCACTATTATTGCTAAAGATTCGCTTTAACCATGCAAGTCTTAAGGCTTTAATTAAATTATCTACATCTATCATTTTTATACCACCTGCTTCATAATTATTGATGGCGGATAGCCTTGTCACCTTGTCTTTTCCACTCCATAAAAAATTATAAATTATATGATTCACTTTTTTGATAATTTGGGAAGGAGTTGGAAGTAATGAAGACGTATAGACCAATTTAGAAATCAGCCGAGATTTAATTATAGCTACCTTCCCGTAAACAGAGAGCCCTCTAGAAGACCAAATGTTGGTAAGCTTCTTCATACTATCAATTTTTTCTTGAAAGTTCTTCTCATAAAGTAACCTCTGATCATAAGTGAAGAAAACACCTAAGGCTTTAATTGGTTCACTTGGCCATCTTATTCCAAGTGGTTTCATATCGTTGTCTTTTAGAGACCCCATCCAAAAGCCCTCAGTTTTTGAGTTGTTAACCTCTAGGCCGCTGAGCGATTTAAAAAACTCAAGCTGCTGAAATAAGATTTGAGCCGAATTTAGATCTGAAAGAACTGCCGTTGTATCATAAGCATATTGGAGAAGTTTAGTTTCCTCCTGTCAAATTTTTACTCCTTTAATTTCTTTATTTTCGTGAATAGCTATTGCTAATGTCTCAACTGCAAGAAGAAAAAGATAGGGGGATAGCGGGTCTCCTTGTCTCACACCCTGCTCCAGCATAAAATAATCCGATGCTATTCCATTATTTATCACGCAGCTCTGAATATTAGTATAGAACATTTTTACATAACAAATAAAATCCGAGCCAAAATTGAATGCTTCAAGACAATTGAAGAGATAATTCCATTCTAAAGTGTCAAACGCTTTTTTAAAGTCAATAAAAATCAAGATACCGGGAATATTTTGGCTATCTGTAAATTCCATTATATCAAAAATCGATCGAACTGTCTCTCCAATGTAACGATCTTTGACATAACCTGTTTGATTGTGATGGATAATACTTGGCAACACTTTTTTTATTCTTGCTGCAATTACTTTTGATATGATTTTGGTGTCAACATAAATGAGAGAAATAGGCCTCCAGTTTTCAATAAGTGTTTGATCTTTTCCTTGTTTTTCAATTAAAGTGCCGCTTTCTTTTGAGAGCTGGACATTTCGCCGTATTTGTAGGACTCTTTTACACATTTCCTAAAAGAGTCACTAATAAGATCTCAACAGACTTTGTAGAATTCGATAGGAATTCCGTCATTGCCTGGCGACTTGTTATTTTGAAAACTATCCAGTACGGCTTTTAATTCCTCGAGAGATATTTCACCTTCGCAAAGTTGTTTTTGCTCCTCCGACAGCATAGGAATATTAAGATTGCCTTAAAATGTTTTAACTTGTAGAGGTCATTGTCAAAGCGTTTTTCTTCATTGAGTATATTGAACGGGTCGGTCGTTATGCCACTTACAAGCAGCTTTCCTATATGTTTTTTGACGTGAATCCGCTTTTCTAAATTTAAAAAATATTTTGTGCTTCGCTCTCTGTGTTCGTGCCACCGAGCCCTTGCGCGAATGATAATACCTTTTGTTTTTTTCTTCCTAAAACAGCTCAAGCGTTTCTTTTGCTTCGTTTAAGCGGTTTTAGTTCAAAGCACTAGGGTTGTTTTCGTATAATTTTGCTGCTACGTCATATTCATTTTGTAAGGTCCGTTCCCTTTCATTTTTACCTTTGGCTTTTCTTTTGGAATAATCGATTGCATGGATTCGTATATTATACTTCAGCCAGTCCCAGACACTGCGATTATCTGACAGCTCATTCATGCCAGTTGTCTTCCATTGAGGGATTCTTAATTTCAGATCTTCAAGATAACCTTCATCCTCTAGAAGAGAGACATTCATTTTCCAAAAAACCAGAGCCTTTTACATGTTGATCAAGTTTAGTTAAAACAAGATCGATTGCAGCATGATCTGTTTTGATTGCGTGGATGATATCGGTTGATCTGACAAAATCCTGGAGATTGTTAGACAGAAGCCAGTAGTCTAAACGGCAAAATACTTGAGGCGATTTTTGGCTCCAAGTATAACTAGACGTATGAGGGTGTTTAATTCTCCATATATCTATTAGATCTAATTCGTTTTGTAAGCATTCAATACTATCTGTCACCACTTTCCTTTGTAACATTACACCTCCTTTTTTGTCAAGTTTGGGATTAAAAGGACAATTGAAATCGCCCCCAATTATAATGTTCTCTTCACAATCCAAGTCTTCCATTTGTAAAGTTTTATGCAAGCAATTAAAAAATTTAGCAATGTTTTTCTCTTTGTTTGGTGTGTAAATGTTAACTAACAAGTATACTTGGTCTTCAATTTCCACCTTCAAAATAATAAAACGCCCCATGGGATCTATGATGGATTCTTGGATTGAACAATTAAAACCGTTCCTAATCAACACTGCAACCCCACAGGAATTTGGGCTGCCGTGGGAGCAAAACATTGTACCACCCCATTCATTCTTCCATTGTTTTTCTAACTCATCTTTTAAGTGTGTTTCTTGCATAAAGATGATGTCTGCTTTTCTTTTACGACACCATGTAAAGATCGCTCTTCTTTTCTGAAAATTATTTATGCCCCTCACATTTAAAGAAATCAATTTAAACAAGTTTGCCTTTAAATAATTTTTCCATGATCAGGGCCTGCAGTAGGATCCATATGTATTTTCCTAGATAGAGTGGACCACAGATCGTTTTCCTTTGCAAATGAGAAACACATAACTGACGAAACAGATTACATAAATATAGATACATACTAAATAAGTAATTTATCGTTTACGTGCCTGTCCTTGAAAACCATTACTGGATTAATATTCCAAGTCCTTCATAATATTACAATAGAAAGGGAGCTTCTTGGTTTCTTTTCCTCTGTATATTTGCCCGTTAATGATTAATTTATCAATGTTGAAAAACGCTCTTTTGTTAGCCTGTTTAGCACTTTTTAAGACCGGGTACAACTCTTTGTGAATTTCATCTATTTCCTTAGGAAAGTCGTCTGAGAGTAGGATCTTCAGCTTCTTCTTGTGAATTATCACACTCAGTTTCTAGTTCTTGTTTTCTAGCTGTGAACTTGTTCCATTCATAGAGGAGTTCCTCATCAAAATCATATTCCTTGTCATCTTCAATCAAATCCGTCACTGGAATGTGAGAATTTATATCATTGAAAACATCACTGACAAATGCATGTCTCTTATCCCAAATCTCCACACATCTGAAAATATCAGACAAAGTGAAAATTGTGGCCAAGTTATCCAAAACTTGGCCAACTTGATGTTTGGAGAATCCTAACAAAAACTGTAAGTTTGTTATGTCTTCACTTCACCACGAGCAGTTGTGTTCAACAGTTTTAAGAGAATGGACTTGCAATAAAGTGTTAGGTAACCATCCACGACTTTTCTTTGATATGCATGAACAATCCTCCTTTTAACTGATGCTGGCTCTAATGATCCAGCTTTGGTAGTAGGAAAGACTGCAATAGTTTTACAGTCAGGCAAAACCACATTTGCATTTAAAGGCACAGTTATCGCAGCAAAGATGTGGAACTTCATGCTCCTGAATACTGATATTGAAGTGCTTTAGCAACTCCCTTCTTCTGCAATACTTAGTGTTGATACACGAAAGCCATCTTGGGGTAGAAAAGTGCAAAGCACGGGCAAGACCAACCGTCTAGTGGCCGGGATTATCAAACGATATCCAAGAAACAGTTTCAAGATGTAGCACATGTTCTACATACAGGAACAGAAATCAGAAAGAACCCATGATAGCACATGAGGTACCTGACCGACCATGGCAGAAGCTAGGCTCCGACCTGTTTGAACATAAAGGAAAGCCATACCTCCTCGTAGTAGATTACTACTCAAAGTTTATCGAGACCAGCCTGTTGCCAGACAAGACAGCGGGAACTGTTATAACACACATGAAGTCCATATTTGCAAGACACGGAATTCCTGAAGAACTTGTGTCAGACAACATGCTGTACAACAGCCGAGAATTTAAAGATTTTGCTAGCAGTTGGGGATTTAAGCCGACAACCTCAAGCCCTACCTACCCCCAATCCAGTGGGCTAAGTGAGCAAGCTGTACAAACAGTCAAGAGCATACTTAAGAAAGCGGACGACCCATACATTGGCCTCCTGGAATACCGAAACACGCCTGTCACTGGAATGACATATTTACCCTCCCAACTTCTTATGAGCCTCACGGCCAGGACAACGATACCTGCAACAAGAGAGCTGTTACAGCCCCATGTGCCGACCAGTGTTTGTCAACAATTAGAAGCACGTCAAAATCAACAAGCTCAGTACTACAACAAAGGCGCAAGGCCCCTTCAGCCCCTTGAACCGAATGAGAGTGTCCGCCTCCGTCAAGGAAAAGCTTGGGTTCCAGCAGTCGTAACTGATACAGCCAACATACTTGGTCACTACAGCAAATGGGCAAGACTATCGGCGTAACCGCCGCAACCTACTTAAGACCCACAAGCCCCCACATTCCATCCTTGGACCATCCGAGCCAATCGAAACCGAGACTGAAGGAAACACACCGGATACAGATGGAACTGAACAAACAAACCCTGAAATCTCCACCGAGAACCTGAAGAAGAACCGGAACCTGTCCAGAGAGTCTCTACAAGAAAGAAGGTTTTACCTTCTAAATTCAAAGACTTCATCATGTCTTGACTTTAACCCTTTAACCGGCAAATTTATTTGTGTTTTTTAAGAGTTTTTCTGAGCATAGGCAGTCTCTACAATTTCGTGATCGCATATAAGAAGTTTAATTGAAACTATGCGCTGTTTAGTAACACCGAGGGCTCAAATCTGGTAAGTTTTCGGTTTATAAGTGTTTTTAGAGCCATTTTCCACTGCAGAGGCCCCCAGGCTGGCATCATGAAGCTTGAATGGTGGGTTGAGGCAAACTTCTGAAAGAAACCAGGAGTGAGAGATGATTTGACGGTGATTAGAACGCCAAAACTATATGTCTGGAAACATGGTTATTCATGAGTGAAGTTGTCTCTCTGGCCGTTATGTGGCTGGATTCCAAGACCCACCAAGGCAATTTGGACGAGATTTGACTTCTAAAGAATGTAATCCATGCAATATTTTGCCGGTAGAATTGGCTGGCTCGACACTTATAAAAAACACGTGAAATGGAGGTAGGTTGTGTTGCATGCCGCTGAAGTGTCTAATTTCCCAAGCATTCCTTTTGGTCAGGTATAGGAGAATCTGGAGGTTGGCAAGCATAGCTCTAATCGAATGGTAATTGTTCAGTCCGTTGAAGGTTTGATGGCAAATTTTCTTACGGAACGAAAAGTAGAAGGCTTGACGTCTGCTGTAAATGCAACATTTTAGATTTAGAATTGTTTTTTATTAAAAAATTTGAAGGCAAAGATGTGTGTTTTTTGTTGTTTTCGAATGAAGTAGAAAATGAGCATGTTTGGATTTCCTGCAGAACAAATAGCCGTATGAAACGAAAAGCCAGAGCTGTAGCCAGTTAATTGGCTTTAAACGCTTCAAAATTTATCACTTTGTCGTAACAAGAGATTATTACTATCATATCTCCAGATCTGTGAAAGCTGCAGAGTTTCAAAACATTGCTGGTGCTTTTTGTACAAATATGTACGATTGCCGGTTAAAGGGTTAACTTTTAAAAATTCCCATTAGTTCTCCGTCGTTGGAGAAGGGGGATGTGATGAACGTATCTATTGTTATCATGGACTTAGACATTTGATTGACATTGTGATCTGATACCGTATTGATTGCGACACATTGTAGGGCCACTGTATGGGGGAGATTGTAAACAAGTTTTAAGTCATCTTCGGATAATTTAAAATCGCGTTTCAGTTTATGTGCATGGTTCGGAATTTGGGCTTTATTACTTACAATCAAGGAGTAGTAATCTTTTGCTTTGTTTTTTGTAATGTCAAAAATATTTCCGTTATGTTTGAAGATAGGATCACCTTTAGTGGGACCACAAATCTTCTTTAAACTGAGTGGTATCGCATGTCCAGTCCATGTAAGAAAATTGACCTTATTTAATTCTTTACTTATTACGTTGTAGGATTCGATGTTGCTAAGGTTGAATAAAAGATCACGGACAGAATATATTCCAAAGTCGAAAAATTTCTTGTAGAAAACTGGTTTGCCATTTATTCTTATATCCTTATTATTCCAAATTACAGAAGACCAGTCTTTCTGGTCTGCAAAATCATTGCGGAATTGTGACCACCACTGTAAAAGCTCTTTATAAAAAAGTGATGTTATAGAGAGGTAATCTATATTATAATTGCAGCTGAAAATTAAAGGGCCTCCTAACTCTTTTAAGAGGAACATGAAATAGGTCTTCCATGTGGCACTATTATTGCTAAAGATTCGCTTTAACCATGCAAGTCTTAAGGCTTTAATTAAATTATCTACATCTATCATTTTTATACCACCTGCTTCATAATTATTGAT
Organism: Meandrina meandrites; assembly: GCA_963693305.1. Classification (NCBI taxonomy): domain Eukaryota; kingdom Metazoa; phylum Cnidaria; class Anthozoa; order Scleractinia; family Meandrinidae; genus Meandrina; species Meandrina meandrites. The sequence continues at coordinate 33,433,768 of OY855903.1, read as the reverse complement.
GGCGGATAGCCTTGTCACCTTGTCTTTTCCACTCCATAAAAAATTATAAATTATATGATTCACTTTTTTGATAATTTGGGAAGGAGTTGGAAGTAATGAAGACGTATAGACCAATTTAGAAATCAGCCGAGATTTAATTATAGCTACCTTCCCGTAAACAGAGAGCCCTCTAGAAGACCAAATGTTGGTAAGCTTCTTCATACTATCAATTTTTTCTTGAAAGTTCTTCTCATAAAGTAACCTCTGATCATAAGTGAAGAAAACACCTAAGGCTTTAATTGGTTCACTTGGCCATCTTATTCCAAGTGGTTTCATATCGTTGTCTTTTAGAGACCCCATCCAAAAGCCCTCAGTTTTTGAGTTGTTAACCTCTAGGCCGCTGAGCGATTTAAAAAACTCAAGCTGCTGAAATAAGATTTGAGCCGAATTTAGATCTGAAAGAACTGCCGTTGTATCATAAGCATATTGGAGAAGTTTAGTTTCCTCCTGTCAAATTTTTACTCCTTTAATTTCTTTATTTTCGTGAATAGCTATTGCTAATGTCTCAACTGCAAGAAGAAAAAGATAGGGGGATAGCGGGTCTCCTTGTCTCACACCCTGCTCCAGCATAAAATAATCCGATGCTATTCCATTATTTATCACGCAGCTCTGAATATTAGTATAGAACATTTTTACATAACAAATAAAATCCGAGCCAAAATTGAATGCTTCAAGACAATTGAAGAGATAATTCCATTCTAAAGTGTCAAACGCTTTTTTAAAGTCAATAAAAATCAAGATACCGGGAATATTTTGGCTATCTGTAAATTCCATTATATCAAAAATCGATCGAACTGTCTCTCCAATGTAACGATCTTTGACATAACCTGTTTGATTGTGATGGATAATACTTGGCAACACTTTTTTTATTCTTGCTGCAATTACTTTTGATATGATTTTGGTGTCAACATAAATGAGAGAAATAGGCCTCCAGTTTTCAATAAGTGTTTGATCTTTTCCTTGTTTTTCAATTAAAGTGCCGCTTTCTTTTGAGAGCTGGACATTTCGCCGTATTTGTAGGACTCTTTTACACATTTCCTAAAAGAGTCACTAATAAGATCTCAACAGACTTTGTAGAATTCGATAGGAATTCCGTCATTGCCTGGCGACTTGTTATTTTGAAAACTATCCAGTACGGCTTTTAATTCCTCGAGAGATATTTCACCTTCGCAAAGTTGTTTTTGCTCCTCCGACAGCATAGGAATATTAAGATTGCCTTAAAATGTTTTAACTTGTAGAGGTCATTGTCAAAGCGTTTTTCTTCATTGAGTATATTGAACGGGTCGGTCGTTATGCCACTTACAAGCAGCTTTCCTATATGTTTTTTGACGTGAATCCGCTTTTCTAAATTTAAAAAATATTTTGTGCTTCGCTCTCTGTGTTCGTGCCACCGAGCCCTTGCGCGAATGATAATACCTTTTGTTTTTTTCTTCCTAAAACAGCTCAAGCGTTTCTTTTGCTTCGTTTAAGCGGTTTTAGTTCAAAGCACTAGGGTTGTTTTCGTATAATTTTGCTGCTACGTCATATTCATTTTGTAAGGTCCGTTCCCTTTCATTTTTACCTTTGGCTTTTCTTTTGGAATAATCGATTGCATGGATTCGTATATTATACTTCAGCCAGTCCCAGACACTGCGATTATCTGACAGCTCATTCATGCCAGTTGTCTTCCATTGAGGGATTCTTAATTTCAGATCTTCAAGATAACCTTCATCCTCTAGAAGAGAGACATTCATTTTCCAAAAAACCAGAGCCTTTTACATGTTGATCAAGTTTAGTTAAAACAAGATCGATTGCAGCATGATCTGTTTTGATTGCGTGGATGATATCGGTTGATCTGACAAAATCCTGGAGATTGTTAGACAGAAGCCAGTAGTCTAAACGGCAAAATACTTGAGGCGATTTTTGGCTCCAAGTATAACTAGACGTATGAGGGTGTTTAATTCTCCATATATCTATTAGATCTAATTCGTTTTGTAAGCATTCAATACTATCTGTCACCACTTTCCTTTGTAACATTACACCTCCTTTTTTGTCAAGTTTGGGATTAAAAGGACAATTGAAATCGCCCCCAATTATAATGTTCTCTTCACAATCCAAGTCTTCCATTTGTAAAGTTTTATGCAAGCAATTAAAAAATTTAGCAATGTTTTTCTCTTTGTTTGGTGTGTAAATGTTAACTAACAAGTATACTTGGTCTTCAATTTCCACCTTCAAAATAATAAAACGCCCCATGGGATCTATGATGGATTCTTGGATTGAACAATTAAAACCGTTCCTAATCAACACTGCAACCCCACAGGAATTTGGGCTGCCGTGGGAGCAAAACATTGTACCACCCCATTCATTCTTCCATTGTTTTTCTAACTCATCTTTTAAGTGTGTTTCTTGCATAAAGATGATGTCTGCTTTTCTTTTACGACACCATGTAAAGATCGCTCTTCTTTTCTGAAAATTATTTATGCCCCTCACATTTAAAGAAATCAATTTAAACAAGTTTGCCTTTAAATAATTTTTCCATGATCAGGGCCTGCAGTAGGATCCATATGTATTTTCCTAGATAGAGTGGACCACAGATCGTTTTCCTTTGCAAATGAGAAACACATAACTGACGAAACAGATTACATAAATATAGATACATACTAAATAAGTAATTTATCGTTTACGTGCCTGTCCTTGAAAACCATTACTGGATTAATATTCCAAGTCCTTCATAATATTACAATAGAAAGGGAGCTTCTTGGTTTCTTTTCCTCTGTATATTTGCCCGTTAATGATTAATTTATCAATGTTGAAAAACGCTCTTTTGTTAGCCTGTTTAGCACTTTTTAAGACCGGGTACAACTCTTTGTGAATTTCATCTATTTCCTTAGGAAAGTCGTCTGAGAGTAGGATCTTCAGCTTCTTCTTGTGAATTATCACACTCAGTTTCTAGTTCTTGTTTTCTAGCTGTGAACTTGTTCCATTCATAGAGGAGTTCCTCATCAAAATCATATTCCTTGTCATCTTCAATCAAATCCGTCACTGGAATGTGAGAATTTATATCATTGAAAACATCACTGACAAATGCATGTCTCTTATCCCAAATCTCCACACATCTGAAAATATCAGACAAAGTGAAAATTGTGGCCAAGTTATCCAAAACTTGGCCAACTTGATGTTTGGAGAATCCTAACAAAAACTGTAAGTTTGTTATGTCTTCACTTCACCACGAGCAGTTGTGTTCAACAGTTTTAAGAGAATGGACTTGCAATAAAGTGTTAGGTAACCATCCACGACTTTTCTTTGATATGCATGAACAATCCTCCTTTTAACTGATGCTGGCTCTAATGATCCAGCTTTGGTAGTAGGAAAGACTGCAATAGTTTTACAGTCAGGCAAAACCACATTTGCATTTAAAGGCACAGTTATCGCAGCAAAGATGTGGAACTTCATGCTCCTGAATACTGATATTGAAGTGCTTTAGCAACTCCCTTCTTCTGCAATACTTAGTGTCAATGTACTGCTTCATGTGGCCATGGACATGGCCAAGAAGGATTCCATGGTACAAAATGTACACAGCACTGTGAACACCGTCCCTGGCTGCCCTTCCAGTTTCCTGAATATATGCTTCCACATTTTTTGCAGGCCCATAATGAATTACTCTATGCACTCCTTTACAGTTTACTCCCATTCCAAATGCAATGGTTCCAATCAACAATTGGATAGTTCCAGCCATTGACTGGAAGGAGTGACGATCTTTTTCTTTGTTTGTTCAAACTTCTGCTATCTCTACCCGTAATGATTTATAAGTATATAAACATTACATTTCACAAACACAGTAAACTAATGTAAGCCTATTATTTTGCATTTAAAACATTTTCAATTTGCTGCCTCGTATAAGTTAAACGTTGTATGAGCTGATTCTTAACAGGTCGGGGTTGCAACTCGAACTATGTTCGGATCAGCTTGAATAACAATGGATCTGTGAGAAAAATTGTCCTGAAATGGTGGACGAACTCGATGGAACAACTTGTACCCATTTTTTCCGTGTTGACCAATGTTCAACAAGTCAAAACCAGACCATGTGCGTTTGACAACTCCAGTTTAATACCAAATATGGGCATTACAAGCAATACAGACAATGACGTAATCCGAGTAACAAATGGCCATCATAACATCTTCCCCTTTTACAAAAAAATGACTGAGTATAACCTACGAAATGACACACTAGCAGGTAGCAAAAAAAATAATAAAAACAAGGAAATAATAAAAAAAAAATGTTAAACAAAGTTCTCACAACAGTTTCTCTGAGTCCACAAAGTTCAGTTAACAAAGTCCTTGAATCTTTTCGGTGGTTTCACTACTCTGGTACGGGTGTACTTCATTGCCGACTTTCAAATCGTGAGGAGCTGGGAACGAGTCTTGAGCCCGCCGGACAAATTTTCAAGATGGCGGCAGGTTCTAAATCGCTGAGAGGAAAAACGCCGGAGAAAAAATGGCATTGGAACTGCGCAGGGGCACTACGTACAAGCAATTGGAGATCACAGACTCCTATGCTGGAATACTATTCCCTCAGAGGAATTGAGAGCAATGAGAACTTAAAAATAGCGTATGCGAAAGTGCTAAAAAATAGCAATATCAATTGGAAAAAAGGAGTAATTTGCTTGAAGCACTGGTCCTCTGGAAAGCGAGAAAACTTGGAGGATCTTCCAGACCTTGTTTATTCTCCTGAATAGGTGGAAAGACTTGAAAATTCAAACTCTTCCACAAAAAGAGCCAAAAAGCTTGTTGCTGCCAAGCGTGCGCTGGATACGAAGGATACAGTAGCTCCAAAAGCAAAGAGACGATTATTGGTCAGAACTCAGGAGGGACAGGTCTCACAGGATGTTGACAGCTTAGATCCGTGTACTGGCTGCGAGGTAAAGCAAAATAACATTGAAAGTGAACTTGTTGCAAGGCTAATGGAAAAGGAGGAGGAAATTATCAAACTTCAGAATCAAATATCTGAATTGTTGAAGAAACAAAAAACACAAGAGGACAAAATCGGTCAAATTCGTTCAGAAATGAGGAGGGGCAGTACAATACCATAAAGGAAAGACTGAACAAATTGTTTGATTTGACTGGACTTACTGTAGCCGAGTTTGACTGTTTGTTTGAATGTATTGACCCATATACCCACCTGTTACACTACCCAAATTGTACATCTGGGGGGTTAGTTACAAAGAATAGGAAAATGGACCAGAGGACAGAGTTGATGACTTTTTTGACAATTTGTAGACACTCCCTGCATCTCAAGGTGATGGCATGGATGACACAGAGTAGTGAGGGTACTATTTCAAGAGTATTTGTTGCATGGGCAGTGTTTTTGTCTACACTATTTGAGTGTCTTGACCTCAGCCCTTTACCAGGATTTGTGGATGCATTTCTCCCAAAAGTATTTAAAGATGCAGGCTTTGCTGAAACAGAAGCTTTGGGAGATGCCACTGAGACATTGCACAGTCCGAGAACTTAACATTCAGTAACTACAAGAACCACACAACTGGGAAAACAGCAGTATGGATTTATCCTCATGGAGGTCTGCTCTGCTGCAGCGAAACATACCCAGGAACGATAACAGATCATGACATCACTGAGCAGTCTGGGGTTTTGGACAAAGTCAACAAAGGAAAACTAGTTCGTACAGACAAGGGTTTTGACATTGTAGAACTTTGCCTCAAGAAAGGCATTTTACACAATCGGCCACCAATGAAGTTCGATCTTCAATATGAGCAGACGGACATAAGTAGGAATTTTGACATTGCCACATTAGGAATATACAATGAGAACTACATTGGTCGCATTCGGGACTGGACCATATTAAACAGCTGTTGGCCAATGACGAGAATAGATATTCTCGGCTACTGCTTCAAGGTATTTGCACACATTGTAAATATTTTGAAAACTCCAGTTGGGCCAAGCGAAACTTAGGAAATAAAGACATTACACAGAGTTGCTAGTAACAATACTGCCTCATGCAAGTTCATTTACTGAGTTTCAGTCCAACAGTAATACAAGTCATATATAAATAATTATATATTTATAAAGGCTTCCAATGGATGCCATCAAATGGATGGATTTTATCATAATATCTCTAGCTGAAAAAGTACTAAAAGCTAATATTGCTTGAAGGGGATAAAATAAAATAAAAAACAGAGAAAAATGTGAAGCTGTCCCGCTCAATTAAAAAAATGTTTGCACAGTTCTGTTCTGGATGGTATGACTCTAGGAATGTTACATACCCACCACTGCATGCCATCTCTAGGTTACTCTGTAGAATGTGAGAGGCAGTTACACTGCTAAGGGGTGCACTACAGTCTATTGCTCGTGTTTTAACTTCCACCAAGAAGGTCTGCCCTATTCCATCCGGACTCGCCCCATAACTTCTATCCGTAGGGTGATAGAAACCCCCCCCCCCCCCCCCCCCCAATGAGACTGGTGCACCTGAAACACAAACAAGTTATATTGTTCACTGTGACAGCCATCTACTTAACATAAATCCTCAAAATAAGCCCTAGGATTATATTTGCTCAATGTCCCTTTCATTAGGATTTTTTCGGGGGAGGGGGGGGGGGGGGGGGGGGAGGAGGAGCTTGTTTTTGGATGCAGATTTGTGGTTGGAACTTTTTGGGGTTTCTATTTGGACTGGATACTGTTTTGATACATTCAAGAATACCACATAGTAAAACTCGCCAAATGTAATGAGATAAAACCCAAAACGAACCTACAGTCACTCTGAGCGTTTTCCAACAACACAAGCCCTATGATACGGGCTTATGACTTACAATTGGGAGGGCTTGCAGTTTTTGGAATGATTTTTGTGTCGGTTTTTTTTGCAAGGGAGGGTATTTTCAGAATTTTTATAGTATCAACTTCCTTATATTATCTAATGTTATACTTTTTCAATGTTTTGTAAAAATGCAACTGGAGATGTTCTCTGCTCACATTGCTTGCAATTTTGCTGACCATCTCGTCTACATCCCTCTTGTAGTAAGTATTTCTGTCTATGTCACAAGTGACTGCATTGTCTTCAGGGCTGAATTTCAGTGGTTTTCTTGTAGATCTGGTATCTCGGAATGACTCGAGTGGAATGTGGGAGGCCCTTGTAGGAACTCCAGACTTTTTCCCTTTCCTGTGCCACGTCTGCATTTTTTGTGTGACAGTCAGTGAAAGCAGGCAAGCGTTATGTTTAAAGTAGTACTCTAAAAACATCAATAAAGCGATAACGTGACAGCAAATGCCACACTTCCCTATTGGACAGGTGCAGTGTCCTTTCACTGGCAGATTTTTCTGAAACATCACGACCGCTGGACATGTAATCTCCTGTCCAAAGCTTTTCATTATCATTGCTTTCACAAATGTTTTGTCACCAACCTTAACAGACTTCACAGTCTTAATTTTTCTTGACAAGAACACTCTTCGCGCTTTTCTAAACTGCCCTTTGCTGCCTTCTTTCTTGTAACCAGTGTATGTTGATACCATGTTGGAATCCACCTTAGGATACAATGATCGATCAGCGCTCCAAGCGGAGGACAGCGGAGGAATTTCTGGCTCTTCTAAACTTGTGTGGAATGCATAAGTATTGTTAACCTCCTTAAGCTGTTTTTCTAACAATTCGTTGTTTTCTTGAAAGATTCGAAGCCTATTAATGAGCTCTGGTTTGGTTCCGGTTGCTTTCAATTTTAATTTTAGCAACAAAACTTTCATGTCTTGGGTCTTCCATGTAGTTAAACCGCTGTTCATCAAATTTGCCAATTCCATCTCTGTTGCCTTTGCACTTTTTGCTGCGCCAACATCTGCCAGTTCCATCTCTTTTTTGCCGCATGGGAGCCAACGTTTCCCTTAGTAGGAGAAGGACCTTTAGGGCTTTTCGCTGTCACGGACTTATTTGCCATCAATGCTTAGAAATCTCGTTAAAAATAAAAAAGTAGCTAGATAAACAGTTTCCTAAACTATTTGAAGGAAGCACCGTGCCAGCGCTGAGCAAATTTGTCCGGCGGGCTCAAGACTCGGTCCCAGCCCCTCACGATATGAAAGTCGGCAATGGGCGTCGGAGGCACATGATTAGTAGAGATATCAGGCACAGGATCCGAAGAGGCAACAGGCACTGGGTCAGTTGGGGTGCGGGGTGCTGTATCAGGAAAGTTTGAGCTGTCTTCCTTTCGATCAGGTGGAGCAGCAACAAATTGTTCTTTGGCAACTTCTGGGGGCACTTTCGAAGCAATGCTTGATGCTGACTGTTCCTTAGGCTTGAGAAACTGTCTGTTTCGACGAATAGTTTCACTCCCAGTCCTCACTCGATAGGATCTGTCTGATAGCTGTTCAACAAGGGTCCCAGCTTGCCAAGTCTTTCCCTTTTGAAGAGGTGCTACTCTGACCTCTTGACCAACTTCTAGTTGTGGTAGTGGGTGTGCTGTCCGATCATGATAACTCTTTGCTTTCTGCCTTGTTAACTCGATTTTCTTTTCAACACCTTCAACCACGTGAGGGCGAAGCAGGGTTGAGGCAGTTGGCATGAGTGTCTTTGTTCTTTGAGACGTGAGTCTCTGTGCTGGACTTGATCCAATGGTTTCAACAGGTGTGTTTCTGTATTCTAACAAGGCAAGCCATGGATCTCTTCCATCCCGGAGGGCCTTCTTGAACAAATTCTTTGTGACTTTAACTGCAGACTCTGCTTTGTCGTTAGATTTGTGATGATGTGGAGATGACGTCACATGCTTAAATTCCCACTCTTCTGCAAATCGTCTGAACTCATGACTCACAAGCTGCGATCCATTGTCAGACACAAGGACATCTGGATTCCTTGTCTGCTGAACTGTTCCTTTAAGAACTGTCTGATGGTTGAGGAGGTCGTGTCAGCTATCTCTTGGACTTCTACAAAGTCTGAATAATAATCTACTAAAACGACATACTCTTTCTTGTAAAGAGTGAACAGGTCAATGGCTACACGGCTCCAAGGACGATCTGGAACTTTTGAAGTCTGCATGGGCTCTTTGTGGTTCTTTGGCTGAAATTCTGCACACACAGAACACTGTGAGACGACTTCCTTGATCTCACTGCTCATTCAAGGCCAGAAAACTGAATCTCGCGCCTTTCTCAAACAGGACTCGATGCCAAGGTGACTGGCGTGACTTCGGGCTATGATCTCTGGTCTGATCGCCTGGGGAATGACGATATGCCAACATTTGAACAAGATGCCATTATGCAGAGAAATTTCATCACGATAGTTCCAGTATTCTCTGATTGGAATAGGTACCTGGCTTTTCTGTTCTGGCCATCCTACCAAAACAGTAGTCTTCAAGGTCTGGAGAACTGTATCCTGTTCTGTCGCTTTCTTTCGCTGGACACTGTTAATGAGTCCAAAGGGTTTAAGGATTCAATCTCCAGTGCAAACACTTGGAACTCCTTGTCTTCTTCTCCCACGCTGGCGAGGTAGGCCCCAGACAGATGGTCCGCTATGTACATCTGCGAACCCGGTTTGTATGTGACATCCAGATTGAACCGTTGCAGGCGGAGTAGCATCCTTTGCAATCTGCAAGGCGCTGCTAACACGGATTTCTTGAAGATTGCTTGGAGAGGCTTGTGGTCAGACTCTACTGTGATCTTTTCTCGTCGGGATAGGTACTGGCTGAACCTCTGACAGGCAAACACGATCGCAAGACACTCCTTCTCTATTTGGGCGTACCTTCTCTCTGTAGGTGAGAGTATTTTTGAAGCAAAAGCTACAGGTTGGCCATTCTGAAGAAGGACTGCGCCTAATCCTTTTTCGCTTGCATCACATTGAAGGGTGACTTCGGCATTGCAATCATAATATTTCAGGACGGGGTGGTTGACCACCAGCTTCTTTATTTCTTGAAAGGCTGTGTCATGCTGTTTGGCCCATGTGAATTTTGCATTCTTTGCAGTTAAGTCTCTTAGTGGCTGTGCTACCTCTGCAAGGTGAGGGAGGAATCTTGAAAGATAGTTGACGAACCCGAGTAGACTTAACACTTGTTGCTTGCATGTAGGCTTGGGCATTTCTTCTACAGCCTCAACTTTTGCCGGATCTGGTTTTAGTCCATCCTCACTGATGATATGTCCCATAAACTTCACTTCAGATTTCTTCAGCTCCATCTTCCTGCTGTTCAGGCGAAGATTGACTTTACGTGCTCTTTCTAGTAGCTTGAGTAGATTCTCATCGTGATTGTGGACTGCCTGCTCTTGTGTCTCACCAAAACCCATGACGATGATATCATCTCTTATCACTGCTATACCTTCCAAGTCGCCCAGTTTCTCCGGCAGGTTCCTCTCAAATTCTTCTGGGGCAAGGCTCACCCCAAAGGGCATTCGAAGATAGCGATAGCGACCAAAGGGCGTCCAGAACGTTGTCAATTTGCTGCTGGTTTCGTCAAGACTTATTTGATAAAAGCCGTCCTTTGCGTCTAGCGTGCTGAAAATCTTGGCTTCACACAACTTAAGCAGCAGTTCCTCAAGTGTGGGCATCTGATACTTCGGGTGCTGAATGGCTTTATTCAATTCTTGAGGGTCTAAACAGATGCGGATCTTGCCCGGTTTAGCCACCACCACCATATTGCTGATCCATTCTGTTGGGGCGGTTTCTTTTACGATGATGCCTCGTCTTTCTAGATCTTCAAGCTTTGTTTTCACTTCCTTCTTGAGGGCTACAGGTATACGTCTGGAGGTGTGCTGTACTGGCACTGCTGAGGGATCCACTACGAAACTGCTGATACCAATGTGTCCCAGTCCTTTGAAGACATCTTGATAATCTCGTAAGACACTCTGTGGTGTGAGGGGGGCTTGTTTTGCATCCAAGGTTAAGACTTCAGCTTGTGCTCCCAACTTGAGAAGTCCCAACTTTTGGCAAGTATCGGCAGACAGTAAAGGCTTGTTAGTACCACCAACAACTTGAAACTTGAAAACTTGAACCTGTCCACCATGTATGACTCGAAGATTAACTTCTCCAAGGGGCTTCATCAGAGAGCCGTCAAATAATTTGAGCTTTGTTCTGCTGCTTTCCATTGGGGGGTTGCCCTCCTGTTTGATGATCGACAGGTCTCTGTAACTGAGTACATTACAGGTTGCACCTGTGTCGAGCTGCCATTTGAGCTTGGTTTCGTGCTTGTAGTGTTCACAATAGAAGCTGAGTGTGGCGAGCCATCGATTACCACAGGATTCAATAGACGAAATATCTTCCACTTTGAGAACAGATTCCTCTGAATCTGAGCTTTCATGGCTTTCTTGGACGAGATTGACCTCACTTTTATTCTTAGCCATACACACACTTGCGAAGTGGTGCCATTTCTGACAGTAAGCGCAATGTTTATTGTACGCCGGGCATTCGTTTCGCTTGTGTTGGGTGCCACAGTTTTTGCACTTTCTGTTTCCAGGGTCTGATTTCTGTTTCTTTTTATTGGGGAAACGATTCTTTCTGGGTTTGAATTTGTCATTTGACTGCTTCTTGAAATTCTTGACCTTCTCTTTTCCTACAAGATTCACTTCTTCTTTTGGCGGGGCTGTGGTGTTGGATTTCATAGCTTCTAATTGTTTGCTAGTTATTTCGTTAGAACACGCAATGTCGACTGCTTTGTCGAACGTGAGAGACTTCTCCCGAAGAAGCTTTCCTTTTGTTCCCCTGTCGTTTAGTCCAATGACCAACTTGTCACGGATTAACTCATCAGTGAGCGTTCCAAATTCGCAAGATGATGCAAGTTTGAGAAGGCAAGTGACGTAACTGTCAACTGGCTCTCCTTGATTTTGCTCACAAGAATTGAAAACATACCGTTCACATACTACGTTGCGATGTGGTTTGAAATAGTTTTCCAACGCGGTGATGCATGCTTCCACATTATTCCTGTCCTCGGCCAAGATATTGAGATTCAGGAATGTTTGAAGGCAATCTTTTCCCATCACAGAGCGAAACGACGCCAATCGTATTTCGGAGCTTTGTTTATCGAGACCAGTCGCGACTTCATAATCTTCCCATTGCTGACGGAAGAACTCCCAATTAGCTACCAGGTTTCCTTTACAAACCATAGGTGCAGGGATCGGAAAATTTGAAGGAACATACAAGTAAACAACGGAAGGAGCGGGTTCAGCGGCAGCAGGCGGCGACGTGCCTTCGTCTTCGTGATCCGACATGTTGTGTTTGATCAGTGCTCGATTTGCGGAGCGAAATCGGTGTTTTCTCGGATGAGACTAACGACAACTGTTTCGGAGTGTTTCTCCTTGTCGGCGATGAAGTTGTACTGTTGTCTTTCAGTGTATTTCCTACGAAAAATGTCCGTTTACTTCCGACACCATGTTCAACAAGTCAAAACCAGACCATGTGCGCTTGACAACTCCGGTTTAATACCAAATATGGGCATTACAAGCAATACAGACAATGACGTAATCCGAGTAACAAATGGCCATCATAACAACCAAAAACTTCGGTTGTCTGAACACAAGCGGAAGCTTCCGAAAGTAGTGATACGAGTAAACACGGAAATTGACTCTTCAAACGGGAAAACTGCTTCACAGCATTGTCTGAGTGAAAAAAGCCAGATAAATACTGGCGGCCACGTTGCACTTGCTAGTACCCACTGCATTCCGGTAGGGAAAATGGTTCAGTGAATACCAGAAATGCGGTTAATCCTGACATGTCAAGGGAAATGAGCACTATGTACGGACAACACGTCCCAACAGGTTGCCATAAGTCTGCCCTATTGCATGTAAATACTTGCTTTCCTATTGCAAATACTTACTTAATTCCTGACAATGCTGTGCCGACTTGTAGAGCGATAAACAAGCTAAATTATTTATCATGTTAGGGCAAAAGAATGCACAAAATATGCCACATTATTACACTGTAGAACAGGGCAAAAATATGGACTGAAGGCGGAGCGACAAAATGGCCAAACTTCATTTTTAGTGGAATAATTAATCCCTTATTCGATGGTTTTACATATAATACGAGCAGAGATTTTGCTGATCGCAAATTAAAACAGCATTTATGCTAGTTATTTATAGGTTAATTTGGTTTTCTGTGCAGAAACATATGCCCTTTGCACTTTTCATTCATATTTTCAATCTTCAGTAGAAAGATTAGTTTTTCAAAGCGGAAGTCTTCTGAAGCTAACTACATGAAATAAACATGAAAGTTAAGTATTCACGTGTAGAATTTGATGCACTACATGTATAAATGAAAACAAATGGCAGTGCTTTCAATTACGACACCAAGGACACAAAATGGATGCATCTAAATGTCTAAACGTTAAAAACAGCAGAATATCTAATTTTGCATTGGCGTGAGCATTGGTGTCGAGTTATATTTGCGATTTATTGATTCAGTTTCTCGTCTAGCGTTTATAACACAAGAAAATATTCTTTATAGACATGTAGCCATTAGAGAATTAAAATATAATTTTGGCAATTAGAGCACTGGTATCATGTATTTTTCAGGTCAGTCATAATTTGTCACTGATACAAGTTAATGAACACTTGGTGTGAACTGTATGGTTGTCGATTTCAAGCTTGGCTCAGAGTAATGTTATTTCAATCGAAAGTGTACGTGTAATTGATATTTTTCAAGTTCCACTGTCACATTGCCTGCATACTTTCAGGTTTAGTATGGCTTTCGTTTATTTCGAGAATATGGCAGTCTCACATATTTTGCAACTTATTAATCACTGTTGTGCTATCGCCTTAATACTGACTCGCGTGCAATATTACTGAACTCAGTCCAACTATTAATTAATCAGCTATTCTTTCAAGTACTGCACTGTAACTTTTAAACAAATTTATTTCTAGATGATATTTTAGGTTATTTATCGCTCTTCAAGACGGCACAGTATTGTCAGGAAAGTAAGTATTTGCAATAGGAAAGCAAGTATATACATGCAGTAGGGCAGAATTACGGGAACCTGTCGGGACATGCTGATTTCCCTTATTGACATGTCAGGATTAACCGCATTTCTGGTCTTCAACCGTTTTTCCTGCCGGAATGCAGTGGGTACTGGCAAGTGTGACATGGCCGCCAGTATTTATCTGGATTTTCACACTCAGACATTGCTGTGGAGCAGTTTTCCCATTTGAAGAGTCAATTTCAATGTTTACTTGCATCAGTACTTTCGGAAGCTTCTGCTTGTGTTCAGACAATCCGAAATTTTTGGTCAGCACTGAAAAAATGGGCACAAGTTGTTCCGTTGAGTTCGTCCGCCATTTCTGGACAATTTTTCTCACAGATCCATTGTTGTTCAAGCCGATCCAAGGCAACCCGACCTGTTAAGGATCAGCTCACATTCGCGCACAGTTCCTCTTAGCTGACTTACGTGAGACGTTTGTAACTGGTAAGGGCTGATGTTATTCCTGTATTCAGAAAGCTGTGATAAACAAGCCAGAGACTATTTAGTAACAAAATGCCCCTCCCCCTTTATCCTGAATTTGAATTTGAATTCTACTTTTCCCCAAAATGCCAAAGCCATCATTCAAAACCGTTGCTAGTGATTTTACTCATGAGATTTCATGCGGACCTCTGAGGAAGCAGCATCACACTTGTACTCAATCGTTCAGCAGTATAAATTGGAGGATGTCTTCCAAATATAAGCCCTAAAATCTGGGTTTTATTCTTAATAACGGACTTGGAAAGTTCATTGTCTGAAGTGTGAAGGAATTTAGCTCGGAAGTGATGTTTCAATGGATTTTTAATACGAAATGTTCCCATTGTTTCGAACGAGGGTTCGCTGCCAGGAGTCTCAATAGTTGCCGTGCTCAAGTTTTGAAGGCAATACTTACTTATTTGCTGGAGTTATTATGGAATTCAGCAGCCTGGAGATTAAAAAACTTCTCAAGGTGGACATAAGCTCGAATACCCAAGCAGGTAAGCTGTATTAATGACAAAATCTGCTCGAGATATGTTGATTTCGATACAGGCGAAAAAGTCACAAATGCTTGTACAGATGTGCCGATACAAACGGACATAACTTTTAAAATACTGAAACGTACATGAGATTTTGTATATTTTTGCAGATGAAGGACGGCACTTTTCGGCTGTATAGGCTAGAGACATCAAGAAGGTGCCAAATTTGTAAAATTAGCTTCTAAATCTAGGCAATTCTTGATTAGTAGTGTTCATAATATGGTCAATTTCGACTTTCCAGATAAATTGAAGGGAAAATTGTAACTGTCATGAGAAACTAGAAAGGTTAACGAGCAAATTGACATAAAACTTGTAGGTTGTGGGTAGATGATGTGAATACCAAAAACGCCTATTTTTACGTTTTCTAGACGTTGCGACTGGCCCTTACCAGGGGAAATATTTAATGGCTCCTAACGCGACCCGAAAATTATTTTGAATCAAACCAAATCTATTTTGGTTCTTTCCTCGGTAAAGTCTTTCAGTTGACAGAGAATGCCTCTTAATTTCCCTAGAATTTTCTTTTGCTGTTGCATTCAAGTCAAGTGATATGGGCACCAGTAAAATTTACACCGCAAATTTACTGCCACTGTGTTAGCCCAGGGATGGGCATGTAATCCCATCAAGGGAGGTGGAAAAACTTCTAAACTCAGTTCATGCTACTGAAACTGCGATAATTAGCTCCAATATCTACTTTGCACTTAAGCTTAATTAAGTTTAGCTTTTTTGCCAGTTGTTAATGCATCATTTGTTTTATTTTTAATCTATCAGCTGGAACTCTGGTAGAAGAAAATGACCAGCTGATTGGTGCTGAAGGTAGTAAGTTTATCTGATATGATTAAATAAAATATGATTAGTGACAATAACAGCTGGCATAAGGCCTGGCCCTCATGATGAGATTGATCAGTGTATTATCATTTTGCCTCCTTCCAAACTATGTCAGGGGAAACCGCATACCATTTTACAACTGAAAAAAAGTCAATGGTACCACATATACCTAATAACAATTCTTTTATTTTGTATTTATTAAATCCAAGAAGTGGACCTGCATATGATCTGCAGGTCCTCAGAAAATTGATGTGGGCAAATAGGATCCCACAAGGACTTACATTAATGTGCATGGATGCACAGGAAGTAAGTATGGGAAACAAGCTAAAAAGCTGCTGCCTTTTTTGGTATATAATGGCTGCTTAATTTACAAATGAGTTGCTTACCCATAATGAATGAAGGGGTTCCAAAAATTTTAACACAATTTGGAGAAAAAAACGAATTTAACACTTTTAAACAAAAAAATGAACATGCTTGAGCGGATTTATCGATTTATTGACCAGGTGATTGATTGATTGACATCCTCCTAGACCCAGGGGCCCAGGGCCGGTTAGTTAGTAATCAACTTGTGGCGAAATAGGTGCGATAACTGCACATTATTCTTTGAATGCCTCACTTAGCAAGGAAATAGTGTCATTGTAATAAAATGATCATTAGTATTAGACAAACTTTGTGTCACAAGTTATTATTAACAATTGATGTACATTTAAACCTAGATGAAAAAACAGTGCCCTGCAGACTGCACTCCCATGGTACTGATGCAGTATAAACTGTATCAAAAAGCAATGGATTCATTAAGGTCAGTGAAGAAGATTAAATGTTTGGATGTAATGCAGACATGATTGTGTAAATCGACATGTGAAATTTATTGCATGTTAAGAGTATTGTTTATAGGAGAAGATGATTAATTATGGTTTTTTACTCGCCTTTCCATGTCTTTACTGTCCATAATGGAGGTGTTAAATGAATGCAACCTGTAACCTTCACTCCAAGGGAGTGTTTTTGATGATAAGGGTAAGCAACTATATATGCTTTGTATAGCAATTTGTTTGAAACCTATCACTGTACCATAATTTAGTGGCACTTGAAATGTTGGAGCACTTGTGAAATAAATTCATTGGAAGGGTGCCGTTAAATACTGTGGGTTTTTGGACAAAATATATCCAAGTCATAAGGGGGAAGGTTGAAAATGGCTCAAGATCGAGTGTATTAATTTTGTGTGTTCAGTACACACAATATATAAATCTTAACTAACTTCTGATGAAAAAAAGGTAAAGAAAGGCTGAGTGTCTGAACCAGGTGCCCATACATCTAGGGCCTATCCATCTGTAGCATTAAGGGATAAGGAGTATTGCTAATCCCCACTGGATGAGATGCTGGTCCATTGCACGGTTACCCCCAGCAGTAAATTAAAGGATACCCAATTTTTACAACTCAGGCTGGGGAGGGGCACTATGAGAGTAGACTCTTGTCCAAGAACACAACACAGCACCCCAGAAAAAGTAATCATTAGACCACCTTGCCTCCCTCTGGTCCCTCTCCTAGTGTAATATTAATTAACTCACTTAATTGACTATTGTGTTTAATTGTGTGCAGTTTGTGCAAAACATGAAATGTCAAGTACCACTGATTTTGAAATAAGGATATTTCATCCAACCTTATCATCAAAGATGGTTCTTGGAGCCATTGTGGCAGGTGCAGTTTCAAAATGACTATATGTAATTTGTTAAGATTCTTCAAGATAATCTAAACCACCCCTTCCTTTGTTTCACATAGTACACATGTGTAGAGATTAGCATTAATTGCCTGCACTTACTGCTCACCTTGTTTCAAACATAAACATGGCTTGATTGAAGATCTCCTGCCTCATCTACAGCCAGGGAATGCTCCTGTTCTTTAAGCGACTACTTGCCTTAGGGACATAATGCCAGAGCAAATGAAGTATTTAAGACATTTATTTATCGAAAAGCGTCAACCAGCTGCTACCCATGTCCTAGCAGTTTTGGTGTCAGAAGAACGTAGGAACAAGAAACCTTATGCCATCCCTGTGCATTTTATTCCTTATCATTCACTTAAAGATCAGTACATCAGAGATCTGTCCCAAAGGTGTTGGTGAAGCAGCCGTCTGTAAACAATATACATGTGTACAGTCGCGATGATGTATTACTGGTGTCAGTCCAAAACTCTCCAAAGTTCCTTTAGTTTTACATGTAAGGAAAATACACCATGAAGGACAACTTTAAAGACAGCAGGGATGGCGTAGATAAAAAGTTAACAATTGTGTAAGGCTTACATTTATTAGAGCAGAGCCCCATAACTATCATACGAGGATAGAAATTAAGAAAACCATACTTTTGAGTTTTCATGGTCATCGTTTTAGACGTTTCTAGACGTTGCGACTGGCCCTTACCAGGGGAAATGTTTAATGGCTCCTAACGCGGCCCGAAAATTATTTTGAATCAAACCAAATCTGTTTTGGTTCTTTCTTCGATAAAGTCTTTCAGTTGACAGAGACCGCCTCTTAATGTCCCTAGAATTTTCTTTTGCTGTTGCATTCAAGTCAAGTGATATGGGTACCAGTAAAATTTACACCATTAATTTACTGCCACTGTGTTAGCCTAGGGATGGACAAGTAATCCCATCAAGGGAGGTGGAAAAACTTCTAAACTCAGTTCATGCTACTGAAACTGCGATAATTAGCTCCAATATCTACTTTGCACTAAAGCTTGGTTAAGTTTAGCTTTTTTGCCAGTTCTGCTGGTGTTGATGCATCATTTGTTTTATTTTTAATCTATCAGCGGGAACTCTGGCAGAAGAAAATGAGAAGCTGATTGGTGCTGAAGGTAGTAAGTCTATCTGATATGATTAAATAAAATATGATCAGTGGCAATAACAGCTGGCATAAGGCCTGGCCCTCATGATGAGATTGATCAGTGTATTATCATTTTGCCTCCTTCCAAACTATGTCAGGGGAAACCGCATACCATTTTACAACTGAAAAAAAGTCAATGGTACCACATATACCTAATAACAATTCTTTTATTTTGTATTTATTAAATCCAAGAAGTGGACCTGCATATGATCTGCAGGTCCTCAGAAAATTGATGTGGGCAAATAGGATCCCACAAGGACTTACATTAATGTGCATGGATGCACGGAAGTAAGTATGGGAAACAAGCTAAAAAGCTGCTGCCTTTTTTGGTATATAATGGCTGCTTAATTTACAAATGAGTTGCTTACCCATAATGAATGAGGGGGTTCAAAAAATTTTGAATTATTAACACAATTTGGAGAAAAAAAGGAATTTAACACTTTTAAACAAAAAAAATGAACCTGCTTGAGCGGATTGATCGAGTTATTGACCGATTGATTGATTGACATCCTCCTAGACCCAGGGGCAGTTAGTTGGGGCATTAAAGTAATCAACTTGTGGCGAAATAGGTGCGATAACTGCACTTTATTCTTTGAATGCCTCATTTAGCAAGGAAATAGTGTCATTGTAATAAAATGATCATTAGTATTAGACAAACGTTGTGTCACAAGTTATTATTAACAATTGATGTACATTTAAACCTAGATGAAAAAACAGTGCCATGTAGACTGCACTCCTCTGGTACTGATGCAGTATACACCGCATCAAAAAGCAATGGATTCATTAAGGTCAGTGAAGAAGATTAAATGTTTGGATGTAATGCAGACATGATTGTGTAAATCGACATGAGAAATTTTTTGCATGTTAAGAGTATTGTTTATAGGAGAAGATGATTAATTATGGTTGTTTACTCGCCTTTCCATATCTTTACTGTCCATAATGGAGGTGTTAAATGAATGCAACCTGTAACCTTCACTCCAAGGGAGTGTTTTTTATGATAAGGGTAAGCAACTATATATGCTTTGTATTGCAATTTGTTTGAAACCTATCACTGTACCATAATTTAGTGGCACTTGAAATGTTGCACTACTTGTGAACTAAATTCAATGGAAGGGTGCCGTTAAATACTGTGGGTTTTTGGACAAAATATATCCAAGTCATAAGGGGGAAGGTTGAAAATGGCTCAAGATCGAGTGTATTAATTTTGTGTGTTCAGTACACACAATATATAAATCTTAACTAACTTCTGATGATAGAAAAGGTAAAGAAAGGCTGAGTGTCTGAACCAGGTGCCCATACATCTAGGGCCTATCCATCTGTAGCATTAAGGGATAAGGAGTATTGCTAATCCCCCCTGGATGAGATGCTAGTCCATTGCAGGGTTACCCCCAGCAGTAAATTAAAGGATACCCAATTTTTACAACTCAGGCTGGGGAGGGGCACTATGAGAGTAGACCCTTTTCCAAGAACACAACACAGCACCCCAGAAAAAGTAATCATTAGACCACCTTGCCTCCCTCTGGTCCCTCTCCTAGTGTAATATTAATTAACTCACTTAATTGACTATTGTGTTTAATTGTGTGCAGTTTGTGCAAAACATGAAATGTCAAGTACCACTGATTTTGAAATAAGGATATTTCATCCAACCTTATCATCAAAGATGGTTCTTGGAGCCATTGTGGCAGGTGCAGTTTCAAAATGACTATGTAATTTGTTAAGATTCTTCAAGATAATCTAAACCACCCCTTCCTTCGTTTCACACAGTATACATGTGTAGAGATTAGCATTAATTGCCTGCACTTACTGCTCACCTTCTTTCAAACATAAAAAAGTTATGCATACATTTATTTAAATCAAATCCATGACCACACGCTCAAAAAATGTATATGGTCAATAATTAAGATACTTATTTCCAAAGTCTTTTCCAGATCACACAATAACTTATTATTTATGCAAATACCTCCATTTAACATTATACTGGCACAGCTATCGCGCTCACATTATAGCTTTAATGTATCACATTTGCCTGCAGTTGAATTTGAAGAATGCAAAGATAATTCTAGAGAATACGTGACCAGCGATAACATTGGCCACTGGTTAACGTCACAGTTTTCTAAAATTCGTTTCAGGTAGCTTTCGCGTACAATTTGTTTTCGATAATAGAAAAACTCTCTCTATATTAATCTAGAAAAAGAGTCGGGCGATTTTCGAAGACTATTTAATACATCATAAGTTGTTGATTGTAGTGAAACGAAATTTCTCTAAACGTACAACATGGTCTTTAAAGGAAGAGTCGATAGTGATACTAGAGCTCATGTGTTTTATCTTTTGTCAATTCGTAAAGTAGGAGTTCTTTGCGATGTTTCACGCAGTAAAAGAGATTAGGTAGAGCGTCATGGAGTGAAGACGTGTTTGAAGGAGCTCCGAAAACCGGACAATTTTTCATCGTTGAATGTCCATGGAATCATTGTTTTTCACCCCAAAAAGAAATAGAAACCGTAGTAGCAATTCGGAGCCTTCTCCAGAAGAAAACAAGAGACTCAAAAAGTCTAATTCTCCGGCCGAGTCATTGAGCAACGAAGAAGCAGTCATGGAAGCTATTGTTAACAAACTCGATGTCGTGCTTTCAAAGCTAACCAACCTCGAGACCCAGTTTGAAGAATTAAACACAGCGGTCAAAGGTTTGCAATGCAAAGTTGCTTCGTTGGAAGTTGATGTAGACGCAGTGAAATCAAGCAGAAAACTTTAGATGACAATTTTACCTCTATGGAAAAAAACACCACGTTTGTCGACGAACAACTAAAGAAATTGCACTGCGAGTCTGTTAAAACCAACAACGATGTCTGCGAAACTCGCAAAAAGCTACTTTATGTGGAGACTTACAGTCGACGTGAAAATTTGAAATTCGAAGGAATGCCTGAAAGGAAAACACAGGGAGAAATACAGGACAGAGCACCGACTGAAGATACCAAAGCGGTGTTAAGCGACTTCCTTGAGAATGTTCTTGGAATACAAGACGCACACAGCATAGAATTTCAACGCGTGCACCGCTTAGGCAAGCCGAGAACGGACAACGACAAGGACAGAGTCATCATTGCGCGCTTCTTGAGGTATTCAGACAGAGAGAGAGTTTTAAAATGTGGCCGAAGACTCAAGGACACGGAGTACAAAATGTATGAAGACCTCCCGAAAGAAATACACGACATGTGGAAAAGTCAAATAGAGAAACTAAAGAAGGCCAGAAAGGATGGTAAACTAGCCTATTTCAGCAAATCTCAACCAGACAAACTATACATTGATGGTAAATACGTACAGATGTAAGCTTTATTTATTTGGTTCACTTCGGTAGGGAAAACAATTATTCGTTCTTGTTTTTTTTTTCTATTTAATGTATGCCTATTAGGAGTTAAGACTCGCGATAAGTGGTGTTTCCGCGCGTCCTTCCCTTTGGGGCTACGCTTTGTCTAATTAACACCCCATGGGCATTCCTATTCCATTCTATTTTTTCACATTCCAGTGAGAGGGCTGTGGGTTAATGTATGAGGCGATTGGTCTCCAGTTTGTCTGGAGCAAAAGGTATGTGTTTCCTTATTTTTGTCAACGTTGTTTATGCCCTCGATTTCCGTTCTTTGTTACGTTTTGTTTACAGTTGCTTTATCACAGTCGCAGTCTACTTAAAGTTTTATTTTCATGCCACTAAGTACCTTTCTTTTTCTCTGTCTGCTTGCTACGATAAATGTATTTTACTTGACAAGTAATTAGTCATATGAATAATAATGTATGCTTTAACACTCTGATTTGCATTTCGCGCGGATTAAGATAAGATAAGATAAGATACTTTATTAACGTGCAATATACTTAGCTATATAGCTAGTTTCCAGATATTGCACGATATTAAAATATAAATTGTTAAGATTAAACTATAAAAATGCTAACTACTATAAAAATACTACTACTACTATGATTAAAAAAAAAAAAAAAAGAATGAAATAAAGCGTCATTATTTGACTGATCATCACGGTAACAAGCAAATTAATTTAAAACGTTAAACCGCGAACCTTGCGGATAAAATCCTTAGTTCCAGCTAAGCTTCGTATACTCTCAGGAAGTGCGTTCCAGTGTTTCGCGGCGTAATAACTAAAACGCTTAAGGCCGTATTTGGTGCTATTCACCTTAGGTAGAGACAAAACATTTACACCCCGCAGATTATAGCTACTCCTTCTGATATTAATAAGACGATTAATAGTTGCCGGCACTCTACCCTGAAAACAACTGTCAACGGTAACTAGCATGTCCTGGATCCTCCGGGTTTCTAAAGTGTTGTTTTGACCTATCCACTTTAACAAAGTCTGATAAGATGTAAAATTATCTTTATAAATTAATCTTAGCGCGCGCTCGTTTACTTTTTCTAGCTTGTTAGTGTTCCTGGTTCCGCAATGGTGCCAGACTTGGCTGCAATAAGTGAAGTAAGGCAAAATAAAGGCGTGGTAGAGTGCTTCTTTGGTCTTACAAGGTAAAATATTTTTTAGCCTATTCAGGGCATTCACTTGTCCTCCTACTTTACGACAAATATCCGCGATGTGGGCATCAAACTTGAGCCTGTTATCTAATGTAACACCTAATAATTTTATATCTTTAGAAATGGTAATCAGTTTATCCACACATTTAATGTTTATATCATAATCACTGTTTCCCAGCACGAGAGCCTGGTACTTTTCAGGATTCGCCTTCATCCCATTTTGCTGGAACCAGTGCAGCATGTTTGCTAGGTCTCTATTAATATCCTCCTCGACAACTTGTGGGTTTGGATCCGCGGTGTGAATCTTCGTATCATCTGCGTAATTCATAAACTTGCACCTTTCGATAGCAAAGTTTAAATCATTCATAAAAATGTTAAATAATAGTGGTCCAAGAATAGATCCCTGTGGGACCCCCGCAGCCACGCCTGTCCAGTCTGAAAAGGTGTCGCCCAGCTTTACTCGCTGATACCTGGATGATAGGTAGCTGAACAAAAGGGCAACTGCTTTGTCTTCCATGCCATAGAACTTAAGCTTCTCCAAGATCAGTTCATGTGGCAGGCAGTCAAATGCCTTGCTGAGATCAATTGCTGTCACAGCAATCGTATTGCGTTTATCAAGTTCCTCTTTCCAATGCTCCGTTGGTGTTAATAATGCCGAAGGACAACCGTGGAACTTGCGATAAGCAAAAACAGAATCATGAAAAATAGGCTCAAAATGTTCTGTCATTTGCATGTGTATTAGCCTCTCAAACACTTTACCGAAGACAGGTAAGACAGTCACCGGTCTAAAGTTCTTTTTGTCCAAAACACTCTCTTTCTTGTATAGTGGCGTGATTTGACCATGCTTCCAGGTGTCAGGTACTTGCGATCTGCTAATGATAGTATTAATTAGTTTGCAGAGAGGTATTGCAATAGACCTTGAAGATGCTTTAACCGCTCTAGGAGGAATCAGGTCGTATCCTTGAGCTTTATTCGGCTTAATATTCTCCAACACTGCTTTCACAATATGGTTGTTAGTCAGCTTAAATGCGGATTGACACGCATTTATTAATTGTCACCTTTTTCGCGCCGCTTGAAAACGAGGTGCTAGTACTATATTCAAAAAAGGACGTTATCTTTTTAAAAAACCGTTAACCGACACGACACAGAGTTCAAGTCAAGAACTAAGGACTTTAAACACACAAGGAACACAAATTGTAAGTTTTGTCGTTTCAGTATACATCATGTAAGAAGTATGAACTCTAATATTTACTTGTATGTATCGATTGTTTTTCAGTTGACTATATATAAATACACTCATAACTTTCATCTACCGTGACGACGACTCGTCAAACGCCCAAGCAAGTGTTATAGTGCAAGAAAATAAACTGTGTAAAATAAGTCCTGGCTGATCTTCACCTTCATAGAACGCTTCGATCGCAAGCGCGCGACAGTCAAAATTTGTCTTCGAGGATTACGCCGAATTGACAACCAAAGAACTTCGCATCACAAGTTGAGCTGTCACAGATTACGCTGAATCGTCGTACGCTCAAACATACGCCGAATCTTCATCAAGATTACGCCAAATAGTCTTTACGAAAGACAAGTAAGGACATCTGATTTGTTTGTCATTTTCATTTCATCTTCATTGTGTGATGGCCAAATTCGAAGACGTCGAACCCGCTCGTTGCAACATCGCATGAAAACGAGGCTGAAGTTGTAAAGCATCTTTACGTGAGCTGAATTCCGTTTAAAATGCCGCCTAAAGTAGACGTCAAAACTCTTGTTGGAAAAATGCAAAACGCCGTAAATATCCTCTACAGGTTGATAGAAGAATTTGAAATAATTCTCTCTGTTAAACCTGAACTGAAAACACTCGAAGCAGCTTTCAACCAAGTAGAGACAAGATACAGGCTTATCAAAAAGCAGCAGGAAACTATTTCAGACAGATGGGTTGAAGAAGCCAGCGGCACGGAAGAAGAACCCTGGTTGACTGCCAAGAAATTAGGAGACAAAGTCAAAGCTGATTTTCTTCAAATTGCTTTAAAATTTGCTGCGTATCAAAAGGATGAAAATTCAGCTTAAATATCTTCTACGAACTCTGAAACCTTGGAGGCTTTGACATCATCAATGTCAACGATGACATCAGCAGTAACTAAAATGGCGGACACCTTAGGATCAAAACCAAACTTAAACAGTCTACAGCGTCTACCTGTACCAACGTGGGATGATGTCGAAGATCGTATTCTACTTGGAAGAAAGAATTTAACCACTGGATGGCGAAGTACGGACAAGATAAAGATGAGCAACTACAACGTTTCCATAACGCGATGCCAAAAGGTTCGTGGTGGACAGATCAAGTTAAAACTTGCAAAACTATCGACAGCGCCTGGACCATCCTTGACATCGAGTTCGCAGACAGACGAAAGTTAATGGATCAATTGCTCTCTGAAGTAAACAATCTCAAGCCAGTCAAACGAGATTCCAAGTCCTTCACACAGTTTGCAACAACAGTATCTTGTTACGTAAACGACATGGAAGACAATGGGTGTCCTGTACTAGAGTCCACAGAAGCACCATTCTTCATGTCTCAGCTTCTGTCTAAACTTGACCCAAACGACAATTCTGATTTTGGGAGAGAGATGAAACGACAAGGAAAAGAAGAAACCGTTAGCAACCTTATCGACTGGTTACATTGGGAAGCCAGCATTCGATCCCGAGGCAAGAGTAGCGTCATCCCTGAGGAGAAAAATGAAAATCGCCGAGACAAGGTGCCCAAAAGGTCAGACAACAATGCCACCAATGGCGAAGAAACAGATGATCAGACATGTCCACTCGGTTGCAAAACCAAACATCATCTAGCTGCCTGTCCTACCTACCATAATTCATCAGTAAACCAAAGATGGGAGATTGTCAAGCAACATTGGCGATGCCGCAAGTGCCTTAGAGCACATCACACAAATGATTGCAAGAAGCCAGACGGTTCAACTTGCGACAAATGCAGAAAAAACCACCACCGGTCTTTACACAATGAAATGACTACTGGTGAAACAAACTCAAGTTTAAGTCCAATAGCAGCACCATTCCAAAGTCAATTCCAAGGCCCCTCAACCATGTCGAGTGGCAACGTCCAAGGGAACGCTGTGTACTGAGAAAGAAAGTTTAAACCTGTCACTGGTTTGTGCCCTGTTCAAAAAGTCAAAGTCATGAACAGAGATGGGAACTTTGTCGAGATTCTTGCAATGTTAGACTCTGGATCTAACACCAGTCTGCTCTCCAAGCCTGCAGCTAAACGACTTGGCTTGAATGGATCAGCAACCCATCTCACCATGAGCCTGGCTGGAGGAAAGAAGAAAAGCGAACCGTCGCAAATAATCGACATTATGATTGCCTCGCCTACAGACGAAGATATCACGAAGCCCCTTCAGGTGTATACGGTTGCAAGGCCTTGTAGTAACTCCAAAAGGATTTCTAGCGATCTAGTGGAACAATACACTCATTTTAAGAACGTTTCTGATAAATTGCATCTTCCGGGTGGAGCCATAGATCTCCTCATTGGTACAGACTTCGTAGAAGCCTTCGTTGACATTCATACAATGTCAGGAGAACCAGGGGAACCCATCGCGAAAAGAAACTGCTTTGGATGGTACGTCCTGGGACAGTTTGCATCAAACAGCTCTAGCATGTCACAAATTCAGTCAGTTGAAGTCAGGACAGTAAGTGTCATGGAGGACATCAAGAAGCTACTTCAACAAGACCTCCTTGGCGTCAAACCAACAGAACTCTGTGCATGCAGTGAAAACGTGTTACGTGAAAGCAAGTTCGTGAAGTCCCTTGCAGCTTCAACTATGTTAGTTGACGGACGAATACAGGTGAAAATGCCCTGGAAGGAAGGAGAACCTCCCAAACAAAGCAACTACGACATTGCTCTGAAGAGCATGTTTTCTGCCGAAAAGTCGTTCCAGAAAAAGGGTTGCCTCAACATTGTTGACGAGGAAGTGCAAAAGTTAGTTGATCAAGACTTTGTGAAGAAAGTTCCACCGGAACAAATTAATCATGAAGAGCCAGAATGGTACTTACCATTACAAGCCGTCTTCACACCAGAAAGAACCACAAGAGTTCGACTCGTCTTTGACTCTTCTTCAAAAGGTTACGATGGTTTGTCCCTTAATGATTGCCTCGAGAAAGGACCTAACTTCATCAATAGTCTCCTTGATGTATTGGCAGCATGGCGATGGGACGAAGTGGCTTACACAGGGGACGTGCGCAAAATGTTCAACCAAGTCTTGGTGCATCCCGACGATCAAGTTTATCACAGGTTCCTGTGGAGGAGTAAGACAAGTGATCCACCGACTGTGTACCAATGGCTTAGATTGAACTTTGGCGATAAACCAGCCCCGACATAGCAGCCAACGCCATCAATACTCTAGCAAAGTCATCACAAGTAGAGTTCCCAGAAGGAGCTAAAGAGCTTGAAGACCATGTGTACGTTGATGATATCGGTGGGTCCAGAGCAACTGTGGTAAAAGCAAAGCAGATCACCAAAGACATTGTCGCCATCCTCAAGAAAGGTCACTTCAAGATCAAAGCCTGGCATTCAAATCGAGCTGAAATTGACCAATCCAACGGTGAACAGTTCACAGCTCTACTTGGCCTAAGATGGAATAAACAGACGGACAAGTTTACCCTAAAGAAGAACGAACTTGACCAGTTAGGTGCCCTGACAAAGAGACGTTGCCTGGGTCTTGTCGGCCAATTATGGGACCCCATCGGTCTCGTTTTACCCGTAGCAATCAAGTTCAGAATCGACTTACAAGAATTGTGGTGTTCAGGCTACAACTGGGATGAGATCTTGCCATCGAGCATCCAGAGGAAGTGGATGGAGAATTTGCAAACTATGAATCATCTCTTGGCATTCGAATTTGATCGCAAGTTGAAACCAAGTCACGCAGTTGGGGTACCCCAAGTCCATGGATTCTGTGATGGAGAAGAGAAAGCGTATGGTGCAGTCATTTTCCTCCACTGGGAGTTGAAGAACGGAAGCTACAAGTGCATCCCTGTCCTTATAAAGTCCTTTGTTGCCCCTTTGAAAAAGAAGACAATCCCAAGATTGGAGCTCATGGGTTGTTTAACACTAGCAAGAATGTACGATACTTGCAGAGCTGCACTGCAGTTCGCAAACATCCAAGAGTGCAAGAGTCTTCTGGGTGGATTCTTCAACTGTCTTGTCTTGGATAAGGACCCCACCGCGGCAATTTAAACCCTTTGTTTCAGCAAGAGTAGCAGAGATCCAAGAAACTGTCGGAGTGCATGACTTCCGTTACATACGATCAAAGAGTAATCCAGCTGACACCCTTACCGGAGGAACCGAGCCATCACAACTTACAGGTTGGCTAGAAGGACCAGCTTTCCTGCAATTACCTGAAATCGAATGGCCCAGTTTTCAAGTCGAAGACCAAAGTATACAAAGTGAAGTTGAAGTCTTAAAGGAAATGAAACCAACCGAGAACGCTAACATGTCCATTGAACACAAAGCAGCCATAGCAGCGGTTAACACCAAACCAGAACAAATCAAGACGGAAGATAATCCTATTCTTCACCAGTTATTGAAGACCTGTTCATCATTTCCAAAAGTGCGGAGAGCTCTTGCTTATGTTCGCTGTTTCGTTCAAAAGCCAGAAGGAAGGACTGGATCATAGGAGTCCGAAGCATGGCCAAATCTCTCACTGCAAAGTCTCACCGCAAGAAACCCCTCGACCAGCTAATGGGGCAAATTCCGTCTCTACGAGTGGCAACAGGTTTTCCCCCTTTCTCCAACACCGCCATTGACATTGTTTGGACCCTTGCATGTTAAACTCAATCGCAAGACTCTGAAAGAAGCTCAAGTGGTAATATTTACCTGCATGACAACAAGGGCAGTTCACTTGGAGCTGGTCACCGACAAAACATCTGATGCCTTCTTGATGGCATTCCGTCGTTTCGCGAGCTTGCGTGGCCACCCGAATGTTTGTTGGTCCGACTGTGGGACGAACTTTGTTGGTGCACAAAGTTACCTAAACGAAATTATGCTGAGCTGGGACATTCCCAAGGTTCAAAGTGTTCTCTCTGAAGATTTCTCTTGTGACTTTAAATGGAAATGGAACATACCTCACGCAAGTCATCAAAACGGAGTAGTGGAAACTCTTATCAAGTCTGTCAGACAGAGCCTCAATGCTACGTGCAAGAATCGAGCCTATACTGAAGAACAGTGGAGAACATTTCTCTCGGAGACAACCTATGTTATCAATGGTCGTCCTCTGTATCCAAGCTCTAATAACATCTGGGAAAGCCCGCCTATCACACCCAACGATATTCTTATCGGCCATCACCTTCCACCACCTCAACCGGAACCTGAAGAAAGGATCAACCCAAGACATTTCCTAAGAAGTACACAAGACCGAGTGAATGAATTCTGGAAGTGCTGGATGCGATACTTTGCACCAAATCTATTACCAAGGAATAAGTGGTTCCGCACGAGAGAAAATGTCCAAGTTGGTGATTTGGTTTTGGAGTTAGATCCGAATCACAAAAGAGCAAAGTGGAAGTTGGCGCGTGTCATTGCCACCTATCCAGGAAATAATGGTTTAGTGAGGAAGGCAAGAATCAAGACCCAAGATAGTGAATACGACAGACCAATCCACAAGTTGTGCCTCATAGCAACGAAACAAGAACTGAATGTAAAAGATTCCTAGCTCGTGCTAGAACAGAGAAACAATAGACAATGTGCTATTTTCTGACATTTGTTACCACTGAATGCTACATTTATAGTCGTTACTCAATTAGAAATAATTAATCATATCTAATTTCCGTACTGGGGCGGAGTGATTTGCATTTTGCGCGGATTCACGCGCATTTATTAATTGTCACCTTTTTTGCGCCGCTCGAAAACGAGGTGCTAGTAATATATTCAAAAAAGGACGTTATCTTTTTAAAAAACCATTAACCGACACGACACGGAGTTCAAGTCAAGAACTAAGGACTTTAAACACACAAGGAACACAAATTGTAAGTTTTGTCGTTTCAGTATACATCATGTAAGAAGTATGAACTCTAATATTTACTTGTATGTATCGATTGTTTTTCAGTTGACTATATATAAATACACTCATAACTTTCATCTACCGTGACAACGACTCGTCAAACGCTTAAGCAAGTGTTATAGTGCAAGAAAATAAACTGTGTAAAATAAGTCCTGGCTGATCTTCACCTTCATAGCACGCTTCGATCGCAAGCGCGCGACACGCTCTATCCTTAAATGTCAGAGGAATTCGTGATCTCACCAAACGCAAATCAATCTTCACATGGGTTCGGAACCGTAAAGCCGACATTATTTTCTTACAAGAAACCTACAGTACGTCTGAGGTGATCGATAGTTGGAAATACCAATGGCCGGTAGATATGTATTATTCACACGGCTCTAATCACAGCAAAGTCGTTCTCGTGTTAATAGTTGAGACCTTGCAATTTGAATTGAAATCAGTTAAAAACGACAATCAAGGCAGATTAGTCATTGTAGTCCAACGTCGGCTGGATTATTGGCTAATAAGTGATGATTTTCAAGACGACGTTGATAGCGCAGATATAATTTCGTCAATCAAAATGGACCATGCTGCCATAGTGCTTTGCATGAACAGTATTGAAAAACAGCCTCCAGGCCCGTCTTATTGGAAGTTTAATTCTAGTCTCCTAGACGACCCGAAATATGTTGACCTTATAAAAGATAACATTCCTTTGTGGCAAACGGAATTTAAAGATGTCTTCGACAAAAGTCTTTTGTGGGATTTAATCAAATATAAAATAAGACAATTAACAATGAAATATAGTAAAACAAAGGCACGTGAAAGGAAAAGCCGCCTTTGTGAAATTAAAAAGGAATTAAAAGAACGCCAAGAAATTTTTGACGCTAATCCGACGGAGGACAACTCTATAGAGCTTGAAAAGATTTCACGTGAATACAATTCTCTGTATGACTATATAACCGAAGGCCATGCTATCCAATCACGAGTAAATTGGTATGAACATGGTGAGAAAAATAACAAATACTTTCTCAATCTCGAAAGCAGAAAGATGAGCAATTCATGTGTCCGCAGAATTTTTGATAAACATGGTAAACTAATTGCCAATCCTAAATTAATATTGTCTGATTTGCACGATTTTTACAGCGAATTGTACTCTAACTGTGACCTACCTGACCATCACGTTCCAAGCGATGCATTTCTTGACCACTGTCTCTTGCCAACTCTTAGTGAAGACTCCAGGAACAATTGTGAAGGCGCTCTTACAAATGCAGAGTGCTTCAAAGCTCTGCAAACATTTCAAAATGGAAAGTCCCCAGGTAACGATGGGTTGACAGCAGAATTTTATAAAGTCCTCTGGCCAGTCCTGGGTCACCTTTTAGTCGACTCCTTAAACAGCTCTTTCGAAAATGGAGAACTGGCGAACTCGCCAAAACAAGGTATTATTAAACTTATTGAGAAGAAAAATAAAGATAAAAGATATATTGCCAACTGGAGACCTATTTCTCTGCTAAATGTCGACGTGAAGATCGCATCTAAAGCATTAACATTAAGACTCGAAAAAGTTCTCTCAGAATTAATCAGTGTTGATCAGGGCGCATATGTAAAGGGAAGGAATATTTTTGATGCAGTTCGGACTATAGACGACATTATGGATTACACAAAATTATGCAACATCCCCGGACTCATTGTCACCATCAATTTTGAGAAAGCTTTTGATTCTTTAAGTTAACTTCTTTAAGTTGAGTTTTTTATTTAAGATCTTGGAAAAGTTTAATTTTGGACAGTCCTTCATTAACTGGGTACACATTTTTTACACAAACATATCAAGCTGCATTATGAATAACGGAATAGCTACTCCGCTCTTTTCAGTTGGAAGAGGGGTCAGACAGGGGGATCCTCTTTCGCCCTATCTTTTTATTTTAGCTTTGGAGTCCCTTCTCACTGCCATCAAACAAAACAATGACATCACAGGTATTGAAATAGAAGGTAAAGAAATTAAGTGTACCGCCTTTGCAGACGACTTGACTAATTTTCTTAGAGATAAAAAATCGTATGAAGCGTTGAATTTATTGTTGAATACATACGGCGATTGCTCTGGCCTTAAAGTCAACAAAGAAAAAAAAGAAGCCTACTGGCTAGGAAAATCTCACATTAATCATGACACTCTTGATATAAATAAGGTAAACGAACCAATCAAAATACTGGGTATCTATTTCACTTATGATCAGCATAAAAGCAAAGAACTTAACTTTGACTCAACTTTAAAATCTATCAAAAAGTCTTTGAATTGCTGGCAATGGAGGAATTTAACACTGATCGGAAAGATCCAACTTGTCAAAACCTTCGCCATTCCAAAATTCATGTACCGTGCCTCCCTTATTTCTTTTGACAAGGATATAATTAAAAGCGTAAATTCGGTGATTTACAATTTTGTATGGAAAGGTAAAGATAAAATTAAGAGACTGGCGTTAATCAGTGAATATGAAGATGGTGGTCTTAAGATGCCGCACATAGACTCCTTGATTTCTACACAAAGAATTGGATGTGTCAAAAGGTACCTTGACGATAGTGTTGCCCCGTGGAAAGTCTTTTTATCTCATTACATTAAGAATGTAGGATTTGAATTTCTCCTCAAATGTAATTTTAAATTATCTTGTCTACGCTGCAAGATACCAATATTTTACAAAGATTGTCTCGAAGCTTGGTCTGATTTTAAAAGGTCTACACCTGTTACAAGACAGGAAATTTTAAACGAGACTATCTGGAAAAACAAAAACCTCTTGATTAATAAAGAATCAATATTTAATGAGAAAATTAAGGATGCAGGCTTTGTACATTTGAGAGATATCCTTTCAGATGACGGAAAACTAAAAACTTGGGACGCTTTTAAGGAGAAAAATCTCTCTTTGTCCGACTATTTCCTTCTACTCGGCATTTTTAGTGCTATCCCGCCTGAGTGGAAACTCCTTCTCAAAAATGAAGATGATGGAAATCAGATCGATATTACGGTTCCCGACGATCACCTTAACGATATTACCAGCATGAGTTCTAAATCGATTTATTGGGCCCTAGTTAAACGAGCCCAAATCTCTCCTACTGCTCAATCTAAGTTTCATTGCTTATATAATATTTCCGACTTATTAGAGTGGAAAAATATTTATCTATTGCCTGGTAGAGTCACTCTTGACACCAGAACGCGTGCCTTTCAATACAAGATCTTAAATCGTATCCTCTACACCAGGGGGGGGGGGGGGGGGGGGGGCTGGCAACTGTCTTTGATCTTGCCGCTTTTTGGCTTTCCATGATTGCCCCAGTTAAGAAGTCTGTCAATCATCCAAGAATCGCAGGGAGCATGCGCAGAGAAGAGAAGAGAAGCGATCATGTGTGAAGTTCCGCGAACAGACCCGAAAACGTATGTTTTCACGCGAATTGGAAAAGATGAATTCCCTTTTGGTTGTTAATTTGCTTTTAGCATTATTTGCGGCAGTACGGAGTTTGAACACTCCGTTTCTGTTAATTCCAACCCTGTTTATCCCCCTGCTGTGAAGAATGTGACCTTTAATGTTATCAAAAACTGCGGTCGCGGTGTCAACACCCATTTGACCTGGGAATTGATGGCATTCAATGCGAGTTTTCAGCCTTTGTTTTCAGTTTCCGACTTAATGGCTACAGGTGGAATGAAGGGCCAGCTTTGCCTGAGGTTAGACGAACACTCTACGTTTAAAATGCGAGTGGCAAGGTTCGTTTGGAAGTTGAATGCGCTGGCACACAAGAATGTTTTTAGTGATATTGCGGAAGAGTTTTGGAGTCTTCATCGTCTCAGAAAGAAATTGTGGTGTGGAAACTTTCGAGTATACTATATTCCATCTTCACGACGACAAAAGAGAAGATTTCGATTGAGGTTTCACTTTAGTACTAGAAACGTGGAACAGTTTCTCGACTTCAATGCCGAAGGATCAGAATGTATTCAAGACAGGTTTGAAGTGGCATTAAATTATTTGTTTCAAATTGTGTGCGTCTTTGCTGTTGAATGCGTAATTTTGTATGAAACACCTGGTTTATTCTTTGGTATTCTCCCCCTGTTTGAATTTTTCATGGCTGCAGTTATAACTGTAACATATGCCAGTTTTCAGACTTCCTACAGATGGTTTAAAGTCCAGACGAAAAGAAAACAGCTCCAGTCCCTAGGATCATTTTTAGATGACAAAATTTTGCATCTGGAAAGCATAGCTCATAAAGATAAACTAACATACGAAGACTGCCTAACGTTGCAAATAGAGCTACCAGGTTTGTTTATTTTTACAAGAGAACTTAATGACTTGGCAAACCAATTACATCCAGGTTTGGGAAATTTTACTTCCATGCTGTACAGTACAAAGTTAATTTCAATTGAATCTGCAATGAACTATCACATTTCAAAACAGTTTCCACAGCGTTCATGCGTCTGCCAGAAATCAAATTACTGGGTGCAGAAGGAGTATCTAATTGAAGAAGGCAGCAATCCTGTCAAAATCACAGAAAGAGTAATGAAGAAGCTGTCACCACGAGAAGAGACTTCTAATTCAGAGGGAAAGCTTGACATCGTTAAAGGTGGGAATAAATTAGCAAATCACAAATCGAACAAAGAACTGACTGCAGAAACCCAGAAAGTTGAGCCAAGACACTGCAAGCGATCTTCTGTGTCAGCCTCTGACTCAGAGGCATCATTCAGCAGCGAAACAGGGTCAGTATCAAGCTCAGACGAAGCCGAGTACAAGCCACCAAAAAAGAAGCCTAAGAAAGTTAAAAAGCTGAAATCAACCGAGCAGCAACCACCAGTAAAAAAGCGAAAGATTGTTTCAAAAGTGAAGAAATTACGAAACAAGTCCCAAAAGAATCTCATTGAAGATGCCGCAGACCTGCAGTCCGCCACAATCGGAAAAGAGCTAACTCTACTTCAACCTCGCCCCTAAAAACACCGCCTATTAGTAATCATAATGTACATTGTTAATGTCTAGGTGATCCTGGCTGCTTGGCTGGCGTGCCATCATGGCAATTCCTATAAAACTGATAAAGAAGCTTTTAAAATTTGTTTTTACATTAGAACTATCAGAATTTTTGTGCTCATACAGATCTAGACCAGTAATTTAAAAATAAACCTTCGGCAGAAGATAAATGTAAATTCATTGTTTCATTACCTTGCTAAGTTTACTCTCTGCCAACACAAATAAGCTTTTATCTAGATGTTGGCTGATCAAATAAGAAGCCATTAATACAGGACCCTGAAAAATGTTGATTTGATAAACTTACCTGATTTTATCAACCTGCCTTGCATAGCCAAGGCACAATATGTTTTCTTGTTGACAGAAATTTTGTTTAACTCGCATTCCAGGTTGGAGAAAAATCTTTTACTTGCCATTGTAACATTAACTGTTACAATGGCAAGTAAAAGATTTTTCTCCAACCTGGAATGCGAGTTAAAAAAAATCGAGTTGTCGTTGTTGTTGATTCACAGCCTTAAATTATGGCAACCTTCTAATCGAAATCTAACATTTATGTTAACACCTTAGCGCCCGATAAAGAAGACGGAGGTGTTTTTCTGAGCACTCAGTCTGTTTATATTTAAGTATGGTCTGTTTGATCAGCCGTCAAACGCTCTCATGCGCTCTCATGAGCTCGTGGCAGAGTAAGCCTGGGGCTCGAAACTTTCTAAAATGGAGGACAGCGATGGGGCGAACAAAATAACTGGAACCACTGAGGATTTGTGTTCATGTTGTGGTTTGAATTCATCATTGGTTTAAAACTTTCTAAACCATTTTAAATTTTATTTTTCATTGTCATGTAAATCTGAAACAAAAGGAAATAATTATCAAGCTTCAGCTTACGCTTTGTGTAGTTTTACTCATATACTTTCATCTTCTCTGGCAACTCATCCAAGCTTTTTTGAGCCCCAAACAGGGTAATATACTAGTGAAAGTAATTTGATTACTTTGATTTGCAATATAGGGTCAAGGCATGAAGATGGGATTGGCAACAGTTCAACAGGTATTTAAGCTTAAGCTTGAAACGTGTTTTACGCAAAGAATGGTTTTCAGTTGCCTCTCAAGTAGTCACTCGATCTAGGAAATAAGAAGCCAATCACAACAAATGAGAACAATGCATTTCACACAAATAGTTTTTATATAATCATGAATAGAGTCAAAACCTGAATGCTAATAAAATGATGTATGTGGCTGTGTGGAAATCTTACCATTAAAATTGTTTCTCTTAGTATTGGTTGTAATTGGGAGAGGACAAAACATGGACCCCTGGTCCATGGACCCCCTCTATGGACCGGGGCCATGGACCCCTTATTTTTTAATAAAGCACACGAAGCCAAATCACATTGCTCAGATTGAGAAATCTTTATATTTAATATAAATAATGCCACAAATTACTTAAATTGACATATTAAATTTATTTTTTAACTTTAGTAAAATGGGGTTGACAGGCCTACACGACTCCTACATTAATGACATTTGTACATTTGCCGTATTATATTAAATTCGGTCTTTCGACTGTTTTGCTTCTTACTTGTTTTTAAAGGGCACTATATGTTCTATTATTTGGAGGCAGCCTAGCAAATGTATCTAGAGGTCATAGGTCTCCTGTTTGTAGAACTTGACACCTCTAGCTCTGTTATTTGCCACATGTTTCGCTGGTGTGGTTTGTTTTAGCTCATTTCTATTTGCAAGATATGCTATAAGATCTTAAAGTGTTCGCTCTGGCAGGACGAGGTCTGAAATATTCTGTGAAAATATTGATTACTTGCATTTATATTTGTGATGCCGGGCTCGGCTGTTTAATTAATACGGTTGCAAGATGTATTGATCTTATCACGGATGACATATTTATCTCTGTCCGGCCTCACCAGAGACTGTTGTAGCTTTACTTTGAGAAAGCTAAAAATTGGTTTTAGAGAGACATTCTCTGTTGTAAAGGTTATGCTTCTTGCATTAATTTGATCGAGCGTTTTGTCTCTTGAGCTTGATGTTTAGGTTTTTACCTCCCTTGTTCATTGTGTTATGTTCTGTCACCACATGATTCACATGTGTGTTGACTGTTTTGCGCGTAGCATATGCCAGTATATGATTTAGTTCAGGCAAGACCATGATTTCAATCTTCCATATGGATCTCATCAGTAACTGAACTGCAAGAGTCAAGTAGGCCTGTCAACACTTAAATTAACACTCTTGGACGGTGGAAAAATAGGGGGTCCATGGACCTGGGCCATGGACCTGGTCCATGAAAGGGGTCCATGGACCCGGTCCATAGAGGGGGTCCATGGACCAGGGGTCCATGTTATTCCTCTCCCGTTGTAATCCCCCTTTAAAGGGGCAGTCTCATCAAGATTTAGCGCTACTTGAAAGTCTAATGAAGATGATGGTATGAATTGGAAATCCGCTAATAGTTGCCTAACATTGCTAAAACGCACCGTACTACTCAGGAAAGTTGTTTAAAACTGGAGTGGCTATGGGCGGGTAGGAAAGAAATGGTCTAAAACTTGAAAACGTCGGGCCGACGTTTTCAAGTTTGACAGTGTTATTTGGAGAAAAATTACTAAAAAACCGTTGATTATGGTTTATGCACATCTTAGAGAGTGCATTTTATGCCCTTTTGGTATTTAAAGGTTATTTTGTTGATCAGTGAGTGCACCTGTATAAATTCAGCATAGTTTACACAAAAACTTAGAAGAATTCTCGTGATACTGCCCCTTTAAACAAAATTCTGCATGATTTTTAAGTCAATAACAGAATTGTCAGAATGGCTGGTAATGGTCAATTACCAGAAGCATGGGGTTCTTAGTAGCTCATGAGTAAAAAGTGTGAGAATATTATGTCTAATAAATTGGAGTGTACATGCATGCAAATTCATACTCTTTTTATCTGCCAACTTACAGACAATGATCTTGTGGCAGATGATGAAAGCTTTGAAGTGGAAACAACAAGTTCTGTTTTATCAGGTATTGCACATGTCATGATCAGTATTTAAAATATTGTTTATTTTTTAATTAGTTCTCAACTCGAGATGATGTTTTGAAATTCCCAAAATAGAGAAAGGATCCCTAGCTGACTGCAGTCAACTTTCGTAAAAGCGGACGCGCTTGGGATTTCGTTAAGTGTCCGTATTAGCGAGTGTCCGTAATAGCGGGAGTCATTTCCAGTCAAACCTCTATAGCCAGGGATCTGAATTGATCCGTAATAGCGAGTGTCCATAATAAAAAGGGCTGTGATGTCTGTCAGGTGATTGAGGTACCTAAGCAAAAGCTCTTACAAAGGGGACACTTATTGGACAAGGTGCCTTAATAGTGGCAGGGGGCTTATTTGAGATCATTACAATCAAATAAAAACTCAAAATTATTCTAGATCACTGGCTAACAGGGACAAAATGGTGTGTGTATCACAGAAATAGAACTACAACATAGTTTGACCAAATTTCCCCAAAACTGGCTGAAACATATAAATAACAGCTTGATATAGATCATATTTCAGATTGATGGGTGTTCTGCGGCGTTTTGTAATAACGCATTTTGTAATAATTTACGCATTTCGTAATGACTTTTGCAGCATTTTGTAATGAACTGTGCGTTGTGTAATAAAGGATGCAGTATTTTGTAATATTTGTAAGTATACGCAAATTGTAATGAATTATTTTAAGAGATTGTTTTGTGAGAAGTTAATTTGCGTGACATCTTTGGCTGACTCAGGAAGCTAACAGTGTGGAGCAAATAGTCGTGCTAACTTCCATTTAGAGGGAATGGTGTTATGTGATCATCACAGTTGTGATCGTTCGTTCGTTTTCTTTCTATAGTATTTTGTTTTTGTTGTGGGAACATCAGTTCGAGTTACTAAGCGCTGGGTAGACAAAAGTAACTTTAATCGAAATTTTAGATGCTGCCTTTATAAAGAAATTTGACTTGCTACCGAAAATATACTACCTTGATGGATCCCCTGGTATAATCAGTGTAAGGCGGCTTATAAAGGAGTTTGGTCCTTCAAGTGTATTAATTCTTGAGTATAATAGCAATCGTTCAGTGGAATCATGCATGGCTCGAGTTATATATATGCCATAGGTTTAGGCTGGTTCAGAATTAAAACATTTTTAGCGCAAATAATAATAAGAACTTTATTTAACACGCTATATCCTTTTGTTTAGTCATTTTTACCGTATTAGCGTATTTTCTGTTGTTCTTAAAGCGCTTTATTGTTATTGTTGTTATCACCTTAGTATTGTTCGGTTGTTCTTATACCTTGCTATTGCTATTACCTGTCAAAGCAGTTTTTGCCGTAAACAGCTGAACAAAATGCGTAGGCTGGATTTATTACAAAATGATGCACCTTTATTATGCAATGCGCAGATTATTACAAAATGCCGCAAAAGTCATTACAAAATGCGTAACTTATTACAAACCGCGCTGTTATTGCAAAATGCCGCAGAACAATGGGGGGACAGGGGTTAATGGAGAGGGGGTGGGGGGCTTATTACAACATCTGGCAGAAGAAAGGGGGTGCTTATTAGAGATAATTTATCAAGCTTAGTTTAAATTACTGCTCTAGTTTAGTTAAGACATTTCTTTTTAAAAAGTGTTTTTCTTGAATTTTTCAATTTTCGATTTTCAATTTTTACCATATATTTTCTGAAAACATTTTTTGTATTTATAATGTAAGAGCATAGAGACTATAGTATTATGCTCCTAAAACTTACTTATTATCATCACCATCATCATCACCTATGGTTAAAGTCAAATTCACACAGAGACATCTTTAAATTATTATGCACCTTTCTGAAGGCTTCAGCAATATATGACACATATAATTTAATGGTAATTACTGTGCTAACATAAATCTGCTCTTATTTGTAACCCTTTGAGTTTCTGGACAGCTGTATTTAACATTCAATCTTACACTACTTAAATGCATGAAGATATCTTGTTCCCTAACTAATTAATGTAAACAAAATAACATGAGAAAGTGCATTTGAAGTCTGAGGTTTTCAAAGAAAAGCAAATTTCTGTCTATTAGATAGATAATTTCAAAATTATTAAGCCACTTTTTATCTATTATTGCTATTCAGGAACATCCACTAAGCTAAATCCAGGATCTGGTGATATTAAACAGCAGCATGTGCAGCTGTCAGCACAACTGAAGGGGCTCACAAATCAGGTCAGCAGAATTGAACGCCTGTTCAACAGTTTCATCAACTGCAAAGCCTGCATCAAGAAGGCTTACAAGGCCTGTGCCACATCTACTGCAAGCTCCCCAGTACAAAATAATATAGGAGCTAATTATAAGCCTGTTGTTAATATGCTCATTAAGGAATCAAAGGCTTGCCTTGAAACCTTTGAGCCAACTAAAACACAGGCACCTGGAAATTGTGACAGTGGACCATCACCTCATCCAGTGGATCCAAATGACAGCATCATGGTTGGTAATCCCAAGCATGGTATATATGTAAGTCGGGCTAGCATGAAAAAAATTCCCTGCAAAGAGGCCAAGAACTATGCTCTCAAGCTATTTCAACTCCTGTTCAGCAGAGAGGAAGCTGGGACATCCAGTGCTGAAGGGAAAGGAGATTTGCTGAAAAAGTTGGATCCAAACAGGATGGATGCATTGCGAGAAAACACAAAAACCCAGTTTCCTAGTGAACCAATCAAATGGGCAGAAATTGAGGCATCCATCAATTGCAAATGTCGAATGGTGAGAAATGGACGCTGTTCAACCTGGGCTTAAAG
The DNA here is from genome assembly GCA_963693305.1 of Meandrina meandrites. Lineage (NCBI taxonomy): Eukaryota > Metazoa > Cnidaria > Anthozoa > Scleractinia > Meandrinidae > Meandrina > Meandrina meandrites. The sequence continues at coordinate 33,392,815 of OY855903.1, read as the reverse complement.
ACTTTTGCTACAACTACACATACACATGTATGTCATGTTGCAAGCATCAGTGTCAGACTGCTGCCTGGAATTAAATTGCCAGACATCAACAGCTAAGTGCTGAGTCATCATTTATAGCAGAGCTCTCTTGTGGCCTGAAGGGCCGCAGAGCGGAGCCCCATAACTACCGTGCGAGGATAGAAATTGAGAAAACCATGCGTTTGAGTTTTCATGGTCATTGTGGCTAGCGGCATGGCTCGCGGGCGCGTGCGCCTAGGGACGACGACAACGTCGCCCAAAATGGCGGCCGTACTCCAGAAAAAGCTTGACCCGGGCATCTCAGGCCCGTAGGGTGGGGGGGTTCGAGGGGTTCAAACGAACCCCCTAAAATTTTTGAAGTCGGCATTTTTGGGAAGTTGAAGAGATAAAAAAAATGTACACAAAACAATCAAAAGACTGTGACCGGTCGATTACAGGGACGACTTCCTTCCTTGCCAAGATTATCGGAGAAAGCCGCAACATTTTGGCACCATAATGAGAAGTTCTTATCATTTGGATTGGTTAATTGATGTCAGATAATTCATCATCATTCATCATCCTTTCAATTTCTTGTCCACTCATCCACCCTGCATGTAATTTTAATATTGGTGTTTTGAAAACTGTCTAAATGCACACACTCATTTCGGAACATTCAGAACTTTTTTAGAATGATAATTACTTTCGGAAGAGCTAATATTGAATGAAAATGCATCCCACCTCAGAAATGATGTCAAAATGCAGGAAATGGCACTTGAGAGAACCTAAATTTGCAAAATTTCCTGGAGAGGCATGCCCCCAGACCACCCTAGAGGCTCGCGCCTTTGGCGCTCGTGTTAGTGCCGGCTAAAAAATGCCTCCCAAAAAATGAAAGAACCCCCCTCAACAGATTCCACCCTACGGGCCTGCATCTTACGTGTTTGATATTGACCATCCACTTTTCGTTAAAAGTTACCTATCGCAGAAGTTTGTAGGACACTGCACATTGTTTTAAATCATGTTGAAAATCGACTAGGGATATTTCATTTCGCCTACACGAATCGATTGCGTGAAAAGACGACAAAATCTTTGCTCAACCGCGGGAATGAAAACTTGTGAAGAAAGTGAGCAGCAGAAAATATTTCTTCGTTATTATTTTAATTTTCACCCCTTCACCTCAGAGATTTTTTCTCACATCAAAAAAATGATCTGGACATTTCACATCAACTTAAACGAAGCCATTGCATGAAAAGGCGCCAAAATCTTTGGCACACTGTTCACGTTTAAAACACGCGAAGAAAGCTGCTGAAGAACATAGAACTCCGTGGATATTTCTCGCTCTATTTACCCATCTACATCATGGAAACTTATTCCAAATCATTTAGGACAACCTTCTAACGGAAAGAACCGAAGTAACTGCGGACTTGAACATGATATATCGGACTACAAGTCAAAAAAGCAATGTCCACGGTGCGACCTGCGGCTGAGCGAGCCTGAAAATCACTGAATTGAGCTCAAATAAAAGTGAACTCAAAGCCGATCAAGTTCACTGAAATGAAGGTTAAAAGACTGTTAAAGGCTACACCGATCGAAAGAGAGAAATTGATCTTCGTTGATAATTCATATCATGTATATGTCGGTGGTGTTGGAGAAAGCTTACAACGAAATTGCTGTGTTCGTCTCCGATATTATTGGGCTGGTTTGAAAGCTTTGCCCTGCAGAATATACAAGCCTTCTTCAATAATGAGGTAACAAACGTAAATGTAGCGCTAAGCATAAGCCTAATTTTATATTGAGAGAATTTACTTCATTTATGAACAAATTTGAAGTTGTGTCGCTCTTCAGATCTTCCGGTAAATATTTATCATACCTGTTCGTGTTTGTACATTTTATACTGACATTGTTTATCAAATATTTCGTTTAGACTAGTGATGTTCACTACTGGATTTTGAAAACAAATTATTTAGCGTCACGGATCAAAATCACAATTTCGCAGAATTTCAGCTCGCTTGCCAGTTGTTTTGTTTCTCTTGTCCCTGCTTATCAGTGAGTGTGTTGAAATATCTTCGATGCGTAAACAAATATTTCGCCGGTTTTGTTGCGAGTTAACTGTGCTTGGCTGAGTGAGTTCAGACTTTACCTACCGCATATTTATTCTTACCAGAAATTAATAAAATTCATTCAGTTCTCTACATAAAATTATCTAAGGTACTTAGCAACGCGTACGATAAAAAAGTATTAGTTAATCATTCCACTACACCGCAACAACGAAAATCTCAGTTTGCCGTGGCGTGAGTTCATTTTGTTTACTGTGTTTAGCAGCGAGTTCACTTTGTTTTTCTGTATTTTTTTTGTCTTGAGTTGATTTTCTTGCCCTGACAGTTTTGTAGTAAATCAAAACAAGGTCAAGATTCTTTTTACATTGAAAAACCCATAGAGGTCCTGGAGGTGTATTAATTAGTGTACAGAAAACGTTATAAAGATTTGTTTTGCGCCGACATGTGTACGTGAGGAACCCAATAAAATGCACTCGTAAAATTTAATTTTAAAACCTGTCAGTGACAGGCTGACACAGGAAAGAAAATTCAGATGGTACCACGAAATATGACGTCGCTTTCGTCAACAAAACCATGAGAGGTTTTTAACCATAAGCGATTAAAATTTATTTTGTACCTATATGGGCCACGGTATAAGCTTAGAAATATAGTGTGGCTACCTATTTAGTAATACAATTAATAATGGGAGCTCCACTTTTAGGCCTGCCTAAATCTATATATTATCTTATTATTTGATGTATTCATATAATGGATCATATTATCTATTCATAATAATGTTTTAGTCCCAGAAAAGTCTGTTGTGCTGGGATTGTTGCTTTGTCCTTATGGAAAAGGCATGTGATTTATTGTACCTCTGCCTGAGGGCTGCATCATTCTGGAATTCTGCATATTAGCATAAAATTACAATCCTTTAGGTTGCTATTCTAACCAATAAATCATATTTAAAATTGATTCACATTTGACAGTCCGTAAAATTATACAAATAGTTATCTAGATTTTTAACATTATTTTGCATGGCCAGTTCAACAGTGCATGATACAATTCATTGTAAGTGGATAATCGTGACTATATATGTATGTAACAACTACCAAGCATCACATTTATTTCCAAGAACATGTAGTGGTTTTTACAAGGACAATAGACTGTAAACTGTTACACCTTGTAGCTAACCAGATTTTATGGCTTCATGCCCGGCCCTGCCGGTAACTTATATAGCAAGCACTTTCCAGTACCAATCAGGTTAAACTATTGAAAGTACACAAGTTGAATGATCTTTTAACTATATCATGCAAAAATTAAAATTGCTTAATTTGATTATAGACAACTTAAGTTAAAGGAAATGACTGGAAATGCTATTCATCAAGTACGCCAGGCAGCTGATGACTGACCCCAATTGATGAAAAATGAGCAAACAAGCTGCCTTTTTTCTCTCCACCTTCAGAAAAGTCTCTGTAAGGTATCGCAGGATTCATTAGTTTCTTTAATCTAAGTTCTGTCCCATCCTCGAATAGTACATTCCAGAGGCTATTACTAATGTGGTTGACATGAAATATATGCAGCTCTTGAACTTTTACCATAATAAAATTTGTTGTTTTGATGTTACCACATTACAATTTGGTTAACTTTCTTGCATACTTCAAAACACATTCATTTAATCACACATTTAGACTGTGTATTGTATGTGATCACACAAATGATTAAGATGTGAATACTATTCTCACAGGCGTGATCACACTTATGATCACAGTATTCACATTATGTGTGATCACATCTATGCCCACAACCTGTGATCAAGCCTGACATCACACCCATGATCACACCTGTGATCACATGTAACAGTTTTTACGTGTGATCACGTGTGATCATGTGTGATCACAGTGCGTGATCATGTGTGATCACAGTGCGTGATCATAAGTGTGATCACAGTGTGATCACAAAATATTTTTACTGGGGTAAGGGTTAACCGTTGCGATTAACTATCCACACAGTACCCGCGCTAACGCGTGTTCCAGGAATTGGGTACAAATGAGATGCATAGTGTATATATTAACTGCTCAGATGGAACTACCAATGTGTTTTTGACTACAATTCACGGACTTGATCACAACTTAATGCAGCTTCTCAAGACTTAATAAAGGAAAATGATAATGTACAATATTGCTTCAAACTTGAATGGAATTTTTAGAAGGATTGGTAAAGCCACTGAGTGAAAAATTGACTGCAAAAAGCTGTCGGGCTGAAATTAAACTTACGCTTTAGCGTGAATAATGCAGGATCTTATGGCTTCAAAAATGTGCAGAATTTTGAAGCCTTTGATACATTAGTAGCTATGTCTTGAAATGATAATTAATCTAAAACAAAACTTCTTTCAAGTCTCTTTCATTTGTCCAGTTTACATTTGGAATTTTTGGCTTTTGAAGCGAATTGATTTGAAATGCACATGGTGACATCTGATACGCATTTCTTAAGGCCAAGTTACCATTGCGTTGTTTCAGAAAATACAAACAAGTATTTTTATTATTAGTTATAGTGATGGAAAGGATAAAAACAATCTGAGTGTTAATTTTGTGGAAGGAATTCAGTAGCACCATGATTCGCAAATAATTTTATTATCCCCAATTACAGTGACTGCTTTTCTGCAAGATAATACCACTGGTTGTTAAATTAATGTCAGTGACAGTTGTACAGAATAAAAACCTACCTTTCCAAACTTTTGGGTCTATTCTTTTCGTTTCTATTTAGTCAATTTTCATATATTGGAATGAATGTCACAGTCAATTTTTACCATTACTAAGGATTATTGTTGTGCTATCTTGTTAGTCAAATATTGTCTGTACATTGCCAAAATTGTGATTTCTTTATGATTAATTCAGTCACTCTGTTCATTTCAAAATCGTTATTGACATCTTTGTTGATAGCGGTTTACAACGCAAGTGGTTATCATCTTGTTAGTTTGAAGTATCAACTATCACGTCTATTAGTTTTCACGCTACAAGCTTGCTAGTTTTATGGTGGTTATTGTATCGTTATTTTTATCATATTTATGCCTTATCTAAGTTAGAACGTATTTTTAACTGTCGCTTTTCAGTTCGAACCTGCCATTTCTACGATTTCTACAATTGCTACTGCTACTATTTTACTGCAATCTACTGGCGCTACGAACGATTGTGAACTAGACCTGTGAACTCTGATCTGTCATTAAATCAGCTTAAATCTACTGAGTGGAGTTTGAATCGCTTGTCACCTTGCACTGCACTACCCTTTAGTTGTTTAAGATTTGAGTATCAGCAACCTCTAGAATGTTTACAATTACATATCTGTACCCACACTTTCTGAAATACAGAAAGAGAAGTGTGAAGAGAAGCTGACTATTGGTGAATGTTTTAACACTTTGAAAAGTTTTCAAAAGAAAAAACACCTGCTAGCGATGGCCTTACGGTGGAATTTTATCTTGCCTTTTGGCCCATTTTAGGAAAACATTTACCGTATTTACCCGAGTATAAGTCGATCCTGTGTATAAGTCGACCCCCTATTTTTGAGGCCATAAACTAACATTTCTTCGTTTCTGGGTAAGAATCTTCCTGGAAAACTAACCCTGTGTTTCTTAGAATTTCCTTTCATGTGGAGGTACTTCATGAAAAAGTCAGAGCAAGTTTTAATGTGAAGTTTATTATCGTACTTACGCGAGCGCTTTTGCAACACATGTTTATCAGGCATTTTGTCCATAAGTTTTGAAACAGGCTTAAAAAATCAAACACACTAATCAGAAACAAACCTTTGTAATTGTGGAGAGATAGTAGTGGCTTTAGAAGACAAGCAAAACACCAAGTTAAACCAAAAACCTTTGAAAATGACTCGATAAACAACGTGCCAAGCTCGCTCGTGGTACTTGGTAACCAAGCTACAAAATTGGTGAGGTACTGGTAACTAATAACTACATGTGCTTGCATCATGCCAGGTTACTAAGTAGCGAAGTTCGAAGCGAGAAAGATCATGCAGAAAGATGTTTTTCTCTAGTGGATTTCACAGCTTTATGAGTGGAAACTGTCAGCCCTTTATTCAAACCTTGTGCCAGTGAGTCTCTAGAGCATTCAGGTTTATATTAAGCGGACAAATCGTAAGGAATTCCAACTTGAACTGCCAATTTAACGACACAGCAAAGCGAAAGGACATTGTAACCTGTACTGTTGTTTACACGATGTTTGATAACATATAAAAACAATTGTTATGCTAATTGTGCAGAATTTATTTAACTGGTGCTTGGGTCGAAAATTTTGACCCATGTATAAGTCGAGGACGATTTTTTGGACCGATTTTGAGGTAAAAAAAGGTCGACTTATACACGGGTAAATACGGTAGTAGCTTGTCTAAATTATGCACATGATCACATAGAATTATCCAGCTCTCAAAAACAAGCGATGATCACTTTGTTTCTAAATCGAATGCCATTTTCTCGTAACAGATGGGTTAATTCGATCAGCTACTTTTCAAATTGACTAATTTCCTTCTAAATCGAGCAAATTACATTGTTCACATTAAATCGATTAGGTTAATTCGATCAGACACTCTTCAAATTGATTCGATACCTTCCAAAGCGATCAGTTTCCTTCTAAATTGATCACCATACCCAAGATGCTTTGCTGGTATACTGTATCCGCTGACAAAACACTACCGCGGGCTCTTCAGTTTACACGTCAAAGGACAAAGCAGAGGTAAAGTCTGAGTGTAATTATACTTTAATATATGTACCTGGAATATGATTTATTCATGAAAGTGGTGCATGTTTCTTTGGAGGTCTTATTGTGTAATATCTCCAACACATCGAATGCTCCTAAACTCGGATAAAACGGACACAAACAATCGCAAATCACTTGTGAACTCGATCTCCTTGCCACAATAAGCTCAAATTAAGCTTACCACGAATATAGAAAAGAAAGTTCATTCGGATAACCACGGATTTCTAAGAATACTACTAGAGAAAAAAGTAAAGATTTTGATAGTTAGAGTAAACGATTCATTGTTTACATTTGGAGCAAGGGAGGAAAATGCTTACTGTAAAGAGTAGGGACGCTGGTAAATTTTGTTGGTATAAAACTAGTAGTAATCAGAGATTAGGGGAGTTCGTTCGATCTAAGATGGATAGTCAGTCAGTGGCAAAAGAGCACGACCGTCGGCACACTATGCTTTTCAATATGCCTCAAATGGAGTGAAGAGAGGAATCTCATCATGCAACGTTTTGGAGGACAGATTGCGTGACAAGCCAAAAGAACATCTGTCTGCAAAATAAATTGGAATTTGTTCATTCTTTTCCGAGGGGGTTTACCTGCGAAAGAGATTGTGACACTGCAGGAGTTTTATGTACGCTAAAGAAGAATTTTTCTTTTCGTGCAAGCTATGTTATCGAAATTTGGATGTTACAGTAAAAGCCATTCAAATGATGTACCGGTAAATGATTAATGACCGGTCGGAAACATGATCCATCATTGCACAAGTCATGGAAGTGCATATATTGTTTGCCAAAGGTCAAAAAGAACCTCAAAGAGTCCTCAAATAATGAACGGAACGGCAAATTCTCATTGATATCAGAATAAATGTAAAACAACTGAGTGAAGTCGCTCCTGACACTTCGTGGGACATTCACAAAGCAGAAACGTACAAAGTCATAAATGCATGGGCGAATAGTGTTCATTTCTCTTACACTTTAATTCGTATAGGAGTAGAATTATCATGTACACGACAAATAATTATTTATTTCACTTGAATTGTTATCTTTATACACTAAACAACTTCTAAAATTCCACAGACTTCTACAAATACTTTCATTTCCATATGAAAATACAGGCATAACACGTGAACTTTTCGTTCATAGTCGATACATGTACATTCATAAAATTCAATATAATGATTTCCTCGTCAAAATGCCTAAAATTTCTGCGCATAAGAATATATCCACACAAATAAAACAATTTTGATCCATATTTTACCCACTCTCTTCACGTGAAATGCTATAAGCCATTTGTAATTGTAGCATATTATGAAACGTATTGTGTAAACACGTTGGTTTACCTTACCTATAAAACTACGAATCTACTTACTCGATTTGCACTCCTTTTACGATGTTCAGTGGCTGACTAAAGCTCTTCTTTGGATGATAACCACGCTTCAAGCCATTCGCTGAAGATGACGTACCCATCTCATGGAAACGAACAGTGACGTAAATCAAGAACGAACTACGACGAATGAAAGGAATGCAGAAGGCTTTTGGCTAGCATGCACAGGACACCCCGCAGGTCATGCGAGATTAGTAAGCGTTCTCCTTTGTCAACCGCAATAATGACTGGGATTATTGTTCAATTGAAAACAGTTGCCCTACTAGTGATTGAATGATAAATAATGGCCAAAATTTAATTGCTGATATAGCTACACAAAACATAAGTGTAAGTACATGAGTCCTTATATTATGCCAGGGCTCCTGATTGTACATCAGTCAGTTCCATGAATTGGGCAAATTCCCTTTGGGTGGGCACAGATATGCCATCCAGATGCCCTGAGGTGTGATTATCATTTAAACAATAGTTGATTCTCATTCTCTTCTCACACCAGCTTTGTTAAATGCGTATGTGAAACCTTGTCACGAACCACCGCAGTGCACACAGTTTTGAATTTATGTGTGGGTTTGCCTGGGGTAAACAAATTCCCCACCACAGGGAGAGAGAAGGTGAACCAATGCCCACTGGGAGGGGGGGGGGTATTTTTTGTCCAAGGGGGGTGATGGGCACAGATGGAATTGACTGATGCAATATCATAAAGATGCCTAAAGAAAAGATCACCTGCTGTTGGTGTTTTATAACCCTAGATTTCTTTCACATAGACTATGGGTGATGAGGAAACAAAGAATTTGCTTAAAAAGTGTGCTGAGAATGTGCTAAACGCAGTCAGCCAGTTGGAAAATCAACCGCAGGGATCGTCACATGTGGCCCATATGGCACGTGCAGTTCCTGCCGCACCTGTGGCACATGAGGCAGCTGGGCTACCAGTTGTCGAAGAACATAGAAGACTCTTTGGATTTAGACCACCAACAACAGTCGTGCAAGCTCCAGCATTTAAGGTGGAAAGCAGCCGGCACCTAAACATCGCATGGTGACAACGTCAACTGGGGAACAGCTTAGCATACCTGTAAGAAATATGTGGACACAGACATTTGTGTGTTTAGAAAAAAAAATGCAACAACTCCCCCTTCAGCCTTTGAGAAGGTGTCCATGGCTCTGGCTGGTCTTAATAAGATGGTGAGTATCATCATCAACAAGATTTACATCACAGAGTCAAAACACATGAAATGCCAATTGTTCAAGTCTAAATACAGCAGCGTCTAATCCATCTGAGTCCAAATTCTCTAACTGTCTCAACAGATCCAATAATGTACCCCTCAACTGCACTCTTAAAGTTTCCTGTTCCTGTTCCATTTCCTGTTTAAAGAGTTCATATTTGTTTTCATTACCACAAGGTTTCAGTTACAAGAACAAAAGTAAAGCCAACAATAATACTCGTTTATGCCCAACAAAAGAACTGCCCATTTACACGTCAGGCCCCCATTGTTAATCCAAAATGTATTCACTTTCCTTCCCCAGAGAGGGAGAATTCCCGAAAATTTGACAGGGGGGGGGGGGGGGGGGGAGGACGAATCACTGAGACCCTGTACCTGTTCCAGAGAAAATAAGGTGAATTTGCGACCCTGTTCCAGAAAAACATTGGAATTATAGGCACCCTGTTCCAGACAATATGCACAATAGAAAAAAGATATAGATATAAAAAACACTGGAGAATATCACAAAGTGCTCACTTGACTTTGTCTGTGGCTTGAAGGTAAAGCGATGAGGGAGCGGAGTTCTGGGGAAAAATCAACCCTGTTCCAAAGAGAAAGGCTGAATAATTTCTATAATAATTTCTTTTTCTATATAGGCCATAAATGGCATTGCAAGGGTAGAGGAATCTTTACTTTTTTCTTTCTCTGGTAGCATTTTTGGAAAATCTGTCGTTATCCAAATGAACTTTCTTTTCTATATTCGCGGTAAGCTTAATTTGAGCTTATTGTGGCAAGGAGATCGAGTTTAAGACCATTCGATGCGTTGGAGATATTACACAACAAGACCTCCAAAGAAACATGCACCACTTTCATGAATAAATCATATTCCAGGTACATATATTAAAGTATAATTACACTCAGACTTTACCTCTGCTTTGTCCTTTGACGTGTAAACTGAAGAGCCCGCGGTAGTGTTTTGTCAGCGGATACAGTATACCAGCAAAGCATCTTGGGTATGGTGATCGATTTAGAAGGAAACTGATCGATTTGGAAGGTATCGAATCAATTTGAAGAGTGTCTGATCGAATTAACCTAATCGATTTAATGTGAACAATGTAATTTGCTCGATTTAGAAGGAAACTAGTCAATTTGAAAAGTAGCTGATCGAATTAACCCATCTGTTACGAGAAAATGGCATTCGATTTAGAAAAGGTTTGTTGATTGAATTGGAGCTATGGTGGTCATGTTGGAATGATGACTCTCGATTTGTGATGTTGGATTTTGACAGTATAAACGCACCATACCAAAATGCTTATGTGAAGGGTAGATCAATATTTGATGCCATTAGGACAATTGATTATGTATTAGAATACACAAAATGTAGTGAGTAGTCAGGAATTCTTGTAACAATTGATTAGTAGCTTGTCTAAAACCTTCAAAGCAAAGCATAGAAAGTCTCACGTTATAACCCCAGAGATCAAGGAACTGATGCTATGCCATGACAGCCTGCAGAAACTTGCCCGCAGGACCTCATACCCCAGTGACTGGACGTCTGTAGTATTCAAGGGCCACTAAGGCAAGCCACAAAGGCTAATAACTGCTTTAATACGGAACACACGATGGTACATGTAATACACGCTTTCCCGCTCCACTCTACGCTCTTACCATCCCGGATGTCCTCTTATGAGTAACCGCTGGCCTAGATGTAATACACCACATCCCTCTCTTCCTTCGCTTAAACACTCAATATCAAATAACTTAAAAGTTTCTTTTAACATGCGTTTAAGTTCAGTTCCTATCTCAACACTCGAAATAAAGTCACTAGCCATAAACATGGTCCTTGCAGTTCAGTTCATATTAAAGAATGTTCAAATGTTCCTTTTGAAACACATCAATGAATATGACAGTATAGAGTTCCGTAAGTTTAGTAGAGAACAAAATTGTTCAGTGTTTTCGGATGGCTAGTAATTCTGCTGGATCTTCTAACTGGCTGCTCAGCTGTAGGTACAGCAGCAGGTACAATTTCTGGTGGTGATTCTGTCATTGGTATCGGATTCTCTTTCATGGGTGGTATCTCAGTTGTCTTCGGTTCGGTTGGTGGTTCAGCATCCTGTAATGAAGCTCCCTGTTCTTTCTGATCTGGCATGTTAAAGGGCTTAATATGCTGAAGGTTTCGCTTGTACTGAACTCCCTGTGGTGATCGCAATACCACCTGGTCTCCATAACGAGTCATCACGTCATATGGTTCCTTCTCGTAGCAAGGCAATAGCTTGTTTTCTTTCTTCTTCTCTCGCAGAACAATGTCTCCTTCTCTCACATTTCGGTCTCTGGCATGAAACCTCTTGTCGACGTAGTCCTTGTTGGACTGCTTTCTCTGGGTGTCCCAATCATGGACTCCTTGGTCGCTGACTTCTATTTCCTCCTTTTCTAAATCGACCAGCTCTGGCATTTTAGTTGTAAGCTGTCTTCTAAACAGCAATTCAGCAGGACTCTTTCCTGTAGTCGAATGTGGCGTTGACCTGTATTCCAACAGGAACCTGTTTAGCTCCTCCCTCCAATTCTTTCCTTCAGCGTGTGCTGTTCTAACAGATTTCAGAAGCGACATATTCTGCCTTTCCAATCGCCATTTGCCCGCGGCCACAGAGGTGTCATGTAATGGTGCTCAATCCCCATTTCTTTTAAATACTCTTCTACTTCATTGGACACCAGGTTTGAACCATTGTCGGTGCGCAGGCCTCTGGGCAATCCATGTCTTGCGAATTGGGCATCTAGACAATGAATGATGGTTTTACTGGAAGTTGACCGGATGACATCAACTTCCATCCATCTGCTGTAATAATCGACAAGGACTAACAGGTGTTCACCAGAAGGTAATGTACCCATTAGATCCACAGCTACTTCTTCCCACAGTTGGTTGGGTAGCAATGTTGGTTTCACTTGTGGGGGCGGAACGTTCTTAGTAACCACCTGGCATCCATAACACTCTGCACATCTTCTTTCCGCATCATGATCCATTCCAGGCCACCAGACTTTCGTTCTAAGTCTCTCCTTTGTCTTCACGACTCCTTGGTGCCCCTCGTGTGCCAAACTGACAACTCTCTTGCGAAGAGCTTGGGGTACAACAATTCTTGTTCCCTGTAGAATTACATGACCAATAAAAGTCAACTCATTGCGCACTGGCAAGTATGACTTAGGAGCATTGTCCCATTTTTCTTCGATGAAGCAATTTCTGACTGCTTGCAACTCTGGATCTCTTGCTGAGATCCGTTCAATCTCTTTGATTCTCAACGCAGCAGGGACAGCATGCAGAGCTACCATGCGTATATATCCATCGTCCTCCTGGGACTGATCTGAGGCAGGTATCTTTGTCAGTCAGGAAAGGGCATCTGCAATATTCTTTCTCGATGGCACATAACAAACTTGATAGTTGTACGGTTGTAGACGCAGAACCCAACGCTCTATCCGGACTGAAGGTTTGGACTTCCTTGAATAGATTACTTTGAGTGCTTCATAGTCCGTTACGAGGTCAAACTGTGGCAGCCCATACAAGTAGAGGTGGAAGCATTCACAAGCCCAAACTAAGGCTAGTGCTTCTTTCTCGGGTTTGACTATAACGACGCTCCACTTGACTCAAACTACGACTAGCGTAACAGACAGCACGACTTTCTCCATTCTTCTCTTGGACCAGGACTGCTCCAAGCCCCACCGGACTGGCATCTGCAATAACACGAGTAGGTGCGTCCTTATCAAAGTACACTAAGACCGGTGCACTTGCAACTTGACTCTTCAATTTCTGAAATGAGTTCTCCTTCTCCTCGCCCCACATAAACTGTTCTCCTTTTCTTTCAAGTCTTCTCAGGGGATCAGCAGTTGTTGCAAAATCAGGTATAAACCTGGCACTGAATCCAACCAGACCCAAAAAGTTACGAACTTCTGAGGGTGTCTGCGGTTGACTTGCTTCAGCAATAGCTCTGACTTTTTCCTTAGTAGGCCTGACTCCATGTTTGCTGAGCAAAAGACCCATAAACACTACTTTGTTCATCCTGAAGGTGCACTTGTCAGCATCCAAGGTTAGCTGCTTCTCACTAAGACACCTCACTAAGACACCTGCCTCCCGCACATTTTGCCAGTGATCACCAAAATTTTCAATACCTCTTTGATGACTGGGTGCTTTCCCCAAAGATGGTGACCATGAATTGCCCAGTAATAACAGGCCCATTTCCTTGCTACCCGTCCTGTCTAAGCTACTGGAGTGCATTGCTCACGAACAGTTTGTTTGTTTTCTGACATCGTACAACAAGCTAAGCATTGACCAAAGCAGGAACAAGCAGTTGCATTCCACAGAAACCCTTGGCATACTCTTTACTAGCCACCTATACAGAGCCGTTGATGAGAAAAAGGTGACAGGTGTTCTGATGCTTGATCTAAGCAAGGCTTTTGATAGTATTGACCATGAGACACTGCTTATGAAGCTTTGTACGCTCGGTGTTTCCGATGAGACTTTGTCCTGGTTTGCAGTTACTTGTCAGACCGACAACAACGTGTGCGCATAAACAGTTCATTATCAAATTCTCTTACTATCCGACATGGGGTTCCCCAAGGCTCAATATTGACTATTGGTGAATGTTTTAACACTTTGAAAAGTTTTCAAAAGAAAAAACACCTGCTAGCGCAAAGAATAATGTGCTTGAAGAAGTATATAGAGGACTACATTAAGCTATTATTTGAAAAAAATAGGGGGGAAGTTCATTTTGCAGTGTCATTTTGATTGTCGAAATTTGCCTATATCTTTATCTGAGTTTTACAAAGACTGTCTTGATACATGGTCAACTCATTGTAAGTTATGATTTATATTGTAATGAATATATAATATTATAATGTTAGTCTTGTAAGTAACTTAAGTAGTGTTAGTAATGTTATGATTGTAAGTAAGGATTTACATCGTAAGTGTCAGTATTTCTTGTAATGTGTGTATTGTAGACAATGTTAAATAATGGCAAATAAATAAAAAAGAATTAAAAAAATGGCAAGGAGGTGAAGAAATTTTCTCCACCGTCTTCAAGTTTGGTTTGGGATCAACTTATCAAAGTTGATAAGCCTTTTAAATCATAACGTGGTCTATTTGTCTGAATTTAGTTTGCATATGGTTTATTTTTTCCACTTGCACAATTGTGTTAAATGCCGTGCAGGGGTGTGGGTGCACCCTAATTAAAACCTTCAGGACTGGGACTCAATGATTTAATGCATCGCACATCGCTTTCAATATTATCATCTTTTCCCCTACGCATAGGTAAAGTCTGCATATGAGCCAAGTGGCCCATCAGGCCGGTGCTTATCCCCGGTTTCTGTAGCATGAGGCGACTAGGAGTATTTCTACTCCCCCCTGGATGGGATTCTAGTCCATTGCAGGGTTACCCCCAGAAGTAAATTCGCCGGTACCCATTTATACACCTGGGTGGAGAGAGGCACTATGAGATTTAAGTGTCTTGCCCAAGAACACAACGCAGTGCCCCGGCCAGGGCTCGAACCCGGACCGCCCAATCTGGAGTCCAGTGCACTAACCATTAGGCCACCACCACCACCACCCCCTACGCATACTCCATGCAAAATAGTCTAATGTCAAAGAGATCTTTGATTTGGTCCAGTTAAGACCTCTAATAATTGGGAAGACAAACCCGCTAGCTGGGCTGGTCCTCTGCTGTTACCGTCTGGATTGGTAAATTTGCGTGGTTTTCTGGTTTCTTTTTTCTGAGTTTTGGGGAGAAGTGATTCCTTAGTTGCTTCATGTGTTATTTTCTGGTGTTATATTTAATTGATACAGGACTAAGACAGGAGCAAAATTATTTTTCCCTTCACTAAATCACATTTGAACGATTAGTGGCTATTGTGCTAGTGAAGACGCGGGCATATCTTCACTGGCACAATAGGCACGAATCTTGCCTTGTTATAATGTGATTATAGTTCCAGCATTATTGCACATGGTTATCATTCATTCCAAATTCCCCGGGGTTTTTAATATGCTATTTATATGGCCTGTTTCAGGCTGTTCCTCTCTCTTTTTCCCGTTGAGCTTCAGGCCAATGTCACGTTGCTTTAAACACCCTCCTCCCCATTTAGCAATGACTGTTGCCTAGCTATAAATTTAGCCGCTCATGGCCCGGCAAAATTACTTTTCCCATAACTTTATCACATTCAGGCAATTAGTGGCTATTGCCCCAGTGAAGATGTGGGCTTATTTGTTGAGAACAGCATGAAGAAGTTTTTATCATTCCATAATTTGATTTATACTGTTTATGTTTTCGTCTATTAGAGAAGTTTGTAATAACATGTCTGACCTTTGAAAATATAGAAATGTTAGGATTGATTGCTTGAATGCAATACCAGTACTATACAGATGGCAATGTTGAATGGGATGTATTGGAAAGGAAGGTACCAAATCTGATAAACAGAATTCAGGAAGACCAGTCATTCTAAGCTGATGGCCTGAAGGAAGCTGATTCAGCGTTCCAAAAAAAGTTTACCAGTGTCAATACATCACAGCAGCTTCTCAAGACTCTGTGTTGGGAAAGAGTGGAATCCAATTTCCATGGCTTGATTGAAGATCTCCTGCCTCATCTACAGCCAGGGAATGCTCCTGTTCTTGAAGTGACTACTTGCCTTAAGGACATGATGCCAGAGCAAATGAAGTATGTAAGACATTTTTTTATCAAAAAGCGTCAACCAGCTGCTACCCATGTCCTGGCAGTTTTGGTGTCAGAAGAACGTAGGAACAAGAAACCTTATGCCATCCCTGTGCAGTTCATTCCTTATCATTCACTTTAAGATCAGTACATCAGAGATCTGTCCCAAAGGTGTTAGTGAAGCAGCCGTCTGTAAACAATATACATGTGTACAGTCGTGATGATGTATTACTGGTGTCAGTCCAAAACTCTGCAAAGTTCCTCTAGTTTTACATGTAAGGAAAATACACCATGAAGGACAACTTTTAAGACAGCAGTGATGGCGTAGATTAAAAGATAACAATTGTGTAAGGCTTACATTTATTAGATATTAGCGGAGCTCCCCAGTGGCCTTACATTGAAAAACTCATAGAGGTCCTGGAGGTGTATTAATTAGTGTACAGAAAACGTTATAAAAAGTTTAACCAAGATTTGTTTTATGCCAACGTGTGTACGTGAGGAACCCAATAAGATGGACTTGTCAATTTCAATTTTAGAACCTGTCAGTAACAGGCTGCCACAGGAAAGAAAATTCAGACGGGCCACAAAATATATTGACGTCGCTTTTGAGAGGTTTTTTACCATGAGCAATTAAAATTTATTTTGTACCTACATGGGCCACTGTATAAGCTTAGAAATATAGTGTTTACTTATTTAGTAATAAAATTAATAAATGGGAGCTCCGCTTTTAGGCCTGCCTAAATCTATATACTGTAAGAATTCGTGTATAAGCCGCACTTGTTTGCCAAAATTTTTGGCTCAAAATCGTGGGTGCAGCTTATCTACAAGACCATTGCATGCAAACAGGGCATCTGACAGAATGTGGTGGTCGTGTGGCTGTGCGGGTCAACATAAATCGCTCACATCTGCATCCTCAGCATCTTTTGGGCTTTTTTGCTCATAAAACTGAAAAATTGCTCCATATAAGCGAAAAAGTAGCTCTTTACTATCCTGACAAACAAAAATAACAAAGAGACTGATCATTTTGAAAAGGTTTTTTCTTCAATAAAGCGACGAAAAAGCACGCTTTTCGTCCGTGAACAATTTTCAACCTCCAGGCGTTGCACGTGTCTTTTGGCAATGGGCCTGGATACTAGTTCCAGTGTCCGAACAAGCGCCTGGTTACTAAAGTACGAGCAAAATTTGATGTAGAAACTGTTATGAATGAAGAAATACCTGTACATCCTGCACATCGGAAAGGCTCAAGAAAACAGCTTTAGCTTTATTGATATTTAAAATTTCCACATAATCCAGCATTTTTCACAATCAACTAGAATTTTTTCACCAGTTTTATTTTTTTCTCAAAATCATGCTTGAAATTTGGGGGTGCGGCTTATCTACGAGTGCGGCTTATACATGAGTTTTTACGGTATTATTAACGTATGGGTGAGTCAATGCGTGAAGCTTTAAAGGCCTACCCTCAAGTGTACTAGAAGAAATATATTTCAAAGGGATCGTTGCAAGCATCACATATTGCATCTCTATTTGGGGATCCTGCTCACCATCTACCTTTAAAGTATTGGAACATTTGCACTTAAAAGCTGCCAAACTAATCCATAAACCACCCAGCGAAACTCCTGACTCTGACATACTTGACCTTGTAAAGTGGAAACCTTTAGGCTATATCTACAAGCGTAGGCTCGCTTCTATAATTTATCAGGTTTTTCACAGTAGTTTACCTGATGAACTCACAGCCCTATTCAAAATACAGAACACCAACAACAATTATAACTTAAGGTGTATAAATGACTTCTCGCACATACGGTTCAATAGTAACCTTGGCAGAAATAGTGTAAGGTTCAGAGCTCCCATAGTTTGGAATTTAATACCTAAAGCCATCAAGGATGCTTCCTCCCTACAGCTTTTTAAACAAAAACTTAGACAGGCCTCAAAGATATTAGAACAAATTCAATTTGAAAAAGAAGGCTGTCAGATAACATCAAAACAGACAGATTTTCTGTATTTTTAAATTTTGTTAATGTTTGTAATTAAGTACTAAGTTTAAGTTTCTGGCAGGTCCCCACCAGCCTTCAGGTTGCCTCAAACCTACCTGCCTTAACAAAAAGTATATGTATGTATGTATGTATGGCCACGCTTTTGCCATGCCGAGTTATTGCGTGTGAAGTTTTGGTCACGCTTTTGTGGAATTTGTTACGTGTAAAACATCACTCCTACAAATAGCTGGACCATTTCAAGATTTAAATCGCCTATAAAATAGATTTAATCAAGCCTAAAAGCGGAGCTCCAAGCAATTTGCCAGCTGTGCAATGATCACGCTTTTGCCATGATTTTCAAATCCTCTCTCTAGACTGTATGATGAACTCAATTTTGTTTGTTTTGAGTATATATCTAATATTTTTTGACAAGCACATTGCTTCTCACCTTCATTTATTGCATTAGTTTCCACCTTTGATAGGCCTGATAGCAACGCATAATCCTTATGATCCCTGTCTAGCAATTTGTGAGCGACACAGTCTTCACGGTAGATTGCACAGTGTATCTGTGATAAGGCGACTTACTGGATTGTTTGTCAGTTAGTGTGCATTTAAATTTAGATAAATACAGAATATGAAAAAAAATGCAAAAAAAGGCTTGTGACTGGTGGCTCATGGCTGCGGCTCGCATATTAGTCAATCTCACAAGCGCAATGCAATTGTGAATTCTTATGTGCTAGATGGTGTTTAAAGGAGTGGGCAATTGAGCAAAAACACCAAGATAACAATCTTCAAGTCCAACATAAAAGCAGTGCTTCTTTATGGCTATGAAACCTGGAGAATGACCCAAACGGATGAGGCAAAACTAGACACATTTCTACACAAATGTCTACGAAGGATACTTAGAATATACTGGCCAATGAGGGTGTCAAATGAAGAGGTTAGGAAGCAGGCTAGGACTTGCACCATCAGTGAGCAGATAAGGAGGCGGTGGCGCTGGATAGGGCATGTACTACACATGGACCACCATCAGAATCCACGCATTGCTATAACCTGGGCACAAGAGGGTAAGAGGAGCAGAGGGCGACCAAGAGAGACATGGAGGAGAACTGTGGAGGGAAAGAGACAGACGATGGGTTTTGCCACCTGGACGGAACCTTTCACTGCTGCGAGAAACAGAGAAGAATGGAGGAAACAAATCAATGGCCCTATTCTCTCAGAGGAGACCTAGGAATTAAGTCAAAGTAAGTCAACACCTTTTAGCTATTTTATGTCTCCGGCCGGCAGTAATTGGCCCTGCTTAAGTTTATTGTTAGTTTGTTCTGTTCCAGCTTCTAATAAAATTAAAATAAAATAAATATGCAGAGTGTATACTGTATGATGTACATATTATCAAAATAAATAAATAAGACATTAATTTGCCTTTCCTTCAAAAACCATTGCAGAGCTGTTGTCTAGATGCCTTAACGCATAGGTCTCTTTAAAAACATTTGTTATCCATTGCTCTCAATTAATCTTCTGATTGGTCAACTTTCTTTAGAACATCATGGTTTGCATTGTAATAAGCAACACCAATGATTTAAGGCTTGCTATGTGTATTTACTAAATATGTAATTTATGTAGCGCAAGCTAATTAAGGCCGCAACTTTCGAACATTTCGTAATTAGTATAATAAGATGACGTCATAGATGTAATTTACGACTTCACAACTTGCTAGTCAGAAGACCTATGAAGACGCCACTGGGTAAATGTATTTCTTTGGTTTGAATTAACATTTGCCTTTTACTTACTAACACTACTGTGTAATTTATATTTTGAACGTCTACACTCCCTGCGATGATTGACAAATAAAAGGAGTTGTTTAAAACCATGGATTTATCTTCTACTAGCAATACATTCAAAATCCAAGGTGGTCTGCTACAAAGCGACAACTGGATTAAACTGAAGATGTCTGAGGACACAGCTTCAGTCAAAAAGGCGAAAAGCAAGTGCACAACAGCTAAAGGACGATTTACAAGAAAGGAGAACTTCCTCATCAAGTCAATAGAAAATGATCAAGGAATTGAACCAGTCGAAACAAATTATGCAATACTCGCTGAAGCGTATGATAAAACTAGAAGGTAAGCATGAAAACTATATTGACCTATTGCCGGATGAACAGTCTGAAGAGGCAGAAGCGTGGATGACAGAAATCCAACATAAATTTAATGATGCGACTAATCACAAAATCAAATATGTGGAACAAACCACGTTGAAAGAAGAAACAACACGCGAGGAAGCAGAGCGTCGAGGATACGTTGACAAAGCACGAACAAGATGGAACACAGCGTGCGCAGTTTTTGAAGCTTCGTACAAAAGTATTTTGCACGCGCTGAAATCGAAAGAAATTCCTAATTTTGCACTAAGAGATTTACAAACGCAAATAGAAGATGAATTTCAAGAATGCAAACAATCAAACGCAGAACTGCTACAGTTATTATCCAGAGAATCAGCAGAAACTGAAATGAATTGGATCGCCACAATCCAAACATGTTATCATGAAATAAAGGAGATAATAGCAGTAAGCTACACTAATGTAGAAGAAGCTAAGGGAACAAAACAGGAAACTACCTCATCAGCATTGTTTCTACAATTGGAAAAGGTACGAATGCCTCGATTTGATGGAGAACTACGAAAGTATCCAAGATTTAAAACGCCATGATGCCCTATTCTATGTTTATGCTCTATAGATAGACGTGAGAATGGGTGATTGTATGGTAGGAGTATCACTTCTCTCTTGTTGTAGCTCATCTCCATCCATAATTCGCTGCATCCTCTAATCACATATATACCGTCTTCGCGCATCCTAGGGCATAATCGTTTGTATTTTCCGTTTTCGATATCCTTCCCCATGTCATCATTATCATTGACGGAATAAAAGGATTTAGAATACTCAGAGAAGGAGAAGACAAACGCTTTATCCACTTTGTAACGCTCATAGAGGATGGCTATAGAGACCTAAAGAGACTTGGAAGCAGAGATCACAACCACAAGTTCGGTCAGCGTAATAGAGAAAGCACTCTTGGCAGATATAAAAAGAAAATAGTCCGAGGTGGTAAGTTCTCGCGACAGCCCGGTTGATAAAAGCAACAAATTTCCAAGTCTTCTCGACTTTCTGCAGAGTCAAAGAAGTGGTATTGAATACGAGAGTGCTACACTCCGAACAACTACTAGCAACCCATATCATTAAGGCACAGCACACTACACGGAAAGTATTACAGAAGAAAAGGAGGAAAATAACAAAGAACCTAGACCGAAATGCCTGATCCATGCTAACGGTTTACACTGGACCTCTAATTGCCGACTTTATCAAGCTAAGATGATTGATGAAAGGAAAAATTTTCTCAAAGAAAAGCGAGCATGCTGGTCCTGTCTTAAGCCCGGCCACAGGCAGCGTATTTGTAGAATGAAAAGAAATTGTGGAGTGAATGGCTGCACAAGAAAACATCATCCATCAATTCATGAACATAATGAAAGCACACCTCAGCAAGCTACTGTCTCAGCAAACAATGAAAGCACACCCCAGCAAGCTACTGCCTCAGCAAATGTTTGTAACAACTCAAGCATCGATACATGTTTCCTACAAGTACAGAAAGTAGAGACCAAGAAAGGGACAGCTATGTAATGTGGGATAACGCAGCCTCACTTTGTTTTATAACCAACGCCAAAGCGAAACAAGAAAAACTCAAAGGAGTAAAAGTGAATCTTTCTATCGTGAAGATAGGAGGACAAAACCAGAAAATTGAAACAATGAAATACAAGTTGCCACTTCTGGACAAACAAGGTCACGCCATTGAGTTTGAAGTGTATGGCATCAATAAAATCACCTCTGACATCGAGCACATAAACGTAGAAAGCATCGCCCACCTATTTAGAGGCATCACAAAGGAAGAAATAGCATGACCCGCTGGTCCAGTTGATGTATTAATTGGATATGAATACGCCGCTTGTCATCCTGAAAGGGAACAAAATATTGGTCATCTTGTACTACTGAAAAATCGCTTTCGGAGATGTGTTGGAGGAACGCACCCACTGCTAAAAGAAGTGTATATGACTCATAATCTTGGAAACGCGAAAGTCAACACGATTGTAGGCAAAGTCAACATCGAAGATTTTTACACTATCGAGGCCCTTGGTGTACAGCGCAAACCGAGGTGCGGGGGATGCAAGTGTGGAAAATGCTCCTTGGGCGCCAAAGATTATACCATACAGGAAGAAAGGGAACTGGAATTGATTGAGTGCAATTTAACTTTCAACAGTGAAGACAGCACATGGACCATTGAATATCCTTGGATGAAGGACCCGAACGATCTTCCTGACAACCGGAAAGTAGCAATGGCAAAATTGGCTGCTACTGAACGACGACTGAGAAAAAACACAGATCATGCGAAAGTGTATGACGAACAAATAAAGGACATGCTGGCAAGAAATGTGGCAAGGAAACTCTCAAAAGAAGAATTGACAAACTACACAGGTCCTACGCATTACATTGCTCATCACGAAGTGCTCAAGCCAGAATCCAAATCGACTCCTGTCCGTATAGTTTTCAACAGCAGCGTGAACTATATGGGACACGTCTTGAATGAGTATTGGGCAAAGGGTCCCAACTTGCTCAACAACTTGTGAGGAGTCCTGGTATGTTTCCGAGAAAACAAAGTTGCTTTTATAGGAGACATTAAGAAGATGTATCATACCGTCAAAACGTCGGAGTTAGACCAACATACTCACCGATTTCTATGGCGTAACATGAACAGCACGAGAGAACCAGACACCTATATAATACAACGAGTCTCATTTGGAGATAAAGCGTCTGGCACAATCGCCACTATAGCATTGAGAAAAACGGCAGAGATGATGCGTAATGAATATCCAGAAGCAGCAGACATAATCCAAAACAACACTTACATGGACGATATAATCGAAAGCAAAGATAACATTACAATGGCCAGTAAGCTCAGCCAAGACATAGAGAAAGCTATCGTCAAAGGAGGATTTCAAATCAAAGAGTGGATATTCTCGGGAGACATTAGCAAGCAAGAAGAAACAATCATGGTACAGAAACCACATACATCAACAGAAAAGGTACTTGGGATCAAATGGAGGCCATGTGAAGATCAACTATGTTTTGAAGTCAATATCAAATTCTCACCGAAACAAAAGATAGCTGCTTTACAAACAAACAACACAACCACTGAAATCCCTCCTCAACAACCCACAAAGAGGATGATTCTCTCACAGATCAATAGTGTGGACTAGCTGGACCGTTCACTGTAAGCGCAAAAATTCTAATGCGGCACTTGTGGGGAAGTGATCAGAAATTAGACTGGGATGATCCCATTCCTGAAAAGAATGGAGAGAACTGGATTACTTTCTTTAAAGATTTGCCAAATACGATTCATGAGATGTATGAAACCCTCAGATGCAATTAGAGAACCTATTCTCATAGTATTTAGTGATGCATCTCAAGACGCATATGCTGCATGTGCATACATACGATGGGAATGACAAAATGGTCAATTTGAAAAAAACCTGATTTTATCTAAGAATCGCCTGGCACCAATCAAAAAAATATCTATCGATCGTATCGAACTATGTGGAGTGGTATTGAACAAACGCCTCAAGACCTTTATAGAGAAAGAATGTAGGTACGGATTTCAAAGAATTTATCACATCGTTGACTCACAAATAGTACATGCTATGATACAGAAAAATTCCTACGGATTTAACACATTCGCTGCCACAAGAATAGGAGAAATACAAGAAGGAACAAGCGAAACCGATTGGTACTGGGTAGAGAGCGAACACAACATTGCTGATTGTCTCACTAGAGGTAAGAAGCCAAGTGATATCGGGCTCAAAAGCATATGGCAGAAAGGACCTGAATTTCTAAAACAACCAGAAGATGAGTGGCCAATAACTCGCAATTATTTAGAACCACAACTACCAGAATGAGTCAAGACAGCGATGGCTACAAATATCGAAAAATTTCAAGATACCCTTGCAGGAAGAATTGACATCACCAAGTACTCAGATTATAACAAGCTATTAAGAGTGACTGCAAGAATTATGAAAATCTACGACAGAAACCCAAAATCATCTCTAAAAAACGCGACAAGCAAACTCACCCCACATGATGTGGAAAAGGCTGAATTGTTCTGGATTCGCGAAGCTCAACAGAACATGGGGAAGGATATCGAGAATGGAAAATACAAACAATTATGCCCTAGGATGCACGAAGATGGTATATATGTGATTAGAGGATGCAGCGAATTATGGATGGAGATGAGCTACAACAAGAGAGAAGTGATACTCCTACCATACAATCACCCATTCTCACATCTATCTGTAGAGCATAAACATAGAATAGGGCATCATGGCGTTTTAACTACAGCCAGCAAAGTATGCACCAGATACTGGATTCCAAAACTCTTAAAACTTGTGAAATCAATCAAATCCAAAGTGTCATTTGTAGAAAACTCGATAAAAGGGTCAGTGAACAAGTAATGGGCAACCTTCCAACTGATATACTCAAACCAGCCCCACCTTGGTACAGTACGGGAATCAATCTATTTGGACCCTACAGAATTCGAGATGAATCAAAGAAAAGAACAACATCTAAGGCGTATGGAGTGATATTTAATTGTTTAGGGACAAGAGCTGTCTACTTGGATATAGCAGCAGACTATAGTACAGACAAATTTTTAATGGTACTTGGACGATTCGTGTCACTACATGGTTACCCATCTAAACTATTCTCTGATAATGGTACCCAACTCGTTGCAGCAAATAAATCACTCTCTAACATCATCAAGAATTGGGATTGGAACAATCTAAAAGGTTTTGGCGTAACTGAAGGATTTAAATGGATCTTTACATCCGCAGACGCACCCTGGCAAAATGGAGGTACAGAAGCTCTCATTAGATCTGTAAAACGAGCAATTAATGCTTCCATAGGCGATAGTATTTTAACATTCTCGGAGTTACAAACAGTACTTTTCAAAGTCGCCAACTTACTTAATGAGAGACCAATAGGAAGACACTACGTCGCCCGATGACGGAGCGTATCTTTTCCCGAATGACCTATTGTTTGGCAGAGCCACGTCACGAGCACCAAGTGCTCCCTTTGGCGATAAAGCGAGCAACAGACAACGGTTCACATTTGTTCAAACAATAATCTCTACCTTTTGGAAGAAGTGGATGAGAGACTATTTCCCAAGTTTGTTAATAAGACAAAATGGCAAACTTCCGATAGAAACATGAAGGCAGGAGACATTGTTTTAATCCAAGATTCCAATTTATTCAGAGGACAGTGGAAGCTCGGTAAAGTCTCAAATACCCATCCAGGAACAGACGGAAAAGTACGCAAAGTCGACAAGCAATATAGGAACCTCAATGCAGATGAACCTTCTACAAAATATAAAGACAAAGGCTATGTTACTGTGCAGAGACCTGTACAACAATTGATATTACTTCTACCTATTGATGAACAATGAGTGAACTCTCAATTCACTTAAATGTACTTACTGAAACCTCATTACAGACAGGGGGGTGTATTGCTAAATATCTAATTTATGTAGCGCAAGCTAATTAAGGCCGCAACTTTCGAACATTTCGTAATTAGTATAATGAGATGACGTGGTAGATATAATTTACCACTTCACGACTTGCTAGTCAGAAGACCTATGAGACACCACTGGGTAAATGTATTTCTTTGGTTTGGATTAACATTTGCCTGTTACTTAGTAACACTACTCTGTAATTTATATTTTGAACGTCTACACTCCCTGCGATGATTGATTGATAAAAGGAGTTGTTTAAAACCGTGGATTTATCTTCTACTGGCAATACACTACGGTTGTGGTCAGTGTATAGAACTTCCTTTACGTCTGATAAAACTTGTTACGCAAACAAAGCAACTGTGGAGAGCCACAAAAACAGGCAAGATAGAAAAAGTATCAAAAATAAAATAAAAAGGACTTTTCCAAGTCCACCTTCCTTGAAACACTGCAGAGGAACTCATTACGTCAATGAAAGTAATATGGCCGAGCTAATGGGGGGGGGGGGGGGGGGGGCTGGACTCAGCTTGAATGTGCATCCTCAACATGACAGGATCTTTCTTGTATGCAACTAGTGTGCTACCCAACCAGGAAAACATACACAAGCTATACAATTTTGTTTGTTTGATTTATTTGAACAAGGGAATAGTTCCAACACTATGGGATGCCATTTCTGATATTAAAACCAAGAAGTTACGGAACTCTTTAGGTTTTAATACTTCAGTTTTTATAGTTTATGTAAGTAACGGGTGAAAACTGTATCAACAACAATCAGAATGAACGGCTGAGTGAACAGCCCAGCATGTGCATAAGCTGATGAAGCTCTGAACAAACAGACCGAGCAGACGAAGGTCAAGAATGCAAGAAGGTCACGAATTTTGTGATTGAAAGCAACGCAGCAAAATGACTAAAAGTAACAATATTTTTTAAGTCATATGAACAAATATCCAGAACATTGTGTTACCTAAAGAAACGACAAGAAGAAATTAAAGACTACATTTACGAATACAGGCCATTTAATTACTTTAAACTATAAAAACCTACCACTTCAGGCCTTAGAAACTGAACTTTGTAGTCCCTGCAGGTAACAAGTTAAGGTCACTATTACTAGGGGCAGTTTAATTTAGCAATTTATATCATTGAAGATGCTTTTTTGGTGGTTCCTTAATATGTTTGTCATCTTTGACATTTGATTCAGTTGACTCTTTCCGAGCGAGCACTTTTGTGCAAAATTAGCAAGTTTCAAGTATAAGTCATCGCTAAATATAGCATTCTTAACATAAGCTTTGTTAAATTTGCAATCAAAATTTTTGCAGTTTTTAAGTGTTTCAGCTTAGAGTGTCTTAACTTTCCACCAAGAATATAACGAAGTGCAAATTAAACACAGCCTATACTTTTTGCACCAACTTACTGGATTGATCTTAATAAGAAGGTTCTCAGGTGAAATGTTCCAGTCCTTGGCATTTGTCATTCTGGCGATTCACATCAGGTTCCTCATTCTCCGTAGAGGGATATTTTCTGTATATACAGTATTGTGCAAGAGTAATGCAAACGAAATGCGCAAATTTCATTCTTTGTTTCCCCGACTTTTCGTCGAAAGTACGCGCGAACATTCAAGCAGAAATTTGCGGTGCTTGGAGCGACAATTCGCTAAAACAAAGGCCGATATTTCAACGAATTTCCGTGACCTCAACGACAATTCGCGATCAATAGCGCTAATTCGTAAGTCCATTTACGAAATTTCGCTACGCACTAAATGGTTGTTTGTGAGTATTCAACACGCAATTGATATGACCTCCTGGTTATGTAACTTACACAAAAATAGCTTAGAATTTTTCGGCGGATCTGCATGCTTCAATGCTTGACGAACCTGAAGCTAATGATATTTACATACCGGTATCGATCATTGAAAGATTGATCGAGTGGATAAACAGTACTAAGGTATTTTCTTTGTGCAGAAAACATGAGGGAAGCGGCAATTCGTAATGACAATAATATTAACATATAACGGCAGCGTGAAAAAGCGTAAAATCGCTTTCAAAACTACAGAATTCAAACCACTAAATGAACACAAGCAACGCTTTCTGCGCTTTCCTTTTCTATTTTCCTTTCTATTAGTAATTTTCTTAAGCTATAAACAGAACTCAAACCAAAGAGGCTGTACACACTGAAGGAAGTCTCGGAAAAACATGCGTATCAGATAACAACACGTTTGTGTCAAATCTGTTCGCTTCAAAAGCCTAAAATTCCGAACTAAGGATTGATAAATGAAAGAAACTTGAAAGAAACTTTGTTGTGAATTACATTTCATTTAAGATAAAGCCAAGAAATGTATTCGAAAGTGTCAAAACATCGCAAATTACAAAGCCATGTAATTCTGCACTCAAGAGTAAATTATTCACATGTTCATGCTGAAATCGAAAGTTTTAATTTTAGCCGACGGCTTTTACGGTCAATTCTTCACTCAATGGCTCAACTGTCCCTCTGAAAATTCCATCATATTCAAAGCAATACTGTGTATTACCATATTTGTTTCAACGGTCTTGAGAAGCTGCATTAAGTCTATGCACAGGTCCGTGATTTGTATTCAAAACGCATTTCCGTGCCATGACACCATGTCTCCACGGCCGTGGAAGGAGCAGGAAGATCGAAGGAAGATGAATCCGTCCTCAACAAGTTTTACACACTCTGTACTCCATGATCGTTTTAATCGTGCTATTCGTTACACTGCTACAAAACAAATGAAAACACGCTCGTGACATGATGGATAACATGTAAAGAAAGTATTCGCTGATATCCAAGAAAACGATGCTGTTGCAACGAGGCCGAGGAGAGACTGGGGTTACGTCAGGAAACAGCGTGTGTGTTTACACTTCCTTTCGAGTCATAAGGAACAAGTTTTTTCAAGAATTGAGATACTTTTGTCTTTACGGATCTTTTTAACAGTTAACACTTGGCGGAGAAGAACCAGGTAAGACTATTTTAACCGTTGGTGTTGATTGTAATTCCGGCTTTGTTTACGCTAGAGTTACGGAACGAAGATTCGTGTGTTTTACTCACAGTGCTCTTACAGCGTACTTTGCAGTAAATGTAAAGATCAACAGGCCGAAAAGTCGCTGGAAAGTTCGCAGCGAATTATCGGGGAGAGCGAATTATCGCTCGAAAGTTCATGGCAGCTGATCATGCACAGCGAATTATCATTCGAAATTTCACGCGACTCAAAACAATAGGTGTCACGAAAATGCGGAGAAATATCACGGAAATATCGCTTGGAGCAAAATTTCTTTGAAAAGCCCCGAAAAGCCACGAATTTGGTCAAAATTTGTTTGCATTACTTTTGCACAATACTGTATTTTACCCATCAGCTTATTCAATTTTCAAAAACCGGTCCATGGTTATACATTTGTACAAAAAATGAAGAGAAAGGAGGAGGAGGAGTCCTCCATAGAAATTAAGGCATTTGCCAATGCCTTTTCTTGATCTACTTCATTATCTCCTTTCTTTTCTTTTAAGCCCCTACAGATTACCAAGAAGTTTTCACGTTACTGAACAACATAACACAGTTTTTTGGCAATTGCAAACATCATAAATCGCAAAATTTGGTTCTTAAATTTTCATGAAATTAAGTACGCACCAAAATAAAGAAAACACATTTATGAAGTTACATATGCTGTAAATGTACAGACAATTAAGGTTCCTTTACATGTGTAGGGTAAACAAGTGTGACATTTATTTTGTTTAATTACACAAACTTCGATAAGGAGAAGACAGTAATTTGCTTATGTGCTTTCTAAAATTTCAAATGAATTACAATATAGAGTGTGTCCTTAGTTACATTTCTGGTTAGTAGCCATTAACAGCACTCCAGTCTTCGAAAGATGGATTACTATTCCTCTTTATCAATCCAACAAGAACATGCCACCTGCCAGTAGCCTTTGTGAAATTCCAAGGACACTATTGAAGTGAATAACCTGCACTTAGCTTCTTATGAGGTTGTGTGCCATCCTTACAAAAAATCTAGCATCAACAGTCAAATGAGTTAGGTTGAATGACAGTATACAAGCTTTCCAGACTTGCCCATCATCTCCTTTGATTTCAACCATGTTATGGACTACAGGATAGTGAGAAACAACAACTGTCCCTTCAGTAACAGGAAACACCCGTTGCATATTGTCTACCAGAATAAAGCACTGACCTTCTCTCAAATCACTCTCCTGCTCATCATTGTGATTCCTTGCAAACAGCATTACCTTTTTGCTAAGAAGTACAGCTTCAAATATGACTGCTTCATCTGTTGGGCAGACTTTCTTAAAGGTCAAATGCAACGACATTTGGCCAAATTTGATTTTAGACCCATTTAAAGTTAAAATGAAAGGAAATACCCGGAATAATCATAATTCAAAGTTTTAAACGATTTGGTTTACATGTCGCTGAGACTTTTCACTTCACAAATGGAACGGTTCAGTGAAATTTTGGAAAATTGTCGTAAATGAATCTTGTGAAGTCATATGTGGCAAGCTTCCCTGTGCAAGAAGAGCAAAGTACAGCAAAGTATTGTTGTTTTGACCTTGTGTTTCAATATTTAAAATCCCTATTATGCCATTCCAACATTCAAAATGTCTCTAAAAGACGAGAAGCGATGTAAGAATGGTTAAGAAATAAAAAAGGAGAGGATTTTACCAGGGATTCTAGGTCAACTGCATGTCATTATCATCTGCCATATTTTCTCTGAAAGCTTCGAGCAGAATTCTGCACTGTCATGCACTGTGGTCTGTGCATGTCATTTCTGTTCTTAAACAGTGGAATATTTTACATTAAAGTAAATGCACACACCTTATTCAAAGGTTTATTAACATAAATTATAATATGCACAGATATTTTGCAAGATGTATAGTATTTATCAGAGCCCTGTAGAGGCCAGGAAATGCAGCAATGAGCAAAATGTCCGTGCATATCATACCATTGAATAAAGGACTTGTTATTCCACTGCAAATTTCCCTGCTACTGTTAATCCTTCAATAAGTGCCTGCATGCTCATTTCAATTTTAGGAGAAGGCGGGGGGGGGGGGGGGGTGCTTATTCGAGGGGTGGCACCCATTCAAAGATTTACAGTATTTTGCTATTTTCAGTATTTGTTCCTCTCTCTCCTCCGCAGAGGGGGCGAAAAAACACGAAAAAATGAAAAATAGGGGGAGCGTGGAGGACGACGGGAAGGGCAAAAAGGCGGGAGCCTCTGCCAGATAATGATTTCAAAATGGCGCCCGATTTCCGAGAGAGTCTGGGCTGAGGTCAAGTTCTTTACAACATGAGCTAACATGGCGATGGAAGCTGAACATGCAGTTCGACAAGGACGGCACTCCTATCCACTCTTATCGACCTTTTCAGTCTGCGAAGAAAAATAGAAAAGCTTTGTGTTATAAGTGTTTCGAGAGCGACGGCAGTATAATGGTTTGAGGCGGCACTTATACGCACGATGCATCGCAACTCCAGCTATCGATGTCAGATTCTGTTCGTGGGAAATGCAAGGTGCGCTTTCAAGAGTTTCATGGAGATGAAACTGCTGAAGTTATCAATAATTTGAGCAACCTCCGAGTGCCAATGGTTCGTTCATTTCCTTGTTATGACATACATCTAGACGACTGCATTCGTTTGTGTCCGATTTAGTTGGCAGTACGTGAATTTTAATTCAAGACACAAATAATATTCCATAAGTATTTTTGGTGTTTTCAGATTAAAATGAGATGTTGGGAAGGTATTGAAAAAAATTACTGTATTACCCTCTGGTTCGTATATGTAATCGCATGGGTCTGAGGGCAATTAAGGATTAATTTCACGCGCATTTTCAAAGTTTTCACAAAATTGCCCGAGTCGCGAAGCGACGAGGGCAATTTGGAAAACTTTGAAAATGCAAGTGAAATTAATCCTTAATTGCACGAGGGCACATTGCGATTACGTGTTTATCACATAAAGGGCAAAATTGTGTACAAAAGAGAACTTAAACGTGGTCCGCCATTGCGTAAACCGGTTGACAAAAATATTTGCTCGTAGCAAAATGACCACATAAAAAATCAACTTATGTCGAGAAACAGTAAAAGTAAACATAACACAGCATGTGCAATTCACTCATAATAGTTCCTTCACAGATTAAACTGAATGCAGTTTAAATTTTTACCTTTGTTTACGAGGCGTCCGACCGCGCAGAAATGCATGCTGCATCGATGAAAGTCATAAACAAAGTGTCCGAACGAGCTTTAACCTGACATTCTCCTTTCCACAGCGAAAACTGTAAGTACCAACAAAATTTATGTCCTTTCCAGGCTCTGTTTCTAATACAGGCGAAGCAAGCAACACGAAGAAATGTTATCTTTCAGTGTCGATTCAGTGGTCTCGGCCACCATGAATTTCTTTTCTCCGTGCAGCGCCAATCGTCCAGAAGTTTTTTCGGGCAGTGACAAACGAATTTGGATTGAAAAGTCCTCTCTCTATTCCACCAAGGCACTACTCATTTCTGCCTACCGATTTTCTTTCACATTTGATGAAATAACCGCATTTATATCAAACTCGGATGCATTGCGTTTCTGAACTTTTTTCAAACTCGTTTCAAGCGGGAAACCAACTCAGTGCAGACGACGCGCGCTCAGCCAATCAGGATCAAGTAATCATGCCCTCTTGATTACCAAAAAGTGCCCTCGTGATTAAGAAAAAATGCCCTCTGTCTCAACCAATCAGCGTTCAGTAATTTTGCCCCGTATGTGATAATAATGGAAAGTCATTAAAATTCTGGCAATGGGGCGCTCAAAGGCAAAGGCAATTGGGGCATATATGTTTTGATTGGACAAACTGGCCAGAAACATGGATAATTGTGAAGAACGGGAGAGGACAAAACATGGACCCCCTCTTTGGACCGGGTCCATGGACCCCCTCCATGGACCGGGTCCATGGACCCCCATTTTTTTATTATTTTTCTGTTTCATTTCCTGTTTTCTGTTTTCTTCTATTTGTCTTTTTTATATTTTTTAACGAAAAAAAAGAAAATTAGAAGAAAAAAGAAATTAAATTAAAGCACACAAAGCCAAATCACACGGACCCCTCATTTTTTTCATTTTTTGTTTCCTATTTTTTCTATTTTCTATTTTCTTTTTAACGAAAAAAAATAGACAAAATAATAAAAAATAAAAGTAAAACACACAAAGCTAGTCTCCTTCGCAGCCGTTGTGTGAGCTCATCACGCAACGCTCCCTCCTCCACCAGTTGGGGGAGGGAGCGTTGCGTGACGAGCCCAAACAACGGCTGCGAAGGAGACTAACACAAAGCCAAGTGACAGTGATTTCTTATTTTTAATATAATTAATGATAATAATTAATCAACTTGTAGTTTTTTTTCAAAAATAAAGCTACAACAGTCTCTGGCTAGGCCGGACAAAGACAAGTATGTCATCTGTGATAAGATCAATACATCTTGCAACAGTATTACTGAAAAAGCCGGGCCCGGCATTGCAAATATAAATGCAAGCAATTAACATTTTCACGGAATATTTCAGACCTTGTCCTTCCAGAGCGAACACTTTGAGAACTTAAAGCATATCTTGCAAATAGAAAGGATCCAAAAAACCGCATTTATAGCGAAATGTGTAGCAAATTGGGCAATTCCAGAAAATATCCGTACACAACGACGGACGGCTTCCATATTTTAACCCCCCCTTGCCTTCAGAAATTCCAAAATGCATTACCCCCCCATGCCCTCTGAATTCCAAAATCGTCAACCCCCCCCTCCCGTTCGGAATTTCCGTTTTTTGTCAAGCCCTAAGGATTTACCCTTTGAATTCGACAAGACCTACCGTAGTTTTTCAGTAAAAAAGCGCACTGATTTTTCGACGAAATTTTCTTTCCGTGGCACGTTTCACGCAACAAAATCTTCTAATGATCACAGTTTGTACTGGAACTTACAATATAAACAAGAAACTAAAGACTGACTTTAAACTAATCATTGAGTTTTTAACATTTTTAACATGGAAAAGACACGGCAAGTTTTAGCGTGATGTTTATTGCTGAGCGTACGCGAGCGGTTTAGCAACACATGTATACGAGGGCATTTTGTCCATAACTTAAGCAATAAGCTGAAAAAAATAAAGATACTTATTGCAAACGAACCTTTTGAATTGTGGGGAACCGGAAAGCGGCTTTAGAAGACAAGTAAACACCAAAAAACACAAGAACCTTCTCGAAACCTTCGAAAACAACTCGACAAACAAAGCTTTTGCGAACTTGGTAACCAAGCTACGAAATCGGTGGAGGACTGGTCATTGATAACTGGGTAGACGAGTTGTAGCTAAACTACGGTCAGGCAATCACAGTCTTAGAATCGAGTCTGGACGTCACTGTGTACCTAAATTACCGGAATCTCTTAGGATTTGTCAACACTGCCGCTCTAACCAAATCGAGAACGAGAACCATTTCTTATTCCATTGTGATCGTTATAACACTATTAGACAACAAATAACAAATGACATTGTACTTAAATATCCGTCATTTGATCTTTTGAACGATACTGATAAAACTATATTCCTATTTAATAATGTTGATTCCTTCATTTGTAAGAAACTAGGTTATTTTGTATACGAAGCATTCCAAATAAGAGAAACTTGTAATCTTATCTAGTCTAATGTGATTACTATTATTGTAATTTTACATACTTGTTATTAGAATAATTTCGTATATTGTTATTTTAGGTAATACCATCTGTACATGGGAATACCAATAAATTTGTTGTTGTTGGGTAATAAATTCATGTTTGCCAGGTTACTAAGCTACAAAGTTCGAAGCGATGTTTTTCTCCAAGCAGATTTATGGCTTTTATTATCGGGAAATGTCAACTCTTTATTCCAGAAATGTGCATAGGAGTATTAACAACATTCATTCAAGCTTGTTCCCTGAATAGGAAAAGGAAAGCTCACAAAATCACTTGTCTGTACCCTCTGGAAATCCCAGATCTGAAACCCCCCGATACCTTCGGAATTCCAATCGTAAGTACCCCCCTTGCCTGCGGAATTCCAAAAAGCCGTCCGTCGTACTGTACGGATATTTTCTGGAATTGCCCATTATGGGGCTTGAGGTGGCAAACTTTACAAACAGGAAACTGTGCAGAACTATATATAAACCTCTAGACATTTGCTTGACCACAGTCTTACGGCTCTACTCAACTAAAAGTGCCTCCAAATGATACAACATAAAGTGCCCTTCAGAAACAAGTGAGAAGGTTAAAGGTCAAAAGACCGAACACAATACGGCCAATGTACAAATTTCACGAACATAGGAGTCGTGAAGGCCTGTCACCTTTATCATACCAATCATCAACAAAAACATCTTGTCCCGCAAAACAAAGACATTTTGTCCCACTGTTGCAGCCGCCTGCCTCGCGTCGCCAGCAAAAAAGAACAAAGTAGTATTTCTTTACAACTTATTTTGAAAGATGGAAAAAGAGGGTGTCCATGGACCCAGTCATTGTGATTTGGCTTTGTGTGATTTTTTTTTATAAAAAAAAAAAATAGAAAAATAGTAAAAAAGAGAAAACAAGAAATGAAAAATAAATAAAAAAATAAAAAATAGGGGGTCCATGGACCCGGTCTATGAAGGGGGTCCATGGACCCGGTCCAAAGAGGGGGTCCATGGACCAGGGGTCCATGTTTTGTCCTCTCCCGTGAAGAACAGCTCCCCTCAACCGACTATAGGTGGTCAATCAGCCGACTGTTGGCCGTTTGGTGGTCGACAGGTTTTGGCCTATCTGTCGATAATTTCAATGCTTGCCCAGTGGACTGCAACTTGTGCAGGTGATATACTTATTACAAATAAAGCTTTGTATAAAAGAAAATCTTGACGAGCAGTCCAGTAAGTAGATGATGTACTACGATGAAATATGAAGTTTATCTGGTCTTATTGC
The DNA here is from genome assembly GCA_963693305.1 of Meandrina meandrites. Lineage (NCBI taxonomy): Eukaryota > Metazoa > Cnidaria > Anthozoa > Scleractinia > Meandrinidae > Meandrina > Meandrina meandrites. The sequence goes on along the minus strand of OY855903.1, from coordinate 33,357,277 downwards.
TTTTAGTGTTGGGTTAACCCTGGCTTTAAATGGTCTACTTTTTTACAGTAAAATGTCTGTTTTGGGAAACTGTCAAGTCATCTGTCTGTGGCCTGTTGGCCGATTGACGACCAACAGTTGGCTGAGGAGAGCTCTTCACAATTACCGAAACATGGACAATTTCAACCCCCTGACATTAAAGGGATAATTTTATAAAATTTGTAAAGAAAATTTTGTTGAATGACAAGAGTTTCCTCTTTGTTTTTCCCACATGCTCAGAGTGAAATTATAATATGATCAGTAAAATGTGATGGCTCCAATCTTTTTGAGGATTCAAACTTGATGCCAAATGGTTAAAAGGTGCATTACTCCTGCTACAGTGTACATTTCTTAAAAACAGTCAAGGGCATTTCCTCATAAGCAAAAGAAACTTGGAGCTTCTGAAATTAAATAGGAGATGTTTTGAATAATGTAGTAGTTACACCCCAGTTGATAGGCTTATGCAACAGAGTAGTGTTTGCTTTACTGACTGTGCAAAAAAATAAATAAATACACATCTTTTCAAGGCAACTGTTTTATTCTGCATTACAATACCTTTTGATATTGAATTGTTCAGGGGCCAGGGGGCATATACTACCTTAAGGGTACTATAATAATTTATTGTACAACAGTTGTACATTTGTTACTAATCTCTGCATACATTTGTTGCTGTAGTTCATCTGCCTCAGAAGAACATGTTAGCAAAATCTTAAAATTAGTTAGCAACAACTAGTAGGCTAAGTGCTCTGGACTTGAAAATTCTGTAGTCAAGTTGGTGATGTGAATGATACATACTTTTTCACTCCCTTCTTTGCAGCTGAAGGGAATTTGTTAGCTGATAGTACAGCAATCAAAGAATAAAGACACAAAGCACTTATATTTTGATTTCAAGGCACCAAAAAATACACAAAACAAAACAAAATGGCTGGTGTAATTTTGTCATTGCAGCAAGATATGGACATGTGGTACATGGAAAAAGAATTGCTGGAACAATCACATTGTTGATTTATCATGAATCAAAAGGAAAATTTGAATGTCATGCAACCAGTGGATAGAATATCAAACAACTGACCAAAATAAATTCTCTTTACTATTCCCAGTGAACAGTTAATAAATGTGGTTCCAACTTTAAAATCTATTTTTTCACCCCTTTAAATGTCAAAATTCTCTTACTAGAGTTCAATCTTGATCATGCTTACTTTTTTAAATGAGAAATTCCATGCTGATCACTATTGGCATTAAATTGATTTGCACTCTTAGGAGTGAAAGATTTAAAAAAAATGTACACCTAAAGATTGCTTATTACTGAATGAAATCAACATACAAAAAGATAGTTTACTTTTAATTTCAAGATCACCACAGGAATGTAGATAATAGCCGGGAGCAGGGAAAAATACACAGCTGTCAGCTTGATTTTCCCGGCTTGATTTCCCCTAGAGGGATGGTGCCTTTGGCACCATCTTCTGGGCCTATGGCTCAGATAACCGCCTATCAAGTAAAAAATGCCGGCTGTCAAAATTTTTAACTACGTCATCCCTGCACCATAAAACAAGAAACAAGACTTAATAATTCCCACTGAAGTCTGGTCAATGGGCACTTTTATAGTCTATTTCCTCATGCTTAAGAGAAATATTCACCCCCTGGTGTAGTAATACCAAGTTGAAGTCTCGCAGTTGTAGACTTCATTGCGATTTACTACAGTTGATATGTTAATCTTACATCAAAATGAGAAGTTAGGCTGTTGGCGAGATAGCACCTTGGTAGAACAACCAGTTACCAAGTGCAAAAGAAGAATTAAATCAACACTTTTGCAGAGTGTGTGAATGCATACATGTAGCTAACGATTTTGGCCAGAATAACAACTCTGGATGTTCTTACGGTGAGTTATTGATGACAACTGGCTTTGCAGTTCCTTTCTTCAGTTTATATAATCTTTTGGGAATTTGTTACCTTGAACAATTTCTTTCACTCCTGTTCAGGTTTTATTTTTCACTGATTTGACAACTTAATAAGCTTCGAAGTTATGTCATAGCGTAACCAGTAGCTGTATATTCCGTAAAAGTAAGACAAGAAATCTATATAACCCGTTGTAGCCCCAGATAAGAGGCCAGTTTAGCCGTCAAATCCTTCAGCACTGCTTAATAGTTGATCTTTGATGTCTCTTTCTCTTTTTTTTTGCACACTTGGAACTCAGCGTCAAAGAATGCTTTCTGAGGATCCACCGGCTCTTTTCTTTACTGCCGTACTATTGATTGGCTGACATCCGTCGTCATTTTCGATTTTAAGAATGGTAAGGTCGAAAAAACATAGTTTATTAGAAGGAAAACTGTTCCAATAAATCCAAAATGGCAGACATTCACACCACAATCTGAACTGGCCAAAAAAAAACGAGAATAAGGATCGAAACTTCACCAAAATGAGCCTACTTACCCTCTATACTTAGATCTTTAAAAGAACACTCAAAATCGTTGAAATCGTCGTCTCCTTCAGCCATAATTAAAGGATGACCACAGAACCGCAAAACTGTCCGGAGAACCGCACATTATCTGGCAGAGGCCTCCCGCCTTTCCTTTTCCCTTCCCAGTGTCCCCCGCGCGCTTTCGTTTCTATTCTCGCCAGGCTCCTCGCGCTTACTTTTCACCTCTCCCCAATTCCCAGTCTGTACGAAAAAAAACAGAGGCCTCTGCGGAGGAGAGAGGTATTTGTTCTACTACAGTGTAATATGCTCTCATATTTTGCGCATTATGGTGAAATGATGTAATAGTGGAATAATATTTTTTTTTATTTCAGCTAAAGCAGACGCAAGCAGGCCAGAATCAACTGAAACAGCTGAGACTGTGGAAGAGATTTCAGGGTGTAGTGCACAAATAATGTGTGCTGTCATTTTTGGTGTAGCAGCTTTTAGAAATTTAAGTTTAACTCCTGCAGTCCAAATTCTGCAGGAGAAGTCCAGAGGACATGGAAAATATCAACTAGCAAAGAAATTGGCTAATGCTCTGGTGCAAAAGGGCTATGTTGAAATTCAGCCTCAAGTTAATTACAAAGATCTGCAAAGAGAAAAAATTGTAATTTTGAAAGATTTTAAGAAAGAGTTGACTGCTGTAAAACTTGAGAAAAATGAGGTTCTCAGTTCATCCTCATGTGGCTCTACTGAATCAGTTGATGTCACAGGTTCAGCACCTTCGTCATGTCTGTCAGATCCAGATGATGAATAGATTAGGACAGTAAAAGTATCACAAAGTTTGCATTTAAATAATGTGTTTGCTCTGTGTCTTGTACAATTAACCTACACATTTAAAGTAAAATAAAACAAATGATTTGGTGTTCATGATGATTTATGCCAGTGACTGTTGTTTAGGGCAAGATGTTAAATTCCACTTATTAACCGAGAGTGCAGTCATGAAAGGGAAATCTCAGACCGAGACCTTGATGTATTGACCTCGCTCTTGCTCGGTCAATACATCAAGGTCTCGGTCTGAGATTTCCCTGTAATGACCAAACGGACAAGGTTAATAAGTTATTTATTATATTGCCTTTTTAGTGCTGAAAAAAAGGGAAAAGTTTTTCAATATCCGCTTGCGTACACAAGAAGTCATTCGTGGTCATGTTCACTGAACCGAAACGAACCCGACCATGCAATCGAAACCAGAAGAAACAATTTCTTTGACAGTGAGGCAATTTGTGTCTTCATTATGCCAAGATCTAGGGCAAATTTAACCACTTTAATTTTCACAAAACAAACTGACCTGTGTTTACAAGTGTTTGACCCTTAAAAAGTTATAAAAAGCTAACGCAAAGACCGGCCTAGTTTGTGATTGACACACGTGGGAAGAACTTGCAGTGATTTCAGTGAAATTTGCAATGAAAATGTTAATTAATCTTCGTTGTCGCTCTCAATAACATAATGTCGCTTTTTCCCTTGTTAGATGAACTTCACTGGGCCATTGAAGATGTGGAAATGGCATCCAGAGATACTGCTGATATTCGCTCCAGGAAAAACACTATTTTACGCTGCTGGAACATGAATTGAGTTTGATTCGATTTTAACTTATCTAGAGACTTGTAGTACTTTGACACTTGCTCATTAGATCATATCATTCATTTTTATTCATATTTGTATCTCACTATCATTTAGCTCATGCATTTAACCCCCACGTTACTTTACATCAGAATATAAGCCTCATGTGGAATATTTTTTTCTTATCCCTGACGATGCCGTAGATTGGCGAAAGCTTGGATTTTGAACGAACGATTTTAATATCATTTTACAATAGTGTAAGGCCTCCATTGAACTTAAACTATTTCTATTCTATTTTAAATACAAGATTACAAAATTTTTCAAACAATCATATAATACTACATTGCTCCCAAATTGGCTTTTCGCCTGGACATCCTATGTCTGACAATATTTTAGTTTAAGAATTTTAATAGACCAACATGTCACTCTTTCCTCCAGAGGTAAACTTAATACTTGTTTTGTTGTCTTTCAGAAGGGATTTGACTCAATTTGGCATGAAGATTTACTATACAAATTGTTTAAATATAACATAGATGGCACCTGTCATTACCATTAGCATACGTTATGTTGCACATGATCAGTTGTGTTGTTGAATAAAGAATCTGAAGATGGCACTGTGTGTCCGAGTCTTCCAAACAGAAGCTGCAACAGCAGAGTGATAAGCATAAGATTTACTATGATCGGAATAAGAGAGCAGATACAATCTAAGAAGAAAGAACTGCTTGGTGCTGCCCAAACCTAATATGGACTTTGTTAAGAAGTATGTTAAATTTGTTGAGGCCTCACTGTAAAACACATTAGACAACAAGACCCACCTTAAAGAATCTTTGGCAAGTTTTAAAAGTCTATTTCAGGAACTTGGTTTTTAATCTTTAAAATCTAGGGACTTTTCATGATTTAGCATAGTTATAGGCATTTGTCACGCTTCCGCCATACTGGATTCAAAACGAGGCTAGCCGTGCATCATTTTCTAGATGGCGCACTACCATTGCTGTGTGCCACACTACAACAATGACGAGCGCAAGAAAAGTGGTAAAGAGTTTAGATTTTTTAACTTTCCGACAGAAAAGGAACTACGACAGGCTTGGATAATAGCCATTCGACATGATAAAGTCCATTTTTCAACGTATGAACCACAGAAATTAAGTTCATATTTATGAATTGTACTTGTCATCACTGTCACGCTTAAGCTTATTTTTACAGATTATACATCCTTGTCCACCCAAATTTTTTAAATTTACATAGAACGTACAATATTTCAGAATAAAGCTTTTTTACTTCACTGAATCCGTTGCTAGTGCATGGAAAGACTCTAGCTCTCCATAGCCTGATTTGATCCGTTACATACATAAGTCTTACATAAGCTTAAATAAACTTTATTTAAGCTTGAATTTCAGAGTAGCTTGACAAGCAAATATTTCCGAGAACAAAATATTTGATAACAAGAAATTAAAATAGAAATTGCTATTTACGGCTAATTGCTTCTTTTTATATACGTATACAGATACAAAAGGACTCTACACTGGTGTGTTCAGAACATTTTAAACCAGACGAAATTGAAAAAAAAATTGGCTGGAAAGAAATGGTTAAAGAAGCAGGTAGTTCCATCAATATTTGCATGGACTAAACCTAAACGAGAGCGATCAGAGAATTTATATCAGTGAAGAAAAAGGCTTTCATTTGACTCGCCGCTGCCCTTGAGCAATGATGTGGCAGTAAGTGATGACAGGGCTGGATCCGCCTCCACAGTACCATCATCAGCAACACCATGCAAGGAAGAAGCTCTTCGTAATCGGATAGCAGGACTTGAGGAGATGATTGCTGTTATGTTGGAAAAGATTGCTGTCATGCCCCTGGACAAATTTGGATTACAAAGATTTTCCAGTAACCCAGAGCAAATCCAGTTTTACACAGGATTCAGTTCTTATGAACTATTAAAATCTGTGTTCAGTTGGTTAGAGCCTTATGCAAAGTACATGAGCACTTGGTCTCAAGTTCAGCACAGTGGCCCCCCAGTTGATTTTAAAGGCTAAAGTGGTGACTCCAGTACAAAATGTGCTTTGCCACTAATTTATCAGGTTTTTCTATTTCAAGTGCGCATTAAGCAAGGTTCTCTCTGTCAGCCATGATGTTTTGTACTCTACTATCCGGATCGATGGCTGGCGAATCAAATTTGAAAACTCTTATTTTGATGCTCTTAGCTCCTTTGCCTAATAATCCTTTCATTTGTAAGTTGAAATACTTTCTAGACAAGTCTACCTCTTCAACAGTTTCATCTTCCTTTAGTGTGACCCCCAATGAATTCATCTTTCGAAGATGGGGCACCTCACTCACCATGTTCATTAAATCTTCTTCCACAAAAAGAAACTGGAGTAATTCTCTTATTTGAATAGTAGGAGTACTCAATCTTGATTTCAATCGCCATTATACACTGTAATATCAAAGATACAAATACCTCTTCTAGTTCGCTGGACAAGTGATAACGTGCGTTTTCCCTGACAGAATGTTGTCATTCCCGCCTAGCAACGTCTGTCATTTTGCCTCGCAACGCAATCAACCAACCCTGACAACGAACGCGACAACTGGGGCTGTTAAACACTCAACCTGAATCCGCTGTATGTTGCGCGTGATCAGTTGTGTTGTTGAATAAAGAATCAAAAGATGGCGCTGTGTGTGCCCAAGTCTTAGTGACAAACATTACAGCACCTTTCATAAAATAATATCTAACATGTATTCCCATTCAAAATACAGAGACAATTACAATCATTTAGAATTTTTTAATTATGATAAAGGAGTTTCACAAGGCTGTATAGTTTCCCCGCTACTTTTTAACCTCAATCTCAACGAATTATACTTCAGAACAGTCGCCTCATATAACAATGTGTAACCAACTTTATTTTGCTCTGAAATACAGCGCATTTAAAGAAAACTTGAATAATTAACATAAATTCAGACAGCCCATAAGTCCTTGCGCCACACCACTCCAATTCGCCATTTTATTTCGCTCTGAACACAAGATGTCCGCTACTTCGCGTGGTGATGACAATCCTTCGGATAATACAGCCATCTCACCTCAAGGAGCTGCACCGAAGGAAGGGGAAGGTAATTTACGTCCTGTCTCCCTCGTTCAGCAGATTTTTAATGATCCCGAAGCTCTAAATTTCCTTCGGCAAGCCTTTAATAGTTCTTCACACGAAGATGGTGTCCATGGAGCGCCCAAGGCTCCAGGTTCTGTTAGGAAATCAAACTCTGCCGGAGCGTCCAAGGCTCACTCGGCAAACAAAAATGACACCACTGCGTATACCCCGGCGACTAAAAGGCCAAGAGGGGCAGATAACTACTCTGACGAGCTAGTTCTATTAGAGCCCGATGGTGCAAACCCGGGCACTTCTCATCCTGTGGGAGAGGATGACGAAGACGATGAACTTTGCCTTAGCGCTCGCTGGCAAGCAAGTGAACAGTTATCAGCATTCTTAGGCACTTTGCAAAAGCCATTGTCTGCCTTTGAGAGGAAAGCAATTACTAGAAAGTACCCACATCCAGATGTTGATTGTGTATACACTCCCACTTTGGATAACTATCTCCCATCACTCCTGCCTGGCGTCAAAGCTGTCGACAAGGACAATAAATTTTTGCAGGATCGTGTGCTAGACACCATGGGCCCGGTAGCCCTATTATTTGAGCATGTTTACGGCTTTCTTGCTGAGACTAAGCCGGGTGAAAACGTGATCCTCAGTTATGAGCAGATGAAGGATCTTGGAGCAATCACATCAAATGCACTGCGTCTACTGGGTAATGCCTCTGCACTTTTGTCAAAGGAGCGACGCAAGGCTGTCCTTAACAAAATCAATTCAAAGGGAACTCTATCATCTCTTGCCTCCGAAGAGTTTCCGCAAGCTGGCAAAAGTTTGTTTGGGGAGGGATTTGAAGCAAGGATCAAAACCAGATCAGAGACAGCAAAGACCTTACTTTCAGCTGCTTCTGTGGGGCAGAATTCACGACCTGCTCAGTTTTTTCAAGGCCGCACCACCCCCTTCAGGAGACGAGGGAACCGCTGGGGTGGTGCCAATCAAAGGTTCCCAAATGCCAGCAGCTTCGGCCAGTTTCGGGGTTCATTCAGAGGCCGAGGCAGGGGTGCCAGAGGAGCCCTGCAGCAAATCCCTCCAACCACCCAGTAGAGAGGCCTTCTCACTTACCACCAGGTATGATGTTACATTTAAATCCTTTAGCCGTAGATCACCTCCCCTTAGCAGGACGCCTGAAGCATTGCATTTCAAACTGGGTTGTTATAAGCAAAGACCCTTGGGTCTTGGAAACCGTTCAGGGGTTTCATCTAGACCTTGTGGGTACCCCACACCAGTTATCTGTCCCGCTGACAGTTCCTCACACAAAGGAGAATATGGCTCTTATAGACCTGGAAATACAACAAATGCTAGACAAAAAGGCTATCCATGTGGTTCCCCCGGGACAGTTACATCAAGGGTTTGTGAGTTCAATTTTTCTAGTCCCCAAAAAAGGGGGTGGCCAGAGGCCTGTAGTGAATCTCCGCCCTCTCAATCAGTTCATTCCTTACGAACATTTCAAAATGGAGGGGATTCATATGCTGAGGGATCTGTTAAGAAAAGGCGATTTTATGGTCAAGATAGACCTGAAGGATGCCTATTTCACGGTGCCAGTATGGAAGAACCACCAAAAGTTTCTGAGGTTTGTTTGGAAAGAAACTATGTACGAGTTTGCCTGCCTGCCCTTCGGGCTCGCAAGTGCTCCCAGAGTCTTCACGAAACTTATAAAACCTGTAGTAGCCCTGTTACGACAACTGGGCATCAGGCTGATAGTCTATTTAGACGACATGCTAATTATGGCTCAGTCCCGGGACATTGCCCTCCAACACGCCTCAACTGCCCTAGATCTTCTGCAAGGGTTGGGCTTCATGATAAACTATCTGAAGTCAGTTCTAGTCCCTTCCACAAGGATGGAATTTCTAGGATTTGTGGTAGACTCGCTCACTCTGTCCCTTGCACTCCCTCGGGACAAAATCAGGAAAGTAAGAAAGGAGTGTCAGACCTTACTGGACTCGCCACTAGTAACAGTCAGACAACTAGCCAAGTTACTAGGACACCTCACCTCTACCATTCAAGCTGTCTTTCCCGGGCCCCTCCACTTCCGCCACTTGCAAAACGAGAAAAACAGGGCTTTAGTAGATTCTCAAACCTACGACTTTGCTACCCCGCTTTCCCCTCAGGCCAAAGAGGAATTGGTCTGGTGGAGGGACAACCTGGAAGCATGGAATGGAAAAGCTCTGGTTTCAGGTTCTCCAGACTTAGTAATCGAAACAGATGCCTCCCGACAAGGTTGGGGGGCATTTTGCAACGGAGTGTCCACAGGGGGTCAGTGGTCTCAAGGGGAATCACTTTTCCACACTTTTCTAAATTGTCTCGAACTTCTGGCTGGGGCATTTGCTGTCAAGACCTTTGTGAAAGGCAAAGTTCAAATGCGAGTCCGCTTGTTAATGGACAATTTGACAAGATGGGGGGGCACAAAATCCCCAGTTCTGGCACGTTTGGCATTAGATCTATGGGAGTGGTGCCTTCACCACAATGTCCTCATCGAGGCTCAGTATTTACCAGGGGTACTAAATGTCCGAGCAGACCGAGAATCTCGAGTATTTCTAGACCATCACGACTGGAAACTGGACCCCCTTTTGTTCGCGGAACTAAATCAGGTCTGGGGCCCCTTGGAGGTAGACCTTTTTGCCTCTCGTCTCTCAACTCAACTTCCACGGTTTTACAGTTGGAGACCAGACCCTCATTCAGAGGCAGTGGATGCGTTTTCCCAGGACTGGAGCAAAGTGAGGGGATATGCATTCCCTCCCTTTGCTCTAGTAGGCCGCTGCCTCAGACAGTTACTAGACCAGAATGTGTCACACCTTGTTCTAGTTGCACCGGTCTGGCAGTCACAGCCATGGTACCCTCTGCTTCTCGAGTTGTGTGTAGCACCGCCCATTCTGTTCCCTCACTACCAGGGCCTGCTGACACGACAAGGAGAAGTCCACCCCTTGTCGAACTTTCAACTAGCAGGTTGGCTACTATCCGCCAATCATATTCAGAAGCAGGCATTTCACAACCAGCTCAAATCCTACTTGTTGCAGCCTGGAGGGATGGAACATCCAAAGCCTATGCATCAGCTTGGCGAAGATGGGATAGCTGGTGTCGAGAACGGAAACTTAATTCAGTTCATGCTTCTGTAGAGTCCATTTTAGAGTTCCTCACTTCTGAATTTAATCTTGGGAGGGCTTATAGGACTCTTAATGTTTACCGGTCTGCCATTTCTAGTACTCACCCTAAAATTGATTCAGTTAGGGTTGGGGAACACCCCTTAGTAGTCCAGCTGTTAAAGGGAGCATACAATCTTAGACCGCCTTTACCTCGATATTCTAGTACCTGGGATGTGAGCCTTGTTGTTTCCTTTATTGATGGTTTAGGGGTCAACGAGTCTCTCTCTGTTAAGGATTTATCCCAGAAGCTTGGTTTTCTCCTAGCGCTTACGGCTATGGAAAGGGTATCTGAAGTGGTTTCTCATGACCTTAGGTACAGGCGCTTTATCCCTGAAGGAGTGACCTTTGCACTCCCAGATTTAACTAAGAAATCCCGAGCAGGCCAGGGTCTAAAAACTTCATTTCATGCTAGTTTTGAGGAAAATCCAAAGGTTAAGTGTCTGAAAGTATATGAACATCGCACTTCAGACTTCCGTCCCTTGGATCCATCTAAACCCAACAAGCTTTTATTATCATACATTCGCCCCCACAAGCCCATTACAGGTGCTTCCCTCAGTAGGTGGCTGAAGGATATAATCTCTCGTGCAGGTATTGATACAAGTATTTTTAAAGCTCACTCAGTAAGAGGAGCGTCTGCATCAGCTGCCTATGAAAGGGGTGCCTCTCTGCAGGATATCTTAGATATTGCTGATTGGTCTACCGACTCCACGTTCAGGCGTTTTTATTACAGGCCTAGACACAATTCTAGCATTACAAAGACATTGCTGAATGTTGGCAGTTTACCGATTCAGTGAACATGACCCACTTTAAAAACACATTGTTATATGAGGCGACTGTTCTGAAGTATAATCACAGATTATGCTAGGGCAGCTTGCGGCCTGCAGTATAAGATGGATTATACGAAGATAAAGGAGACGAATATAACAATGTCCCTCCCGCCTCTCCCTTTTCCAAGGACCTATCCTTTTGGGTCATGTTCATACCAGGTGCTTCTTATGTTTAATCCATTGTCTTTTCTTCTGTTTGCAGGTTCATTAGCTGTTCCAGGATAATTTTTGTTACAGTCTTTTTCTCTTGATTTTCAAGCTTGTCGTCCACTTCTGGTACGCTCAATAAAATGGCGAATTGGAGTGGTGTGGCGCAAGGACTTATGGGCTGTCTGAATTTATGTTAATTATGTTAATTATTCAAGTTTTCTTTAAATGCGCTGTATTTCAGAGCGAAATAAAGTTGGTTACACATTGTTATATTCGTCTCCTTTATCTTCGTATAATCCATCTTATACTGCAGGCCGCAAGCGGCCCTAGCATAATCTGTGATTGCCTTGCATTCTTACAACAATGCTAAAGATGCTATCTTACTGCTGGACATTCACACTTAAACTGTCTACTTTATGCCAAGATTTACTTTAAATATCTTGTTCTGCAGAACGTTTGCAATAAAGTTTTGACAGAGTATCAAAATACTGCCAGGATTGGATTCTAAACATTAATCCGACAAAAACAAGAGTTATTGTTCACAAATCATCAAGAAAAGTTAAAAGAAAAAACAAAGAGGTTCTTTTTTGCCACTCGTCATTATCTTGATTTTTTTAAATTACCAATCTACATCATCAACAAACTTTCTTCTCCAATTTAAACTTATTGCTCCGAAGTTTGGGGAATTTATGATAAATGTGATTATAATAGCTGGGAAAAAGACTCATTGAGAAAACACATAGGTTTAAACAAATGTTCATCAAATCTTGCATTGAGAAATGAACTTGGTAGATTATCTTTCAAGTTACAAATGACAATGAATATTCTCAAAGTTTGGATTCACCTTGAGAATCAACCTTCTGACAGCATAAATAAGAATAAAATGGCCCAAGAAAATAAATCAGGTTTAAAAAATAAAATAAATCTTTTATGTGAACAAATTAACATTAATAAGAATTCAGTTAACTTTTTTTCAGAACCCTCGCAGCAAACCGTAGTGGGTGGAAAGAGAATATGAAAGACTTATGTGCCTTGTGGCATAAAGAGATATAGGTATAGGTAGGTAGGTAAGCTGAAAATAATTTATCAGTACATCTTAAAAAACCACCACCTCAATTTGATAAGTACAACTAAAAAACTGAAATTCTACTCCATTTTTTTTTTTAAATGAAACAACGTACTCTGAATTCACTTCTCATGTTAAAAATCCTGCACATAAACATACCACCTCAAAATTTCGGTTAGGAAATTGGTCCGTGCACGATTCTGCCAAACCGTTTTTTTCTTCTCCAAAAATGGAAAAGACAATACGGTTACAGTTGAAGAACGAAATTTGCCAACTTTTTTCACTGTCTATTACTATCAGTCAAGTGGAAAAATAAAAAAAAATGTCATATTCATGGTGTCGTTGTCCATTTTCCTGTTATCCATTTTTAATGCAAAAATGGAAAAATAGCAAAATAGACACCATTTCCTCCATTTTAGGACTTACATTAGAAAATGGAAGTTGTGTCCATCACTTGTTTCCTCTTTTTTGTTTTTGGGCACAAGTGAAAACATGGAAAACACTTGATGCTATTTGGCATTCTTTTGCAGTGCCAAATCAAAAAAAACTACAAAGTCAAATTATTGTTAGTTTGATTCCAATGAGAAAGATGAAAGTAATTGCTTGGTTTTATTTTTATTCTTCCATTTTGAACTAGAAGGAAAAATATAATTAAATTCCGAAATCTTCAGCTTCATTTCAATATCGGTGGGGCTAAAGTACAGGTCACAGGTCAAAAAAATAACATTTGAAGGGTATGTTCTGAAGCCCAAAATGATAAACAAAACTTGTCAGTTACGGTTAGCTTTTACCCCTGTTTGCTTGCGGTTAGCTTTTACTCTGGTTTGCTTGTGGTTAGCTTTCACTTTGGTTTGCTTGCGGTTAGCTTTTAGTTGCTGGTTAGGGCAGTACTCTATAAAGGAAAAAAAAAGGAAAATATATAGAGTACTGCCCTAACCAACAAATAAAAGCTAACTGCAAGCCAACCGGAGTGAAAGCTAACCGCAAGCAAACCAGAGTAAAAGCTAACTGCAAGCAAACCGGAGTAAAAGCTTATTGCAAGCAACCTGAATTAAAGCTAACCGCAAGCATCCAGAGTAAAACATAACTGCAAGCCAACAGGGGTAAAAGCTAACCGCAACAAGTTTTGTTCATCATTTTGGGCCTCAGTACATACCCTCCAAATGTTTCATTTTTTTGACCTGTGACCTGTAACCTGTAACCTGTGACCTGTACTTTAGCCCCGCCGTTTCAATATCTATCCTTACATTTATTTCCCTTAGCAAGAAAAAACACTAACTAAAAGACCCCAGTAGTAAAGAACTTTGTCTCTTGCAATATCTCAAGCATAAAATAACACACAGGAGAAGAATAACTTTCCTGTTTAAAATATGCCATAAAATAAAAAAACAGCACAATTCAGCTCACGTAGACCAACATGAGTCCATTTTCCGCCAAATTGAAGGCTTCCTTCAGGATTCTCCCTAGTTTTCTGCACAACAGGTAAGGGAGTTCTCTAAACTGGTAAAACATTTGCCGAATTTCAGCCATTTTTTAACTATGGTTATAAAGATTACAAATTGAACTTCTGCGCCATATTGGTTGACATTGCATCACAAAGTAATATCATCAGATGTAACAAGACTTTTCTTTGTAGTTTTTGAATTTTTACATTACTGTTCACTTATTCAACATAAGGCGTCTCCTTAATAAAAAACGTTCCTGATTAGAGTTTGAATGAAAGTTACTCTGATGAATACATAGACAAAAGTCTAAATTCTTCAGTCATTAAAAATCATCAAAATCTGATTCGTAGGCTTCATGGGCCGAATCTTCCTCAATCTCATCTGGGCAGACGTTGATAAGTAAAAGGATCTCATTTAGGTCTTTGCACCATCGTCAACAGTGACGTTTCGTTTACACGAGTCTCACATATAACATCTGTGGTTAACTCCATTTCCACTTCAGGGTCAGCTTCTGCCAGGGCAGCTCTTGAGTGATCTTCCTTATTTTCTGGTTCCGCCTCCAGCTTAAAAGTGAAAATTTAACAAAATACAACACACCTGAAATTAGTTACTGTACAGTGTAGAATAATGCAGGATAGCTAGAGCCCCAACATGGCTGAAAGCTACATAGACTCTTTAAAATATTATCAAGGAAGTAAAATGGCAAATTATTTTGTTGTACTTGCCAGCAAATCAGTGACTGTGTCATCTGGCTCGAACCAGTGCTAACAAACACTCTCTTCCTTGCCAAGGCAGATCCCAGGGTTCTTTTCTTTCTGTTCCTCTGGCTCAGGCAAAGCTTGGCAGCCTCTGTTATGATCTGTTTACACTCTTCGGTGCAAACATCAGGGCCATTCACAGAAAAGTGGAGTAGCCTTTCTAGCATCTTATTCGAAAGACCTAATCTCAGTCTTGTCTTGATTCTCTTGATGAAACTTGCGCCATGCTCAGGCCAAGCATTGGATATGGGCAACACGAGAATTGCTTCTGTAACTGAACCGAGATGAGGAAAAAAAGCGTCCATTTGTAGCAGCTTCTTTAACACAGCTTGTGTTTCTTCCATCAGCTTACTTGGAGCTGGAGTGTCGAACCTCGCCTGTGAAACTTAAACAACTCAAACTAAGCAACTACCTCTGTCACTTTTTTGGGGGCATAGATATTTGCAATTTCTTGGATTTTACCTTTGCCATACTCTAAGAATGCTACTGAATCAGGTGAAGGCAGCAGGAGAGGGTCGAACACTGTTAGGTGGGAGAAGAGAGGAAGGTTGTTTTAAAAAGTGGTTGTTGAGATGCTGAACAAGGGCATCAACACATTTGTGCAGCAGATTATCAACCTGAACCATGTCTTGTTTTGACACTCGAACATCTATCCCTTGCACAGTGAGACGTCCATTTTGTTGAAGATCTTTGACAGCATCACTGATTGCTCTGTGGCTCAAGGCTTCTTCTTGAAGTTTCATCTTTGCATCAGACCAGGTTGTAACGGTTGAGGCAGGTGTCTGTTTTCCTCCTCCTGTATTGGGCCGTAAAACATTTGCAGAACATCGGACGAATATCTTGCGGCTGCCATTTTGGCGTATATACGAGTGCAGATATTTCTTCAATAGAAAATAATTCGGGCACACCTTTGTGTATATATACAGTGCAGAGATTTCTTCAAAACAAGAAATTGGCACATCCACGCATTAGATTTCAGCTTCACTGGACCACTAAGTCACGCAATTTAATTGTTATACTGTTTGCATTATTTTACACTCACACACATAAATGATAGGGGTTCTGGACACAGCAGTTCAAGCAGTTTCGGGGAAAAAACTGCTTAAACTGCTGTGCCTGAACCCCTATCATGTATGTGTGCATTTTTTATGTTTGTGGGGTTAAAGCGGGTTGTAGATGGGGCTTGTTCGGCACAGACAAACCGAATATTGGTTGGGTAGGAGTTTCTGTTTCCCACAAAAAAAGACAAAATAAACAAATGATAAGGAAAGAGGGATCAAGAGTTCTGTTTTAATCCTTTCACTGCTGAATTTCCCCGAGAAAACACATTTTTTTAACTGCTTAACCACATTTTTGGTGTTACGATGCTAATTTTGTCCCAACTCTGCTATTAAAGCACTTTTCCACATTGCAGCAACATTTTGATAAAGATTCCGTGTAACAATGTACAATATTTCAGTTTGCTGCATGCGCATAAGCCAAAAGTTGGAGTTTTTGAATTTTTTGTTTTGCCGAAACCATTCCAAATTTTCTCTTGCTCCTTTTCCTTCTTTTTTTTTTTCCTGCTTTCTTATCCTCGTTCCTTTTTACTCTTCACATCCTTCTTTCTGGCAGGAAAAGTTTGGACAAAATCATCAGTAAACCTGGAAAGGGGACATTGATCAATTACAGGTGTGTTGGCCTGTTTATGCACCAATTTCGCACCAAAAACGGAGCGTGTATTTTTCGATTAGCTCTGTCAGAATGAAGTGGATAGACAAAATGCATAGTCCTATGGAAAGATCAATCCACGCTGTGTCAGTTGCTTATCTGAAAAGTTGACTGAAGTTCAAACTGATGACGTCACAAGTGGTTCAATGACCACTCCTCCAAATGTTGACAAAAGTCGACTTTCACACCAAAAGGGTTAGTGAAATAATGTAAGCTCTATGAAATTTATCTTTATTGTTGAAAACCTCACACATTGATACTATACTCTTATTATTTGATATTTATTTAGGCATTTCTTTTGTCATGGACGAGGACAATCCAGAAGTACCTGGGATATTGTCCTTGAAATTTGCTAACCCTTAGTAGCACATCACTTGCTCAGTTTCTTCAGACACAACAATTCACACCAAGTCAGTGTAAAGTTCTCAAAGTTTATCTGTTTTGTTGTACCATGTTTTTAGTCCATAACTATAACAACTTGTTGTTGTCTCCTGTTAGCATAATCATCTGTTGTACTTTGTTCAAGAATGTTTGACCTAGGAACACTTTTGTACAGGAAAACTATTACAGCTTATCTTTAATTTATTTTATGAATTGGCTGTACTCTTGTTCATCATTAACAGGTGTCTGGGAATTGAAAGTCCCTTTTTTATTTCAAAAGTCAACAATGTGGATGGCAAGATGATTCTAAAACTACGGTGGCCCATAACTGTCACGGCAATAACAAATACCTCACGGTTAAACCAAAAAACTCACGGCAAAAGCAAAAACCTCAGCAAAAACAAAAAAAGCTCATGGCAAAAGCAAAAAGCTCACGGCAAAACCAAAAAGCTCATGACAAAACCAAAAAGCTCACGGCAAAACCAAAACTCCACGGAAAACCAAAAAGCTCACGGCAAAAGCAAAAAGCTCACAGCAAAAACAAAAAGAGCTCACGGTCGCGGGTCCTGGACACTACCTGTGATGTGATCGCATGGGTTCTTGGGAATAAATCCAACATGGCCGCGTCCAGCTCCAAGATGTTTTGCTCAAACTGTGGCGCTGAGGCTGCGTCAACGGCAAACTTTTGTGCCAGATGCGGTCAAGGTAACATTTATTAACTTCATTTGCTGTACACAATTATACGAGATTCGATGAATACTGATTTAAACAAGTGAAATCGTGTTAAATTGAACGAGTGCTTTGTCTTTTATTTGTGCCCAAGGATTTGCTTCGACATCTTCAGCTCATGATCAGTCACGAATATCAGAGGATGTGAAAGGTCAGTGCATACTTATTTGCTAAAAGACACGACAGAAAAGCCATCGTTATCAATTGCTATCTGTATTAAACTTATGGGCTGGTGTAACTTAAGAAACCTCTATGCTCCATCAGTGTGGAGTATTGCCCTCCTTATCGCTCACCTGTACTCACCCATGGCCAATATGCTGAGGTAGGCCATATGGTGTAGGTCATGGCCTACCCTATGGCCTACTGGTGGTCAGATGTAATTTTCTTTTCTTAACTAGCCCTAGCGAGCCAAAAAGAACCTTCATTTCATGATTGTCAACATCTCTGTTTTTTCTGTCGCGTTTGTCTCCAATTACACTTCTTTAGGGAATAAATGTTTGATTTGTTGAACAGCATGTTAAAGCACGCTAAGTAAAAGTTAAGGCGTGTGTACACCCGCCTTTACATCTTACTGCAGGTTGTACTATATTTCGGGAGCCATATGATTAGGGCTAATCGTAAACAATTACAGTAGTCTGTCTGTCTAGCCGAAATATAGGGCATGATTATTTAAAGAACAGTTTTAAACATTTCCAGCTGTCTGATAAGGCTATCATTACAGAAAGTCTCTCTGAAGAAGTGTCATTGGAGACAAAACGTGTTAACAATCATGAAGTGAAGGTTCTCGTTGAAAAGAAAGAAAAGAAAAGATAATTACATCTGACCACCAGTAGGCCAAAGGGTAGGCCATGGGGTAGGCCATAGCCTTTTTGTGTCATAAATATTTGCATCCGTTATTGCTGTAACAACTTTGCTGGAGATATAGCAATAAATAGGACATAAGAAATAATACAAAGATGAATCGACCATAAGGTGAACTCAGAGGGTCGTGGGTTCGAATCCCATCTGGGGATCACATTTTTCCTCAGTCTCCTTATGGTCGATTCATCTTTTTATTACTTCTTATAACAGCTTTATTTTACATAAGATTGTAGGTTTATTGCTTGAATTATTTTCCCATGTCTTTATAGGACACTTAAAAATAAAGTTTATGTATGAATGTATGTATTACTGTAAGTCTTATACCCTTATAGTACTTAAAGCACTTGGTTTCCTGTCAACACATGCAAACTGCAAGCACAAGACTGTTTCCCCTATTGCTTATGGTTCACCACCTTCAGAATCCCCCTTTCCACCCTCTCGTTTTCCACTTCCCATAGAGTTGCTGTCCTTTGTCTCTGTCTGTAAACATTGCATTTGTTGTGTAACAAATAATAATATTTGAGAAATATTTTCATAATCTCTGTGAACACTACAACTGATGATCAAGTGAAACATTTTGGTTCTTTTGCTTGCAGAGCCTCCCCCCAGGGTAGACAAACCTAAATCCCTGAAGTCTTTTGACCAGTTCAGAAAGATGAAGGGAAAACAGTGGAAGACAAAATGCACTAAAAAAAAACAGAAAAAGAAGAAGAAGTAACAATTTCAGTAGGTCGGTTGGAATGGAAGGAGACTGATATGAAGTTGAAACCATTAAGGGGGAAAAGAATTGCACTTCGAGAATCTAACAAAGCCCCATACACAGTGATATTCTCAAAAGCACTTGAAAAGTGGAAGGCCTACCAAAGCCAACTTTACGTAGAGGAAGAAGAATATATGCTGGTATTTGAAAATGGGAAACAAGCTCAGTTTCTGCCAGGAACTGTTGAATTTTTCAATCTTGAAAGGTATCATGAACAAATTGGAAAAGACTACAAGAGAATTGTCCTCTACCTATGTACAACCACAGACATCAAGAGTGCGGACAAAAGTCAGCAAGAGGGGAACAGCAGTGAAAGTGAAATGTCAGTGGACAGGTTTCAGCCGAGGCCAGGAAAGAAGGCAAAAACAGAAATCGATGGAGATGAAGAGCTAGCAAAGAGCCTCCAGTTAGAAATTGACCAGGAAGCAGGCCATTTTGATGTTACAATAGATGATAGCAAAAGTGCTCCAGATCCTACAAGTGGCCATATTAGCATCCAAGAGGATTCACCTATGCCTAGTATTGGCACCATTGCTGCTATGACCAATACAACAACAGTACCTAAGCTCCCTGAGGAGAAACCGACACAGTTTACAAGTATTGAAAAGCTATTAAGATCTCTTGGGAGCTCTGTGGACGAATCTGATCAATTTTTTCTTGTAGTCAGGAGAGGGTCATCTTTTCAGAGGCAACTGAAGATTTGGCAGCGGGAATCAAAGAAAAGCTCCCCTGAAAAACTCCTGAGAGTACACTTTGTAGGGGAAGACGGAATTGACAGCGGTGCTATGGCACAAGAATTTCTGGCAAGTGCAGTACGTGAAATGGGAAAGGGATTTTTCCCTGATGGTGTCCCCATAGATTCCATGTTACATGTTCATAATGGGTTTTTTCTTGCATGTGGGAAAACTGTAGCAGTCAGTCTTGTATAAGGAGGACCTCCTCCCTGCTTTCTAACTGAGAGTGCATTTCAGATGCTGGTCAGTCCTGATATTGATGTGAATGATTTGAAGGAAGACATCCACTTGACCCCTAGCGAGAAATCATTGTTGCAAGGTATCAGAGAAGATCCAGTTACCCATCAGGATACCATTTTGGAGCATGGCTATACAGGGATCGTTGATTTAGAGCATGTAAATGACATAACTGGTACATTGATGGTGAGTCTCATCAGTAGAAGGTCCTTGTTTCTCAAAGAGTTCGGAAGAGGTCCTGAGCTCTATGGTTTGGAAAGTCTGGTAAAGGGCAATGCTGATCTCTGTAAGCCGCTCTTTGTGAAAAATTCTACTGCAAACATTGTTGATGCAAATTACATTGTTTCAGTGTTGAAGCCTGAATATTCACAAGAGGGCAGCTCCAGGAGAAAAATAGAGGAAGCAGTCATTGATAATTTTCAAGATTTGGTTATGAGGTTTGAAGATGAAAACTTGACGGGCTACTCCGAAATGCTGGCTTGGAATTGTAAAGACAAACTTCAAGAAAGAGAACCAACAGAAACAAACCAGTTGGAGGCAGAGGAGCGCCCTGGGAACTTTCAGTCTGCAGTGCTTAACCCACCAGGTGTTTAAGGGTGGCTCACAGGACAGCAGCACAAGCCAGTGAATGGTGATGATCTTTCCATCACTGTTCTGTTTGATCACGACTGTGCGCAGAGAAATCCATGTCACACCATATGTTTCCCTGTTGTCTCCGCTTGAGGGAAAACTGTAACATTTCCAGTCAAGCATATGGAGGTGCCTGAAGATTTTACACGTGTCTTTCTATTAGCGTGTTGCAAGGGCCAGGCTTTTGGGCAGCGATGAGCGCACTATCGACAGCAACGCTAGTCTTAAATGTAATGAAGCTGGCTTAGACCTGAACTTCATGAAATTGTAATTGTTGCAACACTACCATGTTTTTACTACTTTTGACAGCATTTCTTGCCCGTGAATGAAAGGTTTTGTGTTACCATCTTTGGGTACTCCACAAAAAGGGGCAGGTTTGAGATTCTATCTGACCACTAGTCGTGTGACAGTTTTTCTTATGTTTGCGTTTCATAGAGAAGCTGCTTTTCAGCTGCATTTCGTTCTGTCAACTGATGTATTGACGTTGAAGAAACTCATTTGTACATGCATTTGTGGTATAATTGCATCAATCAGTTTTGTTCCTGTTTTCCGTTGCTGAATGTAAACTATTGTAGTAAAAGAAGAACATAATACCAGTGTGCTTTCAATGGTTGAGAACAACATTGTATAATTTTAACTGCTAAATGTTAAGTTGCAAAAGGGAAGATGCCCAATATACATGAGAATAAATTAATAATGTTATCGCTGATTTAATTAATGACAGTTATTAAAGAAAGGTTCTTTTCATTGACAGTTTCAAAGGCCTCAAATTTGAATGATAAAAAAATGAAATTAGAATCTCACTTCCCAACCATGTACATTATCAGCCCTTTACATGTCTCAGTTTCTTTTTTTAGGGTCACTGTAAAAAAGGGGATCACTAAGGCCACTTTGTAATATGCAGGACCTTTACAATATGAAGTACCTCTGTAGTACTGTGTTTACAAATTATTTCTGCCTAAATCTCAAAATTATCCACAATAGTTACATTTTTTGACAGTACATTTACAGCCAATATGATTTAAGTGTTCTTTGAAATACACGTGTGTGGTAAGAGAAACTATTATGAAACAGATCTGATGTAGTGAAAATAATGTGACCCTTGCTTGGATAAAGGCACAGATTTAGGGAGAGAATCCGAATTCAGCAATATGTGTCAACTTTTCACATTGCTGCAAAGCTTCTTTCCAAGTAGTAGGAGCTTCAATGTTGACACCTTCAAAAATATAGTCAAAATATTCTTGATATTCATCAGTATCTTGTGTGACAAGGATTTGTTGGAACACGCACTCAATTTCATTAGGTTCTACACTTGACAAAAGATTGTTTACAGCACCATGATATTCTGGCAAAAAAATAATGAATCTGGTCTGCCTCTTACTGTATTATGCCTAGAACGTCAAATATAATGAGTGTTCCAATGTTTTTTTGTTTTGTTTTTAATTGATAACAATCCAATGTTCTTTGACAGCATCGCAATCTGCTTGGAGCACCCCAGAGAAACAGTACCACAAACATTCTTTATTCATTTCAGAGGTCATGTCAATTTTGCCATCTGCTTCCAAATCTTGAAAAAAATTTCTCCACCATGATGATTGGTTCTTGGAATAGAATGACCACCATCCCTCAATTCGTTGATTATGTGGTGAAGGTACGTAACGATGGGCATCGGGGTTGTTGAAAATAGCTCTGGATAGTTTGTTTGAGCAAAACATATTGGACCTGGACGCGGCCATGTTGGATTTATTCCCAACAACCCGTGCGATCACATCACAGGTAGTGTCCAGGACCCGCGGCCGTGAGCTCTTTTTGTTGTTGCCGTGAGCTTTTTGCTTTTGCCGTGAGCTTTTTGGTTTTCTGTGGAGTTTTGGTTTTGCCGTGAGCTTTTTGGTTTTGTCATGAGCTTTTTGCTTTTGCCGAGGGTTTTTGCTTTTGCCGTGAGTTTTTTGGTTTAACCGTGAGGAATTTGTTATTGCTGTGACAGTTATGGGCCACCGTATAAAACTAACAAAAACAGATCGAAGGGAACTATTTCCAGATGACTTTCCCACTCGTAAAGGTTTGTGGGACCTTCTTAGCAGTATGGTAAGTTCTTAATTCTTATATAAAGTATTGCTGTTCTAAATTAAAAGTACAGGTAAGGACAAATGGTAATGCAAAAACTCACAAGGCAAATACGTTTCTTAATTTTATTGCTTTTATTGGAACGTCAAATATACAATATACAAAATTAATGCAAAGGCAATAACCAATAACAGCACCTCAAGTACACCAAGCACATCATTGTTATTTCTCCTGCTTGCTGGTTTTGATACACTACATTAATCATGGAATTATGCCCATTTCCTTCCTTGTCTTCAACACCTCTTTCTCTGCTTTTTTGATACCTTGAACAATAGAAGAAGATTACTTGACAGACTTGGTTCGTTCTTTGTGTTTCAGGTCCATAAGACTAATCACTCTTCCAGGAATATCCAACATTTCTGGAAACTTAAGTTCTTTTCCCTTTGTAAAAGCACGAAGATACAACAACAGAACTTCGTACGAGTCTGAACCAAAAAAAAAAAACAGGGACAGAATTAAATTCAAGGTTACCAAATGTCCCGTGAGGTTAGTGTCTGTGTAACTCTGGTCAGAGATACACTGTTTATTGGTAATATATAGATTTAGGCAGGCCTAAAAGCGGAGCTCCCATTTATCATTAGCAAATAAGTAGCCAAACTATTTCTAAGCTTATAGAGTGGTACAAAATAAATTTGTTTTTAATCGCTCATGGTTAAACTTTTAAGTATAAAATATCTTACATGTAAAAACCTCTCATTGTTTTGTTGACTAAAGTGATGTCAACATATTTCGAGGTTAAACCGAAATTGACGAGTGCACTTTATTGAGTTCCTCACGTAGGCACATAGGAGCACACAACAGATATCTTTGTAAAACTTTTTACAACGATTACTGTACACTAATAGATACACCTTTATGAGTTATTCAATGTAAAAAGGACCTTGATCTTGTTTTGATTTAATACAAAACAGTAAGGGCAAAAAATCAACTCAATACAAAAACAAAGTAATCGCTGCTAAACATAGCAAACCAAATGAACTCACCCCACGACAAACTGAGAAAATCACCATTGCAAAAGAAACTCTGCAAATTGATGGTGCCGGTTTTGTAAGTCAGATTTTGCATAAGAATTGTGACAGTTTGTGATTTGGGAAGTGGTGAACGCTAACTTAGAATAAGCTTGCAATGTTGTTTTGAACCGTCTTCTTTCTTTTCGCTGCGGTTTGGTTGCCTGATAATAATCTAATTCTGTTTTATCATATGCGTTGCTAAATACCTAAGGGAATTTTATGCAGAGAACTGATTCAATTTTCTTCATTTCTGGTAAGCAAATATGCGGTAGGTAAAGTCCGGGAGGTAGTCTGAACTCACTGAGCCAAACACGGGTAACTCACAACGAAATCAGCGAAATATATATTGGTTTACCCGTACAAGATTTCAAGATCATTTCAACACACTCGCTGATAAGAGAAACAAAACAAATGCAATCGAGTATCAAAAAGAGCTGTTGGATAATATATCACTTAAAAATATTTTGGTGTGCAGTATCGCTGAGTAGTTTCACTACACCACTTTGATACAGTTTTCATACAGGACTGACGGCGAGGACATAGATCGGCTCAGATAAGTACACTGGAGCCAAGCATTCACAAGCTTAGCTTTCTGAAGCATTTTATCCCCTACAAGCTTGATGATATCATCTGCAGTTTGCATGATCATATCATGTTCTTGCACAATACTGTAAATTTTGTTGCCACAAATTTTCAGGGATGGAATAACTGGCGTATTATTATTTTTCTCGCTTCATCTTTAAATTTAGCTGTGGCAGCAGTTTTAATGTTGTTACTTAACAACTTTAATCAACTTTTCAAACAATTGTGAAAATTATTAATCGCGAAATTCGGCTCTTAAATTTTCATGAAATTAAGTACACGCGAAAATTAGTCAGGGGTGGCGGTATCACTTCCTGTACTGCTCTAAATGATAAAAATTGTGGGGGGGGGGGGGGGGGAATAAAGAATGTGGACGAAACTGAAAATTCAGGCAGTTTGAAATATCACCCTCTAAGTAAAAGGTTCAAAGATAATAACAGTTAACTTTTTATCTAAATCTTACCTTTGAGATTAATTCCATTTGACAAATACTGCTCACGGACAACATTTCTAATGTACATGTACCCAGACGTGTAACACTCGTATTGCCGAATGTGATCTCTTTTTCTTGCCTTGAGGGGTATGAGAGTTGTATAGATATCGAGGCTTGAGATTGCCTAGCGGGCAGCGGTTTATGCCTCTGAATTTGATCTATGTATTTGCACCATTGAGGGGCTTCACGTTTATGAGAATCGTATAAATTTTTTGAATATATTACCTTGTTACCCAAGTGATTGGTATTTATTTGTTTACGTGCATAATAAATTCCTCCCACCAGGTCTTGTTTTCGGTATTTTCGATACTTCTTATTTATTTATTTTCCCTCTTTATTCTGTTTAGATATCTTCAATTCCGGTTTCTGGTCTTCAGATAGCCAAGACGTTGTTAGGGTCAATCAACTGAGAGAGAACCTTAAATCAACCTTCTTAGCCTCCAAAGCGTCTCGGACATCCGAAAACTATCTAAGGGCTTTCAATAGATGGAAGGCTTTTGCCAGAGACGTGTTGGGCACCAGTGACTTTCCCGTCAGGCCGATCAATTGTGCTCTCTAACTACAACATCTCCTTGAGTCCTCCAAGTCTGTCTCGGCCATCAACTGTGCGTTCTATGCTATCAGATGGGCTCATCTTCTGGCTGGTCTCGATTCGCTTACTTTACATCCCACCGTTATCGCCGTGAAAGAAGGAGCTATTCGTCTTGCAAGCCAGCCTTCATCCAAAAAAAAGGAACCCCTGGATGTGAACCACCTCAAGCTTCTTGCTGCAGAGTCTAATTTAGATGACATTCTACAATTGAGAAATTAGCTTATATTTATTCTTGCATTTTCTTAGAAGTTCTGAGTTATGCGCCATTCATAGCAAGGATGTTCAGTTTAATGAAGGTTTCATTACATTTAACATTGAGAAAAGTAAGACTGACCAATTGAGAGAGGGAAGATCTGTTGTTATTGCTGAGTTGTGCTCTGATACGTGTCCTTGCACCCTGCTCAAATTGTATATGCCGAAGGCTCATATTGCTGATAAATCTGACAAGTATTTGTTTAGGCCTATCTCTTCTTCAGGTAACCGCAAGCATCTTGTTTCTCTTAATAAGCCTGTCAGCTACTCCACTTACAGGCAGTCTTTTAAGAAATTGTTTGCGAACATTGTGCCCGATATCTCTAAGTTTAGTACCCATTCAACTAGGTCAGGAGGAGCTACATTGGCCGCTAGTTCCGGTGTGTCGGAGAGGAATCTTCAGCACCATCGTTGTTGGGCTTCCACTACAGCGAAGAATATTTATTTTAAGGATTCTCTCACTAGCAGGCTTCAAGTATCTAATTCTTTATCGCTGTAAGCTCAAGCCCGTTTTTTTGCTTTCTATCTTGAGCCTGGCTGACCGACGCACCCATGCCTCATAGCCGTGTTGTGTCTTTTGATTGTTGAGTGAAGGCAAAATATGTAATTTGTGTTGATCTTGATTAACATTAATTCATATTTTGCCGACAGGCAACAGAAAACTGGGGTGAGCGTAGTGCGTGAAGGCTCATGGTTTGACGGTTTGAAAAAAGCCCGTTGAGAAACTTGTGACATTCTACGGTCAGCCTCCCTTGGCGACACATTTCGTTGTTTAGTTCATTTTATTTCTTACTTCGTTTTCGTAGAATTCTTGTTCTTTGATTAACGTATTTCAGTATTGTCATTTTAATGAGCTTAAAATGTAAACCTTAAAACCCCAAAGGTTGCGCCATAGCATTGGTTGGGGGTGCACGGTCCCTATTTTTCCCATAGCGGCATTTCCTCTGCCCTGGATATGTGTGGTATGGGAATATTCATAAAAGCGATTCCTTATATTCTGAAGGTCATCAATCGATTTTGGACGGTTGAAGGAGTTTTTCATCGAGTGCAGAGGTTATGCAAATTAGCTTTTGGGAGGAGCAACAATTATGTAAACACACTGATTATGGCAGATTTTAATTTTGGCCTGTAGCAAGGCGAAAATAAGTTATACCTTTTTTAAATCATAGTTAATAGAGGGGACTGGTTATGAAAGCCGGCGAACTTCAAAGAGCTAAACAATAGAGCGGTCTCCGATGTTGAACAGACCCATCACGTGACTCTGACCGTGCACAAGTTCATTCAAGATGGCGGACGGTGCACACGATCTGTTTGTTTGGGAAGACGATTTAGAGGCAGGTTTTGACATTTTGGAAGGCGATGAAGTATAAGAAAAG